>VZQC01002694.1:1912000-1966439 GCA_009823505.1 Rhizomys pruinosus
TTAGACTGTTTTCTTCTCACCCACTTGTGCCCCTTTCCCAAAGCCCAGGGAACAAACTGTGGAAGAGGAGGCGTGGTAGATTGTAAGGGCTGCAGAGAGATAGGGGTGAATCGTGAGACTACAGGAATATAGTCTGGACTCCTAACTGATCAACATGCCTGTGCATACAAGCTTCTCCATCTGGACTATGGGAACCTTGGGTTGCTCAAAATTTGGACATAGATACTTTCAAAATGCACCAATTACCTAATTGTATGACATACTGAGTAACATCAATGTTATCTGCAAACAATTATGTCATTATATTGTAGAATCCCTTAAAAATAAAAATAAAAAAATAAAATAAAAAAATAAAAAAGGAACATCATTTTGCTGGGCATGGTGGCACACACCTTTAATCCCAGCACTCTGGAGGAAGAGACAGGCAGATCTCTGAGTTCAAAGCCAGCCTGGTCTACATAGCAAGCTCCAGGCCAGCTGGGACTAAAGGGGGGAGACCCTGTCTCAAAAAGACCAAAAAAAAAAAAAAAGAAAAAGAAATATCTTATTATAGCCTTGACGATGAGACAATATATCATCATCTGTCTTGGTCATCTCTATGTTTAGAACTATAAAAGTCATTTCCTAACTCCCTCAAATGCACCATCCTTGAAATCTGGGATTCATGAAGGTTCTTCTGTCTTACCTGGAACAGCTATTATTTCCATCCTTGACCCAAATATTGGGCAAGGTTAATTGATATAATCAACAGGTATGCCATTTCTTAAAAGAAAATAAATGGTACAAAATGTACAAAGCTTCAATAAAAATTGGCTTTGAAAAAAGAAGAAAAGAAATGGTATAGTTACCACCAAGGTTGGCTATGAAACTTCTTATTTGTTTCAATTCAATTAATGTTGCTGATGTGTAGCTATTTCCTTCAAGGGAAAAAACTTCCATCCTGGAGGGAAGCTGAGTAAACAACAGGATATTTTGACATTAATCTGATTGTTGGAGAAGCGCATGGATATTTCTGCTTAGGGTGTATAGGGTTCTCATGTTAACATTGTCAACACAGTGCTGAGAACACCCTTGTTACAGGGATGTCAAAAGGCTTGTCTACCTGTATCCCCCATCACATGCAGGATATTTTGAGAAGAGGTGAAACACTTCATCCTTAATAATCAGGGAAGCTCATTAATCTTGGAATATAAATTCAATAACATTAAGAGTCAGTAAAACTGAGCAGGTTCACACAGCGTCACCATCACCAAGACTGCAGAGTGGCACTGTCAGAAGCAGAGCTGCTAGAAGACAAGAAGTGCTGCCCAGAAAGGCAAAGAACAGCTGAGCTCCTCTAAGTCTCCCCTCACCTACATTCCTGTAAGTCAACAAATAAAACTGATTGGTTCACCAAAGTGGACCTTGGTGGTGTCCTCACTTTGATCTGTCATTGGTTCCCTATCTGCTGTGGGTAGACAGTTGTTCACATTTCCCCAAAAACACTGCCACAAAACTGATACCCTGAATTTCTACAAAATAGTTCCTGTACTTCATTATTCCACACACTATTTACTCATCCTTGGTGAACATTTGATTTCTACTCAGAGATTTTATTCGCCAGGATCTAACTCTATTATACCAAATGTTGTTAGCATTAATTTTTTGGTATCATTTCCATCCACCTTTATGATATAAATATTGTTTGAGTGAGATAATGAGTGTTTATCTGTCAGAGGCAGAGGAAAAGGGGGAGAGAGGTGGGAGAGAGAGAAAGAGAGAGGGAGAGAGATGCTGAGAAGAGATTGGTGGCTACAAGAGGTTACTATTTCCCTATAACCATATGCTTCTCTCATCCATTTTTTACTAAAATGATGTAATCATAGAATTATAAATACACTCTTTGTTATTTTTCACCTTTGTATGTTTTCCATAGTACTGGAAGCCAAAGTCAGAGATTTGAGATTTCTTTTTTTTTTAATTAATTTTTATTGATGCTTTGTGCATTTCATACATTTTTTCCAATTCAGTTCAGGCTTATTTCCCTTTCCCTCCCCACCCCACCCCATCCCAGATCATGCATTCCGCCATAACTGTCCTGCATCTTTCTCTCAGTTTTTTTTTTTCATTTTTAGCTATAAGTGATAATCCATGAGTACAAGCATCCTTCATGCAAAACCTATCTGCAGGCTGTTGTGCCCAAACACCTACAGCCCCACCATCCAGTGGGGGGTGACAGGTTGTTTGTTCAATCAAGTTGATCAAATGAGTGTCCAGACTACATTGCTGTAGTTTCACCATTCACCCCAATCGCAGCCCTTACATTCTACCACGCCCCCTCTTCCGCAGGTTGTTCCCTAGGCTTAGAAAAGGGGCACAGGTGGATGAGAGGTAAAACAGTCCACTCTCTCTGGAGCTGTTGACTTGGACTCTGGTCAATTCTGGCTGTTTCCTTTCATGGGCTGACAGTTTGTCCAGGAATAACCTTTCGATCCTACTAATGAAGAACAAGCAATTAGATATATAGGTATTTAAGCAGCACTAATAGTTATGGTAGGTTACTTTAGCATAGACACATGTTTGGATATGTTAATCCATGAATTACAATTTTCCCCCCTGTTAAATATGACAGGGTCTTACTGTGGCTTATAACATCTNAGTTACCATCTAAGTTGGCTGTGAAACTTCTTATTTGTTTCAATTAATGTTGCTGATGTGTAGCTATTTCCTTCAAGGGAAAAAACTTCCATCCTGAGGGAAGCTTGAGGTAAACAACAGGATATTTTGACATTAATCATCTTTGGAAGCGCATGGAGTTTTTCTGACTCTAGTGGGTCATAGGTGTTCTATGTTACATTTTCAACACAGTGCTGAGAATGCACCCTTGTTACAAGGGAGTGCTCAAAAGCCTTCGTCTACCTGGTATCCCCCATCACATGCAGGATATTTTGAGAAGAGGTGAAACACTTCATCCTTAATAATCAGGGAAGCTCATTAATCTTGGAAATAAAATTCAATAACATATATACATTAGTCAGTAAAACTGAGCAGGTTCCACAGCGTCACACATACCAAGACTGCAGAGGAGCACTGTCAGAGAGCAGACTGCTAGAAAGAAAGAAGTGCGCCCAGGAAAGCAAAGAACAGCTGAGCCTCTAAGTCTCCCCTCACCTACATTCCTGTAAGTCAACAAATAAAAAAACTGATTGTGTGTCACCAAAGAGTGGACCTTGGTTGTTGGTTCCCCACTTTTGCATCTTCATCGGTTCCCTATCTGCTGTGGTAGACAGTTGTTCCATTTTCCTCCAAAAACACTGTGCCACATAAACAGATACCTGTAATTATTACAGAAATAGTTCTCTGTACTTCATTATTCCACACACTATATGTACTCATTCCTTGGTGAACATATGAATTTCACAGAGATATTTATTCCCAGGATCGTCAACTCTATATATACAAAATGTTGTTAAACAATTAATTTTTTGCGTATCTTTCATCCACCTTTATATGATATGAAATATTGTTCGAGGAAAATAATAAGTGTTAATTCTGTCAGTCAGACGAGAAAAAAGGCAGAGCATGAGGTGGGAGATGATGAGAGATCTATAAAATTAGGTGATACAAGAGTAATGCTATACAGCACACAAGTCATTGGTGTGTTACTCAAATGATTACTATCAGCCTAATAACATATGCTTCCATTACTAAAGTTAACTAGAATATAACTTGTTATTTTCACTTTGTATGTTTTCCATAGTACTGGAAGCCAAAGTCAACGAGATTTTGAGATTCTTTTTTTTTTAATTTAATTTTTATTACTGCATATATTCCTAATTTTTTCCAATTCAAAAAAAAGTTCATAGGTTATTCTCCCTTCCTCTCGCCCACAAACCTCCCATCCCCACTCCTTAACATCTGTTCTGCATCCCCATACTTTGCAGGTCTTTCTTAGTTTTTTTTTTTTCATTTTTTAGCTATAAGTGATACATCCATGGTACAAGCTGCCTTCATTGCAAAACCTATCGCAGCTGTTGTGCCAAACACTACAGCCCCTACATCCAAGTGGGCGGTGACAGTGTAAATCAATCAAATATCAAATGAGGAAAAAACATGTGTATGTGTCACCATTCAACCCCAATCCAGCCCTTACATTCTCACCATGCCCCCTCTTCCGAGGTTGTTCCCTAGGCTAGAAAAGGGGCAGGTGAATGAGTAAAACCACTCTCTGAGCTTTGCTTGGACTGCTGTCAATTCTGGCTGTTTCCTTCATGGGCTTGACAGTCTGTTCAGGAATAACCTTCGATCCTACTAATGAATAAAAGCAATTAGATATATAGGTATTTAAGACACCAAAGAGTGGTAGGTTAACTTAGATAGACACATGTTTGATATGTTAATCCATGAATATACAATTTATCCCCTGTTAAATATGACAGGGTCTTCTGTGGCTTATAACATCTAACCTGAGAGGATCGTAAGCTTGTGGCATCAGCCAGTCGAGTTTATTTCCTCCAAGAAAGAGAGCCAATAGCCAATTAATTTGGGATATAAGCGCAAGGCTGCTCTGCTGCACAGTTATTCCAGGCAGGTGAGTGTAGCTGGCTGACGGGAAGTCTGCTTGATCAGGAGGACCCATATTTGCTTATTCTAGTAGCCTTTGGTATCACTTCTGGTATTCCAGAGGCCATCTGTACACTTGCATGTGGTGGTCTCAATACATCCCTCCCATGTAAACTCAGGTCCTTTCGCAGCAGGTCTTATTGCCTCTTCTCCTAGTATCAACCAACTAGAGCAAGTGAGCCTTACCTTTGAGGGAGCCTAGACCTCTGCTCACATCCACCTGATGTAGAAATATGCGAATTCAGCAGCTCCTGTATTAATATTTTGCCTTAGAGTGCATAGTCCTAGGACCTTAGTATTAATTTGGTTCTGTACAGAGAGATAACCCTTCCACAGTTCCATGTCTAGTAGTCAAATTAAGAAAGTCAGTTTACCGGTTTTATAAGAGAGTACCTCTATACATAGTTGTCTCCAATTTACAGTTGGGGAGCGACTCATCAATCGTCATATTTCTCCTTGTTCTATGGTGGGGAGGCAAGGAAGTTTCTCAATCAATCAAGAACCTTGTGTGCTCCTAGAAGGTAAGTTTCATTAGGACGCACTATAAATAGTTTTACAGGTAGATCCACAGAGGGTAGTTCGATGTTTATGGCTATCATTGAGGCTTTTCTCTCTGTGAAATGTCAGACGGTCAGCCTTTCCGTTGCCACTAATATTTGGTTTAACATCATACTTCAATTGAAACCTGCAGTATCTATCTCTTTCTCAGCCGGTAAGTTGGTGACTTTTCATGTCCTGTGAACAAACAAAAAACATGTTCCACTAGTGTAGATTTAGTATTTGATTATGTGGCAGGGATTTGATGGAAAAGGGGTTGCATGTTCTTTCTGGGTATTCCCCCCCCCTTTAATTTGTTTAAGCGTATGGGTTAGAGAAGAGTGTATTGATACATTGATATAGGTGGAATCAAGGCTACGATTTCTCACAATTACCCATTTTGTTGCGGTGGTGACTATATATGTATTAAGTTTGGTAAGCAAACTTAATTTACGTTAAATCATCTTAAAGAGATGCCTACAAGGTGAAACTGTACATCGAAGCAGAAAATTTAGAGAACATTTGTTATGTGTCATCCCAAAGTTCTTGCTCTACAATTTATGTAAAGAATATGTGGCACAGCGAATGTATCTCCATTTAATCAGAATGCAGTTATCCATTTTTATCAGATTCTGTAAAACCAATGTAATGTTCATTAATATCACATGTTTACTTGTTACTTTAAAAAAAGACACAATGGGTGTCCTCATATGTTTTATGCTAGTGACACAACCCAGATATATATAATTCTCATGGAGAAGGGAGGCATAGGTAAAAGAACAGAAAGACTGCATTCAATCAGAAAATGGACTGAAATGGTGAATTGGAAAGGGGGGATGGGTGGGAGAGGGACACGGGTGTATATTCGATTAAGGCATATTTAATTGACGTGAGCTCAGCAAGTACCCAGTTTCGCCTAGACACTGTCTACAGGACACATGGTGTTTTAGGACTTAGTAAAAGTAAAAGAGATTTGAGATTTCAAGGGCAACACGCTCCCACCTACCTACAACTCTACCCATTATATGCATTTCAAAAATATACTAATGAAACAAGGACTCTTTTTATATCCTATAGTTATGTTACTTAGTGTTTTGAGCATGATCATTTAGAAGTTTATTCAGGTTATATTTTTCTCTTGATAGGTTTACAAATTTACTGTTTTTAGTCATGTTTACCTAGAACTTTAATAATTCAGAAAATAGTATAAAATCTTACTAATAAATAGGTCGGTTCCAGGAGCCAGAGAGATGGCTCAGTGGTTAAGACCATTGACTGCTCTTGCAGAGGACCCAGGTTCGATTCCCAGCACCCACATGGCAGCCAAGAACCATCTTTAGTGCTAGGCACAGTGGCACATGCCTTTAATCCTAGCACTCAGGAGGCAGAGGCAGGCAAATCTCTGTGAGTTCAAGGGCAGTCTGGTCTACAGAGTGAGCTCCAGGCCAGCTGGAACTTAAAGGGAGTCCCTGTCTCAAAAATACCAAAATAAATAAATGAATAAATGAGTCAGGTCCAATAAAATAATTGTTTCATGGTGAACTTCTGCTCAAAGCAGTCAATTTCTATATTGAAAATTTTGAGAAAGACTGAGAAACAGATGAAAAACATCCTTGGCAGAATGCATGAGCTCTGGTGGGGTGTAGGGGTAGGGAAGGGGACACCGGGCTAGATTTGATCTGTAACATAATCTTGTACAAATATAAATGTGTGTGTGTGTGTGTATATATATATATATATATATATATATAAAACAAAACAAAAAATAACAATGATAATTGTTTCAATATTTCTGTTAAAACTTCTTACCCTGTGTGTTATTTAAAAATATGCTGAGAAGACAAAAAAGAAAAAAAAGATGCAGAGGTAGGCAGATCTCTGTGATTTCAAGGTCAGCCTGGTCTACAAAGTGAGTTCCAGGACAGCTGGGACTGCAGGGAGACCTTGTCTCAAAAAGACAAAAATAAATAAATTAATTAATAAATAATTAAATAAACTGCTGATAATGGCATATTGAGTTCACAAGAGCTCTCAACCTGTATTTAGCATTGTAAAAATGCCAATGCTTTATAAACATAACACAGTGGCCAATACAGAAATTAAAGTGCATTGATAGACAATATGAAGGCCGCACATGAGCTCCCCATGTGTCTTCTCCTTTCTCTGTCTCACAGCAGATGAACAGCAGATGACATGGCCAACCACACAGTGGACACGAATTTCTTCCTCATGGAATTCTCTGAGGGCAAGCAGCTCCAGGTGTTCCAGGGCTTTCTGTTTCTGCTGATTTACTTGGTGTCCCTCATGAGGAATCTTATCATCATGCTTGTCACTGTGGACCAGTGTCTTCACACCCCCATATACTTCTTCCTGAAGAACCTGTCCTTCCTCGATGTGGGCCTCATTTCAGTCACAGTCCCAAAGCTCATTCTCAGCTCTTTGTCTCACAGGAGTGCTATCTCTTTCCCAGGATGTGTGTTTCAGGTGCAGTTTGTAGTTTTATTTGCTGCATAAGTAATGTCCATCCTCACAGCCATGTCATACGACCGCTATGTGGCCATCTGTCACCCACTACACTATGATGCCATCATGAAAAGGGCAGTCTGTGTGCAGATAGTAGCTGCCTCTTGGCTATTTGGAAGTCTCTTTGGAGTCTTATATTCATATGGTGCATTCTCTTTATCTTTCTGTGGTTCCAGAAAAGTGCCACAGTTCTTCTGTGATGTCCCCTCTCTATTGAAGATTTCTTGCTCAAAGATGCATGTCACCATTGACATTAGTGTCATCTTTGGACTCATGTGTGAGTTTTTCTGCTCAGTGTCCATGGGGTTTTCATATGTTTACATTTTCAGCACAGTGCTGAGAATGCCCTTGTTACAAGGGAGGACCAAAGCCTTCTCTACCTGCGTGCCCCATCTCATAGTCATCACCACATTTTTAGTTACAGGTGCCACTGCCTATTTAAAACCAGTTCCTGATTCTCCACAGCTTTTGGACATTCTGATATCTGTTTTCTATTCTGTGATGCCTCCATCTATGAATCCTATAATATACAGCCTGAGGAATAAGGAAATCAAAGCTGCTTTGTGGAACATTTTAGGGAAACTAGATCCTTATGAGTTTTATAGGGGAAAGCAGTCATAGTATGAATAGAAAGGCTACATGAAATGCTTGCTGTGTCTGTATTTCAAATCATACAAGTTCACTATGATATGTAATGGTTTTAATGCCTTGTTTTGATGTCCATGAACTGGTTTAAAATTCATAATCCTGAGTCAATGACAATTATCACAAAACCTGCTTGAGCTGGGTATTTGTTATTTAAAGTGCATTTGTACAATTCCAACCTCTGAAGCACTGTGTCAAATTTCTGAATAATGTTAGAAAACCATTTCTTCAAATTACTTGAGATATTCTGAGTACATTTGTTTACATTGCAAAGACACCTTGCATGTGTGAATAAGATAATGTATTTGGAATGGTTAGATTAAACTAGTATTCACATTTTTAAAAAGTCCAGGTCCAGATAGATTCACAACAGAATTTTACATGACCTTCAAAAAAAAATCTACAACAAACAATACTTGAATTATTCAAAAATGGAGAGACAGAGAAAGAGAACACCCAAACTTCTATGAATCCAATATCACTCGAATACCAAAACCAGATAAAGATGAGAGAGAGAGAGAGAGAGAGAGAGAGAGAGAGAGAGAAGACACACTATGGGCACATATCCATAAAGATCGTAGATGAAAAACTTTTCAACAAATCACATCCAGATACACACTAAAAGGGCATTCACCATTATCAAGTTGTCTTTATTACAAAGATGCAGGCCTGGTTCAATGTATTTAAATCAATAAATGTAATAGATCATATAAATGGCCTTATAAAAAAAAGTAACATGGTCATCTCAATAGATACAGAAAAGGCCTCTGACAAAACCCTACCTGAATTCAATGCAAAGGTCCTAGAAGGAATTGAACTGAATAGAAAATACCTCAATATATCGAAGGCTATGTAAAATAAACCCACTGGCAACATCATTCTAAATGGAGAAAAACTCAAGCCATTTCCACTAAAATCAGTAATCAGACAAGGCTATACCCAATATACTGCTTGAGAAATAAGATAATAAAAGGAATTTAAAGGGGTACTACCTGGAAAAGAAACTGTCACATTATCATTATTTTCAGATTATATGATATGATACATAAGAGATCCCAAAAATTCCACCAGAAAACTACTAGAAATGATGACACTTTCAGCAAAGTAGCAAGATACAAAACCAGTTTACAAAAATCAGTAGCCTTGTTATATCAGAGATGGAGTTCATAGAAACACATTCACAACAGGCTCAAAAATATCTAGGGAAAATCTTAACCCAAGGCATTAAAGTTTTCTTTAATAAAAACTGTAAGTCTCTATAGAAAGAGACTGAGGAAGATCCAAGGAGATGGAAAGATCTCCCACATTCATAGATGGGTAACAATACTGTGAAAATGACTATCCTACCAAAAGCAAGGTATGTAGTCAGTGCAATTGCAATCAAAATTCCCATTATAATCTTCACAGAATCCATAGCAAACATTATAAAATTAATATGGAATCATAAAAGACTTCAGATAGCCAAAGCAAACTAAGTACAAAGAGCAATGCTAGGGAGATTACCATATCACATCTCAAACAATATTACAGAGCTGTAGTTATAAAACAGCATGGTACTGTTCCAGAAATAACATGTAGATCAATAGAACAAAATAGAACACCCAAATATGAGTGAACACAATTCCAGCCACCTATTGACAAAGTTGCCAAGAACACACAGTGGAGGAAAGATAGCATGTTCAACAAATGCTGCTGGGAAAACATAGAGATATGTGTAGAAGAATGAAATTAGATGTATACTTATCGCTCTGCATAAAATTCAGACCCAGATTGATGAAAGACATCAATGTGAAATTTAAAGTGCTGAAATTGTTAGAAGAACAAATAGGCAGTACCCTTCAAGATGCAGGTGCAGGAATTTCTAAATCAGATATCAATCACTCAGTAATTAAGGTCAACAATGAATAAATGGGATCACATTAAACTAAAAAGTTTCTGTACAGCAAAACAAACAAACAAACAAACAATTGTGTGAAAAGGAAGCCCTCAGAGTAAGACAAAGTCTTCACCAGCTATACATCTGACAGAGAATTAATATACAGAATATATTTTTAAAACTCAAAAAAACAAAGGATCAAGCAAATGACCCAATAGAAAACAGGTTATGAATGTGAACAGAGAGCTTCCCAAAGAATAAATAAAAAATAAATCAAAACTATTGGGGGTGGTCTTTTTGAGGTGTCTCCCAGTAGCCCCAGCTGTCCTGGAACTCGCTCTGTAGACCAGGCTGGCTTTGAACTCACAGAGATCCGCCTACCTCTGCCTCACAAATGCTAGGATTAAAGGCATGTGCCACCACGCCTGGCACAAATCAAAACTATTTTAAGATTTCACCTTACCCCAGTAGAAATGGCTAAAATCAAGAAATAAAAGCCACCCTTATGGTTGGTAAGGAGGTAGTGAATGGAGTACCCTCATTCACTGCTGGTGGAATTGAAAAGTGGTGCTACCACTGTGGAAATCAGTGTGGAGAACTCGTAAAAAACTATAAATAAAGGTCTGATACAATCCAGTTGTATCATTCTTTGGCCCGTATTCAAAGGACTCATCCTACTGCAGAATCCTTGCACAGCCATGTTTGTTAGTGCCCTTTCACAATAGCTAAGAAATGGAAGCTAAACGTCTCTGAACTGATGAATAAATAGTGAAAATGTAGTACATTTAAACATGGAGTTTATTCATCAGTTAAGAAATGTGAAATCTGGGCTGGAGAGATGGCCTAGCGGTTATAAGAGCGCTGACTGCTCTTACAGAGGACCCGGGTTCAATTCCCAGCACCCACATGGCGGCCAAGTACCGTCTGAAACTCCAATTCCAGGAGAACTCCAGTTCCAGGGGAATCCGATGCCATCTTCTGACCTCCATGGCATTGCATGACACGGGTGCAAACCTGCATGCCGACGGTACATTCCTACACATAAATAAATAAAAATTTTTTAATTAAAAAAAAGAAATTAAAAAGAAATGTGAAATCATCAGATTTCCAGGTAAATGGATGAACTTAGAAGCACTATACTAAGAGAAGTAACATAGACTCCGAAAAAAGAGTAATGTAAATTCTCTCTTCTTTGTGAACCTTAGCTGCAAATACATTTTAGAGGTGAAAATATAATATAATATAATATAATTAATATACATCCTGATGTAAACACAGGATTCAGGAAAATGGAAAAGAACCATGGAGCAAGGAGTAAGAAGAAGCTCAAGAAAGGGGGACAATAGGACGCAGGTGCTACCAAGGGGAAAATGGGGAAAATTACATAATGTAACTAGGGAAGAAGGATACAGGGGGGAGAGGAAAGATAAAATTAGTTCAAAAACCTTCTGGAAAAATACACATACAAAATATATACAAGTGCACGGCAAATCTCCCCATCTTCTGGTGTTTTCCTTAATTTCTTTCTCCAGTGTTTTAATTTTTTCATTGTGTAGGTCTTTCCCTTCCCTGGAATGGTTAACCCAATGTATTGTGTTTCTTATGCTACTGTGTATAGAATTCTTTCCCCTGAATTCTTTCTCAGTCTGTTGTCTTTGGTGTATAGTAAGTCTCTGAATTTGGTGTGTTAATTTTGTAACCTGTCACTTTGCTGAAAGTGTCTATCAGCACTAAGAGTGTCATGGTGTAGTCGTTGAGGTCTCTCATGCATAGAATTATGATTTTTGCAAATACTTTGATTTCAATCTTACCTATACTTGATTTTAGCATCTTGTACTATTTCTCTAACTAGAACTTCAAGCACTAGATTAAATAGGAATGATAAAATTACATAAAACCTCTGTCTTGTCATTTCACAAGTTAGAGGCCTAGCTGGGAGGACTCTTGCCCTGAGGACACCCCTCCTATTGTTCCAGTGCAGAGCAGATTTCCTCTCCTAACACTAGTCCCTTTAACACTTAAAGACTCTCTTCCAGCACATGCCTTAGCTGCAACATTAAACTTTCTAGTGCTCTTTATTCCTCCAAACTGTTCAGTTTGCATTTGCTTCATCCACAATTGTTGTTTGTATTGTAGACTTGCATAAGCATCACTGTTAATAACTATAGAATAAGTTCAATGGTATAGTGTCTTGAAATTTCCTAGACCAGAGATATTAGTCCATTACATCTTAGTTTATCCATAGGCAAGTTCTTAGCCATGGGCAGAAGGCAGCTAGATTCTTCAACAAAATATCACAGGTATGGACTCTATCACAGTTGGTCCTTAGGTCCTTGTGTCCCTCTCCATGTGAAACATCTTGGGCCAATCCTTTATTAGAATTGGCTATTAAGCTCTAGTTACATCATTCAACTGTTTTTCTAGTTGTGAGAGCCAAAGTCTTTCATATCCCATTGCAGAAGGGGAGGCAGAAAGATTGTAAGAGACATGGGAGGAGGTGCTTGACCATACAAAAAGAGAGACTTATGGGCTTCTGGGACCTTGCTCATATGAATCTACAGCAATGGTGTCAGCATACATAAGACCTATGCATACTCAGTCAGACCCAGGACAGAAATGGGGAAATGGGCATCAGGCCCCAACATTAGCCAAGGAAATATTGGCAGGTGAATACTGCTGAGTGAGGCAGAGCTAACTTTTAAGGGAGCGACTCTAGATAGGCTCACTAGACCCCAGTGGATGAACCTGCACTGAGGTATGTCTGGGTTCACTAACATGACTCTATAGACCTTAATATAAATGGCAGAATGTATAAAATTCAGTGGTGGGGGCAAAAGGAGGATGCAGACATGGGAAGAGGGTGAAAAATGATTAAGATGTTTTGCATGAAATATACAAAATTCAATTAAAAATATTAAAAAAAACACTAAATACCGAAAAAAAAACTGTTAAGACAGCATTTTTGGAAAAAGGAATGTGAAGGGCTTTGAAATATTTAAAATGGGGGCTGGAGAGATGGCCTAGCGGTTAAGAGCACCGACTGCTCTTACAGAGGACCCAGGTTTGATCCCCAGCACCCACATGGCGGCCGAGAACCGTCTGAAACTCCAATTCCAGGAGAACTCCAGCTCCAGGGGAATCCAAGACCCTCTTCTGACCTCTGCGGCATTACACAACACGGGTGCACAGACTTGCATGCAGACAGTACATTCATACACATACAGAAATAAATAAAAATTAATAAAATATTTAAGAAATATTTAAAATGACTGTTCAACATCCTTAGCCATCAGGAAAGTCCAAATTAAAGCTACTTTGAGATTTCAGCTTATGCCAATCAGAATGGTTAAATTTTTTAAAAGACAGAAGTGTTTGTGAGAGGTGGAGAAGAGAGAACCCTTGTGCACTATTGGTAAGAAAACACATTGGTGTGGCCACTAAGGAAGCTACTGTGGCAGTTCCTCAAAAAACTGGGAAGTTTTCTAAGATTGTAGCGCCCTCCTTCTTGTATTCAGCAAAACTTGGGACTCTACACTAATGATGATAAGTGAGTCAAAGAGAGGAATCAATATTTTTGCCCTTGCCTTCCGAGGTCATCCATAATCCCCCAGACAATGAGGTCCCTCTTGTAAGTCACGTGTCCTCTAGATCACAGAGGCCAGTGATTTCAGCCTCTAACAATATTCATCCTACAAGAAGTGTAATTACTGAAGGCCTCATGCTGGGTGTGAAACAGTATAAAAGTTGCAATTGTACAGGGCTCTCCACTATTATCAAGCAAATGTCTAAGGGATATGTAACTTGCCAAAGGGGAAAAAGCAGGCAATAAGAAAATAAATCGCCATTTGGAGACCTCCCAAACTAAGACCCTGTCAAAATATCTAGGCATAATTCATAAAATTTCCTAAGGTAGAAAAACTAAAATACTCACCATTGATGATAAACCACTGCTTTAGGTATATAGAGGCTTTCCTTCTCATGCATCACCATCTGGGAAAATAGAAAGAGTAAATGTAAATTTATACTTTAAACAAGATTAACCTGGCAAGGAGCACGGTCCCAGACAGGAGACACCTCCCTTTGACTGATAGGTCAGTGCTCTGGATTGCCTTTCAATTCCTGTGACAAAACACTCTGTCCAAAACCAACTTGGGGAGGAAAGGGTTATTCATCTTACATCTCTGAGGTCACAGTTCATCACTTAGGGAGCCCCAGGAAAGAACTCGGGGCAGGAATGTGCACACAGTAGCGAAGCGCAGATCATTGAGGAACTCTGCTTACTGGCTTGCTCCTGGCATATATACAACCTGCTCTCTTATAGAACAACGTGCCCAGGGGTGGCCCCTTTCACAGTGGGCTGGGCCCTCCCACATCACACAACAATCAAGAAAATATCCCACATCTATGACCACAGGCCAGTCCGATGGAGGAAATTCCCCAACTAAGGCTCCTGCAATCCAGGTGTGGCAAGTTGCCATTAAAGCTATCCATCACAATCAGAGTAGTCCAAGAGACACCTAAAATAGCACAGCCTACTGCCAGAGTTCTTGATTATCTCCAAGAACTGGGAGGTAAGACCCTACTGCTGAACACAGGATATAATTCAGACACAGAACTTGGAGAAATGGAGCAGAAACTTACCTGGAAGTGTTCTACCTCAAGTTTAGCCCTCATAGTCCTAGAGGACACTATGAAAGCTGCTAAGGAAGAATATAAATCAATGCTCCAACCCAGCCCTAACACCTAAAAAACATACCGACTAGCATAACAAACTACCTCTATGGGTGCAGTAGTAACACTATCTGTGAGGCAGTCAACAGCTATTTAATTGGACTGAAAGCCTTCTCAATGGGTGTGGACTACTAAGGGGTGGCACTGTAAATATAGCCAAACACACATGGCTGCAAAGGTCATAGATTCTAGGGGAAACCCCCCCATAGATTCTAGGGGAATACCACACACCACTCATGAAAGAAGCTTCTTTTTGCAACCAATGGGGTTGCAGACTTCCACAACTGGCCACATACAGAGAATATGTGTCTGAGAAGGTGACACATCTACAGTAGAACCTCTACCCCTAAGGCTCATGGAACACAGAGGAACAGAAGATAGAGAGTATACTAGTGCATCCTTCAACTCTAACCAGTGAAGCTTCCTTACACAACAGAGTGTGATGTACACAGAAGGTCACAACTGGCTAAATTTTAGAGAATACATGACTGCAGAGTGTGTGTCCCTGGATAGGACTCATATATTAAACCTCACCCATTCACAGCTCAGGGACCATTTCAGAAGAGTGTATGGAAAAGTTCTAAGAGCCAGGGTTGGTCCGTGAAAATAGTAAAACTGAAGCTTCCAGGCCACTGGAAACTTGCAGATATGAACTTGCAACAATGGTGTTGTCAAGCACAGACCCTGCCAACTCAATCAGACAAGGCCCAGAGTGAGGCAATGAAAATGGCAGTTCGCTGGTCCTAGACTGGGAGCTATGGGAAACTGAATACTGCTGGGTGAGGTAGAATAGACCTTACCTATGATCACTAGTAGGCTGACTAGCCTCCAGAGGATGAATTTGCACTGAAGGACATTGGAGTACAAATGTTTGTCCAGATAGAACATGTGGGGGGATTACAGGAGGGCCAGAGTGGGAGGGGCGGGGCAGGGATGGGTAGGGGACCTGAATTTGATTTAAAACTGTTGTAAAAAGGGGCTGGAGAGATGGCGTAGTGGTTAAGAGCGCCAATTGCTCTTGCAGAGGACCCGGGTTCGATCCCCAGCACCCACATGGCAGCTGAGAACTGTCTGCAACTCCAATTCCAGGAGAACTCAGGTTCCAGGGGAATCCGACACCCTCTTCTGACCTCCTCGGCACTGCACAACATGGGTGCACAAAGCTACATGCAGACAATACATTCATACAAATAAATAAATAAATATTTTAAAAAACTGTTGTAAAAAAAGAAAAATAAAATGGGACATTATTATCACAAGACCTTGGCATCTCCTGCCTTTTATCTTCTAGATATTAAAATTAACAAATGAAAGATGGTATATTTTCCAGAAATTTCTACGTATTTGTTTTCATATGTTTTTAATCCAATTTTTATTATCCTTTGTATTCATCTTGTTGTCTTATTAAAATTTTTTATTAATATAAAAACCACTGTATGAAATGCACTTTGCTCACTAAAAATTAGTAAAGAAAGTAAATAAATAAATAGATAGATAATATGTTTTTTAATTGATGTTTTGTACATTTCAGACATCATTTTTGAATTCAGTTCAGGCAAATTCCCGTATTCATTCCCCCATCCCACCCCACTGCACCTCATGCATTCTGCCATAACTGTCCTGCATCTTTCTCTCAGTCTTTTTTTATGCTTAGGAATTCACATTTTCCTCCATTATTTTTATATTACTCTAAAATATGGATACATACTCTCCTCATAAACAGTAATTACAGAATCTGAAAATAATTGGTGGATGGATTCTAGAGCCCATTGAGAGATTCATATTAAAACAACATAGATGCTTTCAGATAAACAAAAATATAACAATAATGTCATTCAGCTTGCATTTCATCTGGAAGTTTGGTTATAGCATCCACAAATGAGGGAAACCATTCTCTGTCATTCTGGGACTGTGTTACCTCAGTCAGCATAGTGGCTTTGAGCTCCATCCATTTACTTGCAAAGTTCATAATTTGCCATCTTTCTTTACTGCTGAATAGTACTCCATTGTATAGATGTACCACATTTTGTCATCCGCTCGTCTGTTGAGGAGCATTTGTGTTGGTTCCAACTCTGCTATTGTGAAGAGAGCTGCAATAAACATGTATATTTGCAGTAAGATGAGTCTTTGGGGTATATACCCAGGATTGGTATGACTGGGTCAGGCATTAGACTCATTTTGAGTCTATTAAGGGTTCTCCACACTGCTTTCCATAGTGGTTTTACAAACTTACATTCCCACAAGCAGTGGATGACTGTTCCCCTTTCTCCGCAACCTCTCCAGCATCTGTTGTCTTCTTTTCTGGATTTTAGCTAGCCGTATTGGAGTGAGATGATATCTGAGAGTGCTTTCAATTTCCATTTCTGTAATTATTAATGATGTTCAATGCTTTTTAATATGTTTCTCAGCCATCTTCAATTCCTCACTGGTGAAGTCTCTGTACAGCTCTTTGCACCATCTTTTGAGTAGGTCATTTGTCTTCTTACTTCTTTGTTTTTTGAGTAGTTTATATATTCTTGACATTAGTGCTCTGTCAGATGCATCACTGGTAAATATTTCCTCCCACTTTGTGAGTTTTCTCTTCACCTCCTTGATTGTTTCTTTTGCTCTACAGAAGCTTTTGAGTTTTATGAGGTCCCATTGTTGACGGTTGACCTTACTTCCTGTGCAGCTGCTATCTGATTTAGAAAGTCTTTTCCTACATCTATGCCTTGTAGGTTGTTGCCAACTTTTCCTTCTATCACCTTCAAGGTTTCAGGCTTAACTTGGAGATCTCTGATCCACTTGGATTTGATTTTTGTGCAGGGTAAGAAGTAGGGGTTTAATTTTGTTCTTCTACAGGTGATGATCCAATTTTGCCAGCACCATTTGCTGAAGATGCTATCCTTCCACCATTGAGTGTTTTTTTGCCTCTTTGTCAAATAAGAGGTGAGAAATTGTATGAGCTCAAGTTTGGGTCTTCAATTTTGTTCCATTGGTCAACGGGTCTGTTTTGTGCCAGTACCAGGCTGTCTTTCTGACTATGGCCCTGTAATATAGTTTGAAGTCTGATAGGGCAATCCCTCCTGTGTTTCATTTTTCACTCAGGGGTGCTTTAGCTATTTGGGGTCTTTTGTTTTTCCATATGAATTTAAGGATATTTTTTCCAAGTCTGTGAAGAAGCTCATAAGGATTTTGATTGGGATTGTTCTGGATCTGTATATATCAATTTGGGTAAAATGGACATTTTTACTATATTAATTTTCCCAATCCATGAGCATGGGTGTTCTTTCCATCTTTTGATGTCATTTTCAGTCTCCTTCTTCAGGGGTTTAAAATTTTTGTTGTAGAGGTCTTTGGTATCTTTGGTTAGGTTTGTTTCCAGGTATCTTATTGTTTTTTATCTTTTTATATTCCTTCTCCACTTGTTTATTGTTGGTGTAAAGAAAGTCTACTGTTTTTTCTAGATTAATTTTGTACCCCCAACACTTTACTAAAACTCTTAATCATTTCTAGAAGTTTTCTGCTGGAGTTTTTAGCATCTCTTAGGTAAACTATCATATCATCTGCAAAAAGGGATAGCTTACCTTCTTCTTTTCCAATTTAATTTCCTTCTCTTTTCTTATTGCCCCAGCAAGTGTTTCAAGCACTATGTTGAAGAGGAGTGCTGATAAGGGGCAGCCTTGCCAGGTTCCTGCCTTTAAGAGAAATGGTTCCAATTTTTCTCCATTTAGGATGATGTTGGCAGTGGGTTTGCTTTATATGGTTTTGATCATGTTGAGGAATGTTCCTTTCAGTCCTTTTCCCTCTAGACTTTAAACATGAAGGGATGCTGGATCTTGTCAAAGGCTTTTTCTGCATCAATTGAGATGATCATGTGGTTTTTGTCTTTCAGTCCATTTATGTGTTTTATAATAGATGGTGAACCATCCCTGCATCTCTGGTAAGAATCCAACTTTATCATGATGGATGATCTTTTTGATGTGTGTCTGCATGCGATTTGCAAGTATTTTGTTGAGAATTTTTGCATCTATGTTCATTAGTGAAATGGGTATATAGCTTTCTTTTTTGCTTGAATCTTTGCCTGGTTTTCGTATTAGAGTGATGCTGGCTTCATAGAAGGAGTTTGGGAGAATCCCCTATGTATCTATCCTTCTAAACAGTTTGAGTAGCAGTGGTTGTAGAACCTCTTTAATGTTTTATAGAATTCTGCCATAAAACCAATCTGGACCCTAACTTACTTTAGTTGGGAGGTTCTTAATTACATCTTCAGTTTCCTCAAATATTATGGGTCTATTTAAACTATCAATATCTTCTTGGTTAAGCTTTGTTAGTTCACAGGATTTCAGATATTATCCATTTCAGTTAGGTTTTCAAATTTAGTGGAGTATAGATTTTTGAAGTATTCCCATATGATTGTCTGGATCTTTTCTGTTGTGATGTTCCCCCTTTCATCATGAATACTGTTGATTTGGAGTTGCTCTGTTTTTTGGTTAACTGGGATAGAGGTCTGTCCATTTTGTTTATTTTTTCAAAGAACCAGTTTTTTGATTCATCGATTTCATGTATTGTTTTATTTTGTTTCTATTTCATTGATTTCTGCTCTGATTTTTGTTATTTCTTCCTGTCTTTTGGGTTTTGTTTTTGTCTCTCAAGTGTTTTTAGGTGCAGTGTTAGAGCCTTTATTTTTTCCCTTTCTGGTTTTTTTTTTTTTTTTTTTTTGATGTGGGCAATTAGGGCTATAAATTTCCCTCCCAAGACTGCTCTAAAAGTTTCCCACAGGTTTTGTTGTGTTGTATTGTCTTTTTCATTCAGTTCCATGAATACTTTTATTTCACTCTTTATTTCTTCCCTGACCCATTCATTATTCAGAATTTTGTTGTTTAGTCTCCATGTGTTCTTATAGCTAGTTGGACTTATTCTGGTGTTCAAATTGAGTTTTATTACACTGCAATCTGATAGAATGCATGGAATAATTTCTATCCTTTAGTATTTGTTGAGACTCCTTTTGTGCCCATGCATGTGGTCTATTTTGGAGAATGCTCCATGAGGTGCTGAGTAGAAAGTATATTCTCTGGTATTTGGGTGGAATATTCTGTAGATGTCTTTGAGGTATATTTGGTGTATTGTATTGTTCAGTTCTGATGCCTCTCTGTGTGTTTTTTGTCCTGTTGATCTATCGAAGAGGCTTAATGGGTACTGAAGTTCCCCACTATAAGTGTGTAAGGATTAATCTCTGTCTTGAGGTCCTACAGATTTGTGCTTATAAAGTTAGGTGTACCAGCGTTTGGTGCATACATAGTTAGGATTGTGAAGTCTTCATGGTTCATTGTTCTTTGACAAGGATGTAATGGCCCTCTTTGTCTCTTCTGATTAATTTTACTTTGAGATCTATTTTGTCTGATGTTAGAATAGCCACTGCAGCTTGTTTCTTGGTACCATTGGTTTGGAATATTTTTTACATCCTTTCACTCTAAGATGGTGTCTGTCCTTGAGGGTGAGTTGGGTTTCTTGTAGACAGCATATAGGAGGGTTCAGTTTCCTAATCCATTCTCCCAGTCTATGCCTTTTGATTGGGGAGTTTAAACCATTAGTATTTAAGGTTATTATTGAGAGATGTGAGTTGCTTCCTTTTACCTTATTTTTGTTTGCATTCTTAGTCTAGGTTTATATTTACTCTATTATGATTTTGTTGTTTTCTCTCTTTAATTGCTTAGGGATAGTTGCTTCTTTCCTCTCTTCTTTGGATTGCTTCAAGGATGTTCTGAAGTGTTGGTTTCTTAGACATGTATCCTTTCATCTTGTTCATGTCATGAAAGAGTCGTCCTTCTCCTTCAACTATAATAGACATTTTTGATGGGTATAGTAGTCTGCATTGGCATCTAAAGTCATTTAGTACTGGGAATACTTTGGTCCACATTATTCAAGCTTTCATAGTTTTCACTGAGAAATCAGCTGTGATTCTGATGGGTTTCCCCTTATATGTAACTTGTTTTTCTCTTGTGGCTTTCAGAATTTTGTCTTTGTTTTGAGAATCCAGAGTTTTAACAACTATATGGCATGGGGAGCATCTTTCCTGGTCCTGTCTATTTGGTGTTCTATGTGCTTCTTCTATTTGTATGGGTTTGTCTTTTTTTCAGTTTTGGGAAATTTTCCTCTATTATCATGTTGAAGATCTGGTCGATACTGTTGTCTTGGGATTCTTCTCCTTCCTCAATCCCTATGATGTGGATGTTTGGTCTTTTCATAGTGTCCCACATTTCCTGGTTGTTCCACACTTGTGGTTTTTTTTTAATTTTTCATAATCTTTACTTGAACTTTCTAGTTGCTCTGTATTATCCTGGAAGTCTGATATTCTTTTTTCTGCTTCTTCCATTCTACTTCTGAGGCTTTTTCCCATCCTTTCCTTGTGCTTATATGAATGTTCACTATCCTTTTCCATTTCTTTTTTTATGATAAAATAAGTTTTATTCCAGGTATGTAAAAGCTTTTTCTTTTTTAAAACTTATTTATTTTTCTATTAATTATATTAATTTTTTATTATTTTTAAGGGATTCACAATATAAGAACACAGTTCTTTTCAGATCACATTGACATTGTTCAGTTTGCCATACAATTAGGTAATTGGTGCTAGAATCCACAGATGAGGGATACTATTCATTGTTTGTTTTTCTGAGACTATGTTACTTCACTCAGCATGATATCTTCTAGCTCCAGCCATTTACCTGCAAAGCTCATGATGTCATCTTTCTTTACCATGGCATAGAACTCCATTGTGTAGATGTACCACGTTTTCTCTATCCACTTGTCAGGTGAGGGGCACTTGTGTTGGTTCCAGCTCCTCACTATTGGGAAGAGAACTGCAATAAATATGGCTGTGCACGTATCTCTGCAGTAAGATGAGTCTTGTGGGTACATGCCCAGGAGTGGTATGGCTGGGTCAGTTGGCAAGTTCATTCCAAGTCTTCCAAGGGTTCTCCACACTGCTTTCCATAGTGGCTGTACAAGTTCACATTCCCATCAGCAATGTATGAGTGTTCCCCTTTCCCCACAACCTCTCCAGCACTTGGTATCATATGTTTTCTTGATTCTAGCCAGTCTTATTGGAGTAAGATGATATGTTAAAGTGGTTTTAATTTGCATTTCCTTAATTATTAGTGACGTTGAATACTTCTTAAGATGTTTCTCAGCCATCAGTAATTCCTAACTTGTGAAGGCTCTGTTCAGCTTGTTGCTCCATGTATTGAGTGGGTGATTTGTTTTCTTTCTTCTTTATTTTTTGAGTAGTTTATATATTCTGGAAATCAATGCTTTGTCAGATGTATCTATGGTGAAGGTTTCCTCCAACTCTGTGGGATTTCTCTTCACTTCCTTGATTGTTTCTTTTGATGGACAGAAGCTTTTGAGTTTAATGAGGTCCCACTTGTCAATTGTCGACCATAATTCTTGCACAGCTGCTGTCTGATGTAGGAAGTCTTTTCCTATGCCTATGTCTTGTAGTCTGCTGCCAACTTTATCTTCTATCACCTCTAGAGCTTGGGGTTTCACATTGGGGTCTTTAATCCATCTAGAGTTGACGTTTTTACAGGGAGAGAGGTAGGAGTTTAATTTCATTCTTCTACAAGTAGTAATCCAGTTTTGCCAACACCACTTGCTGAAGATGCTGTCTTTCCTCCATTGTGTCTTCTTGGCCCCCTTGTCAAATATGAGATGGCTGAAATTGCATGTGCTCAAGTTTGGATCTTCAGTTTTGTTCCATTGGTCAACAGGTCTGTTTAAGTGTCAGTACCAAGCTGGTTTTATGACTATAGCCCTGTAGTATAGTTTAAAGTCTGGTATAGAGATCCCGGCTGTATTGCTCTTTTCACTCAGGGTTGTTTTGGCTATTTGGGGTCTTTTGTTTTTCCAAATGAAATTAAGGACTTTTTTCCCAATCCAGCATCCCTTCTTGCTTAAAGCCCTTGGATTGGAGGGATCATTCCTCAATGTAATCAAGGCCATATACAAGAACACATATACAATATCATCCTAAATGGGGAAATGACAGAAGCATTCCTTTTAAAGGTAGGAACTTGGCAAGGCTGCCCCCTGTCACCACTCTCCTTCAATATAGTGCTTGAAACACTTGCTAGGGCAATAAGGCAAGAAAAGGAAATTGAAGGATTGCTAATTGGAAAAGAGGAAGTCAAACTATCCCTATTTGCTGATGATATGATTGTTTACTTAAGGGATGCTAAAAACTCCACCAGAAAACTCCTAGAAATGATTAACAGCTTCAGCAAAGTGGCAGGATACAAAATTAACATTAAAAAAATCAATGGCCTTTCTTTATACCAGCAACAAGCAACTGGAGAAGGAATTCAAGGAGACCTTCCCTTCCCAATAGCCTCAAAAACAATAAAATACCTAGGAACAAACCTAACCAAAGACACCAAAGATCTCTACAACAAAAATTTTAAACCCTTGAAGAAGGAAATTGAAGAAAACATCAGAAGATGGAAAAACCTCCCATGTTCATGGATTGGGAAAATTAAAATAGTGAAAATGTCCATTCTATCCAAACTCTTGTATAGATTTAATACAATCCCAATTAAAATCCCCATGAGTTTCTTCACAGGCTTGGGGGAAAAGTCCTTTTTCATTTCTTATTGTGGTTTCTTTAGATTTTCCACTTCCCTCTGGAGCCTGTGATTCTCATCTTGTACCTCCTTGTTTCCTTGGTAATTTTCTTTTTTCGTTTCGGCCTGGGATCTTTTCAGTGTTTCCACTTCGTACTGGAATTTATCATTTTCTCCCTCTAGGTCCTTCTTGAGTTTTTTAATCTCTTCCCTTAGTTCTTTAATTTCTTTGAATACATCTACAGTTGTTCTTCTAAGGTCAGTGTCTTGGCTTCTTTCCTCGGAGATCTCATTGTAGGGATCTTCTATAGGATTGGTAGAGTTCAGTGTGGATTTATTAGGAGGTGTTCCCATAGTGTTTTTTCTTTGTGTCTTTGGCATGTGGATTTGTCTGTTTATTTGTTTCTTTGAATTCTGGCACCTCAAAGTTGGCTGCACAGACTATGATCACCAATGCTCAGCCTGTTAGGACCTCTGCAACAAGAGCTCCACCAGGATGGGGAGGGGGGGGAACGCTGGGTTGAGTTGCTACTTTGGCCTGCGCACCAGTAGGCTCCCAAGGGTCAAGGCAGGTCTGCCTTGCCTCAAATGCTCCTCACTGACTCCAGGTGCCTGTCTGGAGTCCAAGCTGGGGCTTCCGGGGGCAGGTGGCCATCTTCCCAAGAGTCAAGGCAGATCCGCCTTGCCTGGATGGCACCTCACATTGATTCTGGCTGGCTGTTTGGAGTCTGAGCTGGGACTTTTGAGGGTGGGCTCCAAGCCCCTGAAGGGTCAAGGCTGGTTCACCTAGCCTCACGGGCACCTCACTGATGATAATATATGATTAAAATGGGAGAATATGGCAGGAACCATCCTGAACAAGGAAAGGGGAGGGGTCTGAGCTGCCTGGAATCTGCTGTGCAACCTTGAGCTAAGAATACAATAAACTGAAACAGTTTCTGTTCAGAATGGAGTTTTTCTGATCATTGCATTACAGCTAAAGTCCAGTATTTTCAGGCTTTACCTGTTTTCCACATCTCTAACGCTGTACTACAGGGCATTCCCATGAACTACGAATCTCCCATTGCTCAGTCTCAAGGAGGTGTGGGAAATTTCTACATGTCTCTAATCTCCCCATGAATTTGTCTTTGATATGACATTTATGTGAATGTTTGATAACAGTACCTTTTAAAGATGAAAACACTTATTTTATAGTTCATGTTTGTTTTGTATTATATCTTCCTTAAATGACCCAGACATTACACGTTGCCTCTGTGTACATTTTTAAAATTGTTAATTTAATAAATATTTAATTTACTAAAAAATTTAATAAACATTCAGGGAAACAAAGAAACTGAGCTGTAAGGGGCACTAATGGGGCATAAAAGCTGGGATTTTGCTTCACTTGCCACTCAATGTTTGGCGGATACAAACCCACTGACTCAAGTTCTGGCATAAATAAAATTCCTAGAAAAAAACACCCCACTGTCTCATCTCTCTGCACAAACCACCTACAACACAATGGTAATATTTTGTGTCATTGTGGAAACATCTTCATTTTTGAGAGTTAATTTTTCACAGTGCATATTGTAAACCTCAGATGAAGACAGTAATAAATGAGATGGGGCTCAAAGACAAAACCTCTTAGTTATAAAATACCCCCAAAAGTGCCTATGAGGCACTGGAGAGATGGGTCAGGTCTTCCAGAGGACTGGAGTGTGGTTCCCAGTATGCTCATTAGGCAGTGCAAAATTGCCTTTAACTCTAGCTCCAGGGGATCCAGAATCTTCTTCTGGCTTCCATGGGCAACACACACACACACACACACACACACACACACACACACAAATAAAAAGCAAAGAAGTAAATGTTTTCTACATGTATATGAGGTCAGACTTCAGCCTATCATACAGTTTAGACATGTCAATATTTCCTATGAATTGCAATAGGAAAGCAGGACAACTGCACTGGACACTGATGAGTGTCTGACCAGTGACACACTCCAAGAAAAGCCAGAGAATGAGTGCACAGTGTGACACACAAGGGATGAGACCCTGCAGCACACCACTAACACACTAAGTGAACAGGGTTCCATAAGGAACTGCAGTCACAGTCCCATGACAATTGTGTTTCTCCTTCAGACCATGTATTTCTCAAGGGGTGAAGAATAACCAAATGAATATTATTCCTACCTCACTAAAAGACAAGATAATTCAGATAAAATTCACTGAATTCCTCACTCGTACCCTGAACAGAAGATCTCTTGTGAAAAAGATGAAACATTATATTTTGAGTCATACCAGGTAAGACCGAATTTTGGGGCTTTGTGAGATTGTACAAATACTAGTTTATGTGAAATGTAATATTCTTTGAAGAGTTCACATCAATTATTTCAGATCAAATCAGAGTAATTTTCATTTGAACCTAAGGAAACATTGTTTTCTCTAGTGCTGAAAGTCTTGCAAACTACTGACTTTTTCCTAAACGTAGTCAGGCTAGGGCTAGAAGCCACATTAGCAGACCTTGTTGGTTATTTATTTATTTATTTATTTATTTATTTATTTATTTATTTAGTATTTTGAGACAGGGTCTTCCTTTAATCTCAGCTGTCCTGGAGCTTGCTCTGTAGACCCAGCTGGCCTTGAACTCACAAGAGATCTGCTTGCCTCTGCCTCCCAAGTGCTGGGATTAAAGGTGTGTGCTACCACGCCTGGCACCAAAGACAGTTCTTAGCTGTCATGTGGGTGCTGGGAATCAAACCCAGGTCCTCTGGCAGAGCAGTCAGTGCTCTTAACCGCTGAGCCATCCCTCCAGTCCCCTTTTAATCATGATGCCTGATCCACTCCTGTAGTTCAGCTTCTCATTTTCAAGAACCTAAAATAAATTACCAGTATGTAAAATTTGAGTATGACCACAGAGCCTATTAATCATATTTCAAAGGAAGACATTAAACACCCTCATCAATAAAAATTTAATTTTAAAATAATCATTAAAACATGACCCATCTTGCATGCAGAATAGCAAATATAGCTGAAAAAATGCAGGTAACTGAGAGGCATCTTCTTCCATTGTCCATGGTGTGAAGGTAGGTAGTTTTAAGCTTTTAAAACCTGTATAAAAGCACACATCAGCAATGGCAGCAGTATTAAGCTCAAGGGATTGCTATGGGGACTAAACAGGACTGAACATAATTTAACGATGATGTTTCTTGGATTCATAAAATCTTAACTCGTAATTTAATAGAGAATCAAGAAATCATAAAACATTTCTAAATGTAGAAAATATTAGTTACAGTATTTTTAAATAAATCATCTGAACTTATTAATTAAGGCATGTTGTTTCCACATTGGTTATTTATTTATATTTATTTTTTGGAAACGCTGACATCTGAACCCAGGCTCTTGGACTTGGTAGTCAAGTGCTTTACCAGGAGCTACAATTGTAGCCCTGGACTTTAGGTTTTTTTCATGTGAAGTTATTTATTAGGCTTCAAAATTTCTGTAACAGATAAGCTTCTGGAGTTAACGTTAGAAACATGGTGTTTAAGAATATTATTTGGGGCTTTTTTTTTTTTTTTGTATGTGTATGAATATACTGTCTGCTTGTAGGTTTGTGCACCCGTGTCGTGCAATGCCGCGGAGGTCAGAAGAGGGTGTCAGATTCCCCTGGAACTGGAGTTCTCCTGTAATTGGAGTTACAGATGGTTCTTAGCCGCCATGTGGGTGCTGGGGATCGAACCCGGGTCCTCTGCAAGAGCAGTCAGTGCTCTTAACTGCTAGGCTATCTCTCAAGACCCTTGGAGCTTTATTTTTAAAATCATGTTTTAAATACTCAAAATAGTAATCCCCCCCCCAAAATGAATAAGAATCCAGTAAAGATTCATGAAGAGTTGCAGGTTTGTGATGATCTGTTGAATGTCATTGCCTGGCCACGTGACCACTCCATTCACAACACGGTCATCTCCTGTTAGTGCTGGCTGCTCAGTACCAGGAGCCTGACATTCTTCTTTTCCATCTCACTATTTTTTTTTCCATCTCACTATTTTATTTCTGTTTCAGACAAGGTTTCTATGACATATACCAGCTTGATGTAGTCACTGTATGTGAGCTATAAAAAACCTTTGTGTACTCTCTTTTAGATTGCAAAAGCCATTACCAATCTTCGCACATGTGCCATCTTGAAATCTGGGACTCAAGAAGGTTCTGCTGTACCTGGAATCTGTGTTAATTCATGTTCATTCAAGCAACTGAAAACACTTGAGAACCTGGGCAAAAGTCAGGTAAGGTAATTGGCAACATCATTTCATTTTTAGGTTCAAGATGTCTCTGGTTGTTCTGCAGTTATTTTTTATGGAAATGATCTCACGATCCCTGTACAAAACATTCCTACATGTACCTCTTCCTTACATACAAAAGATTCATCCGCATTTGAACCGTTCTTGACAATCTGAATTGTTGATTCTGTTAAATGAACAATACTTTTTGAAACCGATGCACTTAGTTTCAAGATTCATAGTTTCTATTATCTATGTAGACAGAATGGTCATGTGTATTTTCTATTAGTTGAGTTCTTATGTCTTTAGAAATGTAAAATTCAGTGTAGTTTGAAAAGGGCACAATTAAAAATTAATTTTCTAAAACAAAATAAAGAAAAATAGACTAACGACCTCTGTCCTTCAACTTCCTCCGGAATGGCTACCTGCATGACCACTGAAGGGGGTGGAGGGCACTGGGACTTGGAGGTCTCACAGCACTTCTGATTTCCACAGGAGTGAGACACCACAGCAGGACCCCTCTTAAACAGATGTCTGTCATGCCACCTGGGAGTAAGGTCAAAGTGCTGGGAACCACTTCTCCAGTGTCTGCCTACCGAATGAATGAATTAATTAATTAACAAATTAATGAATGCCAGGCCTGCACTGCATGTTGGAAGCTCCAAATTCTGTAGTTGTGGGATCACTGAGGTTTTCTCTCTCTTGCTCCACTGGGAAGAGTCTCCCCTTCCCTGTCCACACCTCCAGTTCTCCACGTTAAGGTTGTCTGTTTTTATTATAATTCTAAAGTCCAGTGTTTCCAGGCTTCACCTATTTCCCACATCTCTCCTGTTGTGATAGGCATTCCCATGACACTCACCATGAAACTCTCATACCTCAATCTCAAGGAGATGTAGGAAACTTCAGGGTATGGATACTCTCTCCACAAGTTTGTAGTTTTGTTTAATCTAACTTTTACATGAATGTTTGATAATGGAAACTTTTTGAGATGAGATCACTTGTTTTCTGAGTTTATATTTGTTTGGCATCATGTCTTCCTTAAATGACCCAGACTTTAATTGTAGCCTCTGCACACATTTAAAAATGTGTGCATTATTTAGTTCAAGTCCAGCCTGGTCTACCGAGTAAGTTCCAGGCCAACTGAGGCTACAGGGATACCCTGTATCAAAAAGACAAAAACATAAATAAATAAATAAAAAATAAAAATGTTTATTTAATAAACATTCAGAATTTCTTATTTTATTATTGATATCTGATTGAAATTTGTCCATTTGTTGATTATTTATTTTGCATTAATGTCATTATTTTATTTGAGTATAATATCCATAATGAGACCTCATTAAAAATTTCCCATTGTTAATTAGTATTTTTCTTTTAATTCACCAGTCTCAGTAGTTTACATAACCATTGTTTTGTTGCTGTGTTTAGTTCCAAGAATGAGCACCGGTTCTTCATAATTTCCTTATAGTCTTTTATGATCTATTTTATTTTTTGTCTTTTTGAGACAGGGTCTCCCTCTAGCCCCAGCTGGCCTGGAACTTCCTATGTAGACCAGGTAGCCCTTGATCTCACAGATATCAGCCTCCCCAGGGCTAGGATTAAAGGTATGAACCATGATCCCTGGCTAATTTATTATTTTTTAAATACATATTTACATTTTTGTTTTCATAACTGAGTTTTGATAACTATTAGAACATCCAGGAAAATAAGATTAGATGCAATAATACTATTGGTCAGATAAATTCAGAAAATTTATTATTTCTTTTATAATTGGTTCAAATTATTTGTAATTATCTTTATTTGAAATCGTCAATAATCTCTGAATTATTTTGATTAAAATTATTAATTTCTAATATTTAAATATCTTTGAGCTATTTATATAATTTAATTATTAATTATAATTATATATTATAATTATAATCTGAAAAGTACTTTGTATGACTTGAGTTACTTTTAAAGTATTTTATTTGTGGTTTATTCATTTGTCCTAGTCATTAATAATTCACATAAACATTGAAAGAAATAAATGTAAGTATTGGTCTATGTCTATCAATCAAGTTTGTTTACACTATCCTCAAATGCCCTAATACTTATTTTTATTTTCTATTCTGTCAGTCATTGAAAAAGAATTACATATTTTTCAAATTGTATTTGTAGGTATATTTATGACTAGGTTTGTCTTTTTGAGATTTTGCTTCAACATTGAATTTGTTATTGTAACTTTCACATGATGGTGAACTTATATCATTGTGAATTATTTCCTTTTTCTCTTAGTAACCATGCTTTTTTTGAAATTTTAAATTTTCTCCAAGCTCTAGATTTCTAAATTAAACTAATTTTGAAAATTATGAACATTATTTGGTGAAATGTTGATTGTGTTCTCATATCTAACATCTTTGGGCCACAGTCACATGTGCCATTTCAGCATAGGAAGTCTATGGCACATCCCTACAGATATGTCGGTTTTTGGTCATGTGCACCCCCATTATCTTCCTTCGTAACTCCCTTCCCACTCCTGTAGATCCTCTTCTTCCCCACAAATAGCCCACTTCCCTTCTCATGTCATATGTAATATTATGTATGCAACATTTATAGGTAATATAAGCACATTTATGTTTAGTGTACATGTAATGTATTCGAGATCGGAATCTCTTCATTGTAGGGTGTCATTAACAAATACCATTCTTTTCCTATTTACACCATTTTCATTCTTTCCTTTTGCCATTGCCATGATTAAAAATGTGTCATGCTACATTAAATAAGAGTGGAGCAGGTGCTGGAGAGATGGCCTAGCAGTTAAGAGCGCCAACCGCTCTTACAGAGGACCCAGGTTCGATCCCCGGCACCCACATGGCGGCTGAGAACCGCCTGAAACTCCAATTCCAGGAGAACTCCAGTTCCAGGGGAATCCAACGCCCTCTTCTGACCTCCGCGGCATTTCATGACACGGGTGCACAGATTTGCATGCAGACAGTACATTCATACACATACAGAAATAAAATAAAATTAATAAAAAAAATTAAAAAAAAAAAGAGTGGTGCAGAGTACACCCTTGTACCACTCCTGATTTTAGAGGAAATACACTCAATGATTCTGCATTTAGTATGATGGAGGCCAGCAGTCAGATACAGACTTCCCTATGCTGAGAAGTGCTCTTTATTCATGCTTTCTTCACAGCTTCCATCATGCAGGCATGTTGAACTTTGTAAAAGACCTTTTCTCCACATACTCGGATGAATTATGTGACTAGTAACCTATTTAATTGGTCCTCAAATCTGTTTAATAAATACTTATATTTTATTTTGTTTTATGCATGATTGTTTGGTTGCATGTAAGTGCACCATGTGTATATAGTGCCCACAGAGGCCAGAAAAGTGGACTGGATACCCTGGACCTGAGTTAAGGTACAGACAGCTATGAGGCAGCCAGCTATTTGCATTTAGAAAGGAATCCAGGCCCTGTGCAAGAACAGCAAGTGCCCTTAACTACTGAGCTTTCTCTTCAACACCAGACTCAAGTCTATTTATATCCCATCTAACTGTTATTTCTCAGTGTTTTATTATTTTTATTTTATTTGCATGAGTGTATTGCCTGCTTGCATGTAAGTGCACCCATGTCGTGCAATGCCCATGGAAGTCAGAAGATGGCATCAGATCCCCTGGAACTGGAGTTACAGATGGTTGTTGGATACCATGTGAGTGCTGGGAACCAAAACTGGTCCTCTGTTTTCATCAAATGAATCAGTCTACAGTTTTCTTTTTATTTTGTTCTTCTCTGACAGTATCAGGATAATATTTGCATCACTGAATGAGAGTAATAGCATTTCTCCCCTTCCTATTTTATGCAATGGTTCAAACAGCATTGGTATTAATTATTTAAAAGTCTGATACATAGCAGGGCATGGTGATGCATGCCTTTAGTCCCAGGACTCAAGATGCAGAGGCAGGTAGAGCTCTGTGAGTTCAAGGCCAGTTTTGTCTACATGATAAGTTGCAGGCCAACTGGGGTTACAGGAAAATGCTGTCTCAGAAAAGGACAAAAACAAAAAATTCTGATAGCTGTGACTGCCAATTTATTTGTTTCTGTGCATTTCTTGATTTGGAGACTTTTTATTACTACTTCAATATCATTCATACTATAGAGCCTATGCTTATATCTTTTGGTTTAATCTTGAAAGTTCATATGTTTAGAATTTATCTAGTTCCTGTGACTTTTCCTTTCTGTCCAATATAGGTTTCCAAAGTATTCTCTAAAGATTTCCTCTACTTCATTATACTCTGTATAATTTAAACTTTTTGGCACCAGTATTATTAATTTTGCCCTTTTCTCACTCTCTTTTGGATTACTTTGGCTGTTGGTGTGTCAAACTTGTTGATTTAAAAAAAAAACAATTCTGGGGGCTGAAGAGATGGCTCCATGGTTAAGAGCACCAACTGCTCTTGCAGAGGACCCAGGTTCGAATCCCAGAACCTACATGGTCTTTAAGCCAGGCATGGTGGCACTTTAAGATCTTTTATAGAAATTACTGTAGGTGATTGGAAAATTTATTAGTTTTAAAGATGTCATTGATCTTGTAATATTAAATCACAAAGATATAAGTAACAATGGAGTAAACAAATAGCAACTATATTTAAAAATTGAGGGCGAGAGATCTAAGTAACTGAAGCAATATTAATTGTTCTTGCATTTCCACAGACAAGAGTCACAATGAGTGAGACACTAACTAACATGACAAGCTACATGGAATTCTTCCTCATGGGTTTTCCGGATGGCCAGGTGCTGCAGACACTGTGTGCCACACTCTTCTTCCTGATATACATGGCAGCGCTAGTAGGAAATATCTTCGTTATTGTCCTCACCAACATAGACCAGCATCTCCAATCGCCCATGTATTTCTTTCTGAAGAATTTGTCCTTGATTGATATCTGTTACATCTCTACCACTGTTCCCAAATCCATCATGAATTCTGTCACCAACACCCACTCCATCTCTTTCCCGGGGTGTGTCCTACAGGTGTTTTGTGTTATATTTCTGGCAGGCACTGAGTTTGCCCTTCTTTTGGTGATGTCTTATGACCGCTATGCTGCCATCTGCCTCCCTCTGCACTATGAGGCCATCATGAATAGAGCTGCCTGTGTGCAGATGGTGGCTGCAGCGTGGCTCACTGGGTGTGGCTACGGGGCCCTTCATGCCGCAGGAACATTCTCTGTCCATTTCTGTGGTCCCAACATAATACATCATTTCTTCTGTGACATTCCATCACTTCTCACACTTGCTTGCTCTGGAGAAGAAATCCTAGAATATGTGTTTATCATTACCAGTGGTTGTTTTGCTTTCATGTGTTTTATATTAATGGTTGTTTCCTATGTTCACATTTTCACTGTCATCCTAAGGATTCCTTCTGAACAAGGAAGGTTTAAGACTTTCTCCACCTGCATGCCACATCTGACTGTTGTAAGCTTATTTCTCTCTTCTGGATCTGTTGCATATTTAGGCTCCACATCAAAATCTTCCTCATCACTGAACCTCTTCATGTCAGTGTTTTACTCTTTGTTACCTCCCAGCCTAAATCCTGTAATTTATAGCTTGAGAAACAGAGATATGAAAGAGGCCCTATTCAAAATATTAGGGGACAAAATGACCATAAACCTCTAAATATTGACAATATTATCTATTGTGATATTAAAGTATGGAAATGATCTATTAATTGAAACCTGTAATAACTTTATTAGGTGCCTGCTGCACTACCTTGCTCTTACAAAATATGACGGATTTCATATTCATAATTCTAGTTGGGTCTGAACATCAGAGGATTGTTTTAGAAATGTTTTAACCCAGTGGAAATCTTCTAAACACTATATCTGTGCCGGATAACTTTAGTGTCAACTTGAAGCACCTGGGTTGAGGGAGCTTCAGTGGGGGGATTGGCTCTATTGGACTGGCCTTTGGCCGTGTCTGTAAGGTATGTTCTTGATTGTTGAGGGATGTGGAAGGGTCCAGTCCCCTGTGGGCAGTGCCATCCCTGGGCAAGTTGTTCTGTATTATATGAGAAAGTAAGCTGTGCATGGGCCAATGGAGCAAGCCAGTAAGGAGCATCACTCCATGGCCTGTGCTTCAGCTCCTGCCTCCTGGTTCCTGCCCTGACGTCCTACCTTGGACTCCCTTAGGGATGAACTGTGACCCAGGAGATGTAAGCTAAATAAACCCTTTACTCCCCAAGTTGGTATTGGTGAGAGTGCTTTGTCACAGTAATTGAAAGCAAACTAGAACAATGTCCATAAAACTAGAGCATAGATTTATAGTAATTTTTCATTTTATAGGCATATATTATTCACCAATATGTTTCTCTCAATATGAGATATTTATGAATCCAAAGCATGGAGATATTTGATTATATATCTCTTAGAGATACTCCTAAATTTATCCTTTAAGCATTTAAAATGGAAATTAATTAATAACTTACCAAATTCTAAATATTTTCTTCTTTACTTGCCTAAACTGGAAATACTTTTCCTAAATTTAACAAATAATTCATTGGTCAAATAAAGACGTCCTTAATTATGACCTTGAAAATACAGTATCTGTGTGTATCTTTCTGAGAGCAGTGTTGTAATAACAGGTGACACAGAGCCAAAAAGTGACACCATTAAGAGTAGTGACAGTGGAGATTTCTAGGGTAAAATAGGAGAGATTTGGGGGTTCATTTAATGAAATTAGTATAATGGCACATTAGATGGTACTTGTATATAAAACTCTGTCGATATGAACATAAGGGCGGTACTAAAGACTGTTTCCAACGAGGGAGGGAAACCTGACACCCTGCCATCAATGCTCTGTAAGATAACGGAATCTATGAAAATGCAATTAGCCCTGCCTTCCCAGACAGGGGCCTGAAATATATCTAAGGTAAACAGATCACAAGAGAAATGACATCTTCATAAATGTGAAATATTGGTAAGCACGTTTCAAAATGTTTATAATATGCATTGCAAAAACAAACATGGAAGTAGTAGATTTTAGAATTATAACACATGTTGTTTCTTAGAGAGAATTGCTTGGAATTTTTTCTCTATCCTTTCACCCCAGGCTAGTGTTTATTATTGAAGGTGAGATGAGTTTCTTGAAGACAAGAAAAGGATGTGTTTTCCCTCTTGGTCCATTTTGCTAGCCTATGTCTTTTGACAAGGGAGTTGAGGCCATTCATATTTACTGTATTATTGAAAGATGTGTATTAAATAACATCATTTGAAGTTCTTCATTTTTGTGTCCCTATTTCGTGTTTTAGTTATTAGACATTTAATTCTTTGTTTTGTTTCCGTGGCCTCTTGGATGAACTCATTCCTATCTTTTGTCCATATTTTTCAAGTGTCCTCCATAGGGCTAGTTGGGCAGGCATGAATTCTTTTATCCTATTCATGTCATGAAAATTTTTTATTCCCCTTTAAACATGATGGATAGTTTTACTGGATAAAGGATTCTGGGTTGACATCTATGGTCATTTAGAACTGGGAATATTTTGGTCCAGGCTATTTTGGCATTCATAGTTTGCAATGAAAAGTCAGTCAGCTGTAATTCTGATAGGTTTCCCTTTTTATATATTGTTGTTTTTCTCGAGCAGCTTTTTTTTTAATTTTATTTCTTTCTGTATGTGTATAAATGTACTGTCTGCATGCAAGTTTGTGCACCCGTGTCGTGCAATGCCCCGGAGGTCAGAAGAGGGTGTCGGATTCCCCTGGAGCTGGAGTTCTCCTGGAATTGGAGTTTCAGACGGTTCTCGGCCGCCATGTGGATGCTGGGGATCGAACCCGGGTCCTCTGTAAGAGTGGTCGGCGCTCTTAACCACTAGGCCATCTCTCCAGCCCTCGAGCAGCTTTTAATAGCTTCTCTTTGTTCTATACATTGAACGTTTTTATTTGATATGCCATGGGAGATTTCTCTTGGTAACATCTGAAGAGACTTCCAGTATCCAACATATGAACAAAGTGAAAGCCTGAAACCTAGACAAGTCAACACTCCACATACAAGGAGGAGGGAAGGAAGGGAAAGAAAAAAAAAGCATTGGAAGGAGGCAAGCAGAATAAAACAAGCTTTCAGCCTTCAACAAACTGAAAAGGCATTTGGGATTTGAATCACAAAAGGGAAACCCACATGCCAGGGAGACGACGAAGAGACAACATGGGAAATGTGCAGGATAATTCCGCGCCAAGCTCTACCAACCCGGTAGGAGACAGCGACAATCGGATCCCCCTGGAGGTGACCCCAGAAACAGACCTTAGAGGACTAATTGCAGACCTATGCAGAGAAATTAAAGAACATAAAGAAGAATTCAGAGAAGTAAAGAGAGAGAATGAAAAACTCAAAAAGGACCTAGAGGGATAAAATGACAAGCTAAAGGAAGAATTCAGAGAAGTAAAGAGAGAGAATGAAAAACTCAAAAAGGACCTAGAGGGATACAATAACAAACTAAAGGAAGAGATTGACAAACTCCAGAAAGAACGAGAGAAAAAAACAAACACTTTAAGGAAGTAGAAACACTGAAAAAGGAGGCCAGCCAACGAAGTAAGGAGCACCAAGAAGAGATTGAGAAACTCATAAAGGAAATGGATACATTAAGGAAATCACGGGAGGAAATGAAAGAGGAAATAGAACACTTATACAACCAGGAAGACAGGAAAGGAAAAAGCCTCAGAAATAGAATGGAAGAAGCAGAACAAAGAATATCAGATCTGGAAAATAACACAGAGCAACTAAAAATCTCAAAGATTATGAAAAATTTAAAAATACACAAAACTGGAACAACCAGGAAATATGGGACACTATGAAAAGATCAAACCTCTGCATCATAGGAATAGAGGAAGGAGAAGAATCTCAAGAGAATAGTATTGATCAGATCTTCAACAGAATAATAGATGAAAACTTCCCCAAACTAAAAGTAGACAAACCCATTCAAATACAAGAAGCACACAGGACTCCAAATAGACAAGATCAGAAAAGAAACTCCCCACGCCACATCATAGTCAAAATGCTAGATGCCCAAAACAAAGATAAAATTCTGAAGGCCACAAAAGAAAAACAAGTCACATACAAAGGGAAACCCATCAGAATTACAACTGACTTCTCGCCGCAAACCATGAAAGCAAGAAGAACATGGAGCAAAGCATTCCCAGTGTTAAAGGACTATGGATGCCAACCCAGAATACTTTACCCAGCAAAAATGTCAATTACAGTTGAAGGAGAGAGAAGAATCTTCCAAGACAAAAACAAGATGATAGAATACATGTCCGGAAAACCAACTCTCCAGAAAATGCTTGAAGCAATTCAAAGGGCAGAAGAGAGGAGCAACTATCCTCAAGCACCTAGGAAAAGAAACTAATAAAAATATAAACATAGGAGTAGAATCAGAGACTAAAAGTCCAAATGGATAATAAGGTGAAAGGAAAAAACATCCATCTTTCAATTATAACCTTAAATATTAATGGGCTGAACTCCCCAATCAAAAGGCATAGACTGGGAGAATGGATTAGGAAACAAAATCCATCTATATGCTGTCTGCAAGAAACCCATCTCAATTTCAAGGACAGACACCAACTTAAGGTGAAGGGATGGAAGAAAATATTCCAAGCAAATGGTACCAAAAAGAAAGCAGGTGTCGCTATCCTAATATCAGACAAAATAGACTTCAAAGCAAAAGAAATCAAAAGAGACAAAGAGGGCCATTATATCTTCATTAAAGGAACAATCGACGATGAAGATCTCACAATCATGAATATATATGCACCAAATGCCGGCGCACCAAACTTTGTAAAGACAACTCTTCAGGATCTTAAGGCTCAGATTAACCCCAGCACACTAATAGTAGGGGACTTTAATACCCCACTAAGTCCTTTAGACAGATCAACAGGACAAAGGATAAACAGAGAGACATCTGAACTGAATGATACAATACACCAAATGGACCTCACAGACATCTATCGAATATTCCACCCAAACACCAGAGAATACACTTTCTACTCAGCACCCCATGGAACATTCTCCAAAATAGATCATATACTGGGCCACAGGGAAAAACTCAACAAATACAAAAAGATTGAAATAATCTCATGCATTCTTTCAGACCACAGTGCAATAAAACTCAATATCAACACCAGGATAAACCCTACAACCTACAAGAACACATGGAGACTAAACAACACTCTCCTGAATAATGAATGGGTCAAGGAAGAAATAAAGAAAGAAATAAAAACATTCCTGGAACTGAATGACAATGATAATACAACGCAGCAAAACCTATGGGACACTTTAAAAGCAGTCCTAAGAGGAAAGTTTATAGCTCTAAGTGCCTACATTAAAAAAACAGAAAGAGCACAAGTGAACGATCTAACACTCCAGCTAAAAGTACTTGAGAGACAACAACAAATGAACCCTAAACGCAGCAGACAAGAAGAAATAACAAAAATCAGAGCAGAGATCAATGAAATAGAAACAAAGAAAACCATACAAAAAATCAATGAATCCAAAAGCTGGTTCTTTGAGAGAATAAACAAGATAGACAGACCTCTAGCCCAGTTAACCAAAAGAAAGAAGGAACAACTCCAAATCAATAGAATCTGTGATGAAAAGGGAAATATCACAACAGATAATGAAAAGATCCAGACAATCATACGGAATTACTTTAAAAACCTATACTCTACCAAGTTTGAAAACCTAGAAGAAATGGATGAATATCTGAAATCTTGGGAATCACCAAAGCTCAACCAAGAAGAGATCGACAGCTTAAACAGACCAATAATATGTGAAGAAATTGAAGATGTAATAAGCAGCCTCCCAACCAAAAAATGCCCAGGCCCAGATGGTTTCACAGCAGAATTCTATAAAATATTTCAAAAAGACTTACAACCATTAATATTCAAGTTGTTTAGAAGGATACAAACGGAGGGAGTTCTCCCAGATTCCTTCTATGAAGCCAGCATCACTCTAATACCAAAACCAGGCAAAGATGCAACTAAAAAGGAGAACTATAGACCCATCTCCCTAATGAACACAGATGCCAAAATTCTAAATAGGATACTGGCAAATCGCATACAGACCCACATCAAGAAGATCATCCACCATGACCAAGTTGGATTCATACCAGAGATGCAGGGATGGTTCAACATACGAAAATCAATAAATATCATCAAGCATATAAACGGACTGAAAGACAAAAACCACACCATCATCTCAATTGACGCGGAAAAAGCCTTTGACAAAATCCAGCATCCGTTCATGTTTAAAGTCCTAGAGGGAATTGGATTGGAGGGATCATACCTTAATGTAATCAAAGCCATATACAGGAAACCCACAGCCAATATCATCCTAAATGGGGAAACGACAGAAGCATTCCCCTTAAGGGTAGGAACTCGGCAAGGTTGTCCCCTGTCACCACTCCTTTTCAACATAGTGCTTGAATCCCTTGCTAGGGCAATAAGGCAAGAAAAGGAAATTAAAGGAGTTCTAATAGGAAAAGAGGAAGTCAAGCTATCCCTTTTTGCTGATGATATGATTGTCTACTTAAGGGATGCTAAGAACTCCACCAGGAAACTCCTAGAAATGATTAGGAGCTTCAGTAAGGTGGCAGGATACAAAATAAACCTAGAAAAATCAGTAGCCTTTCTCTACACCAACAGTAGGCAGCTGAAGAAGGAATACAAGGAGACCTTCCCACTCACAATAGCCTCAAAAACAATAAAATACCTAGGAACAAACCTAACCAAAGACACCAAGGACCTCTACAACAAAAATTTTAAACCTCTGAAGAAGGAAATTGAAGAAGACATCAGAAGATGGACAAACCTCCCATGCTCATGGATTGGGAAAATAAATATAGTAAAAATGTCAATTCTACCTAAACTTGTATACAGATTTAATGCAATCCCAATAAAAATCCCCAAGAGCTTCTTCACAGGTTTGGAAAAAAACTCCTCAATTTCATTTGGAAAAACAAAAGACCCGGAATAGCCAAAGCAACTCTGGGCAAAAAGAGCAATACAGGGGGGATCGCTCTACCAGACATCAAACTATACTACAGGGCTATAGTCATAAAAATAGCTTTGTACTGGCACAAAAACAGACCAGTTGACCAATGGAATAAAACTTAAGATCCAAACCTGAGCACATACAATTTCAGCCATCTCATATTTGATAAGGAGGCCAAGAAGACACATTGGAGGAAAGACAGTATCTTCAACAAGTGGTGCTGGCAAAACTGGGTCACCACCTGTAGAAGAATGAAACTAAACCCCTACCTCTCACCCTGTACAAAAGTCCGAGACCCTCTTCTGACCTCCACGGCATTGCATGACACGGGTGCACAAACCTGCATGCAGACAGTACATTCATATACATACAAAAATAAATAAAAAAATTTTTAAAAAGTCAATTCCAGATGGATCAAAGACCTCAGCATGAAATCCAAAACTGTGGAGGTGATAGAAGAGAAACTTGGCAGCAGACTGCAAGACATAGGTATAAGAAAAGACTTCCTAAATCAGACAGCAGCTGCACAAGAAATAAGATCTACAGTTGACAAATGGGACCTCATTAAACTCAAAAGCTTCTGTACATCAAAGGAAACAATAAAGGAAGTGAAAAGAAAACCCACAGAATGGGAGGAAACCTTCACTGCAGATACATCTGACAAACCATTAATTTCCAGAGTATTCAAGCTACTCAAAAAACAAAGAAGAAAGAAAACAAATGAATCACTCAGAAGATGGAGCAAAGATCTGAACAGAGACTTCACAGAGGAGGAATTAGAGATGGCTGAGAAACACCTTAAGAAGTGTTCAACATCGCTAATAATTAAGGAAAAGCAAATAAATTAAAACCACCTTAAGATACCATCTTACTCCAGTAAGACTGGCTAGGATCAAGAAAACAAATGATGCCAAGTGCTGGAGAGGGTATGGGGAAAGGGGAACACTCATCCATTGCTGGTGGGAAGGTAAACTTGTGCAGCCACTATGGAAAACGGTGTGGAGAACCCTTAGAAGACTCAAAATGATCCTGTCATTTGACACAGTCATACCACTCCTGGGTATATACCCACAAGACTCATCTTTCTGCAGACATACATACACAGCTATATTTATTGCTGCTCTGTTCACAATAGCAAAAAACTGGAATCAACCCAAATGCCCCTCAACTGACGAGTGAATAGAGAAAATGTGGGACATGTACACAATGGAATTCTATGCAGCGGTAAAGAAAGACAACATCATGAACTTTGCAGGTAAATGGATGGAGCTAGAAGACATCATGTTAAGTGAAGTAACACAATCCCAGAAAAACAAACGACAAATGGTATCTCTCATATGTGGATGCTAGTACCAATAACTCAGTTATAAGTATTTCTTGAGGAGAAGGATGCATATTAAAAGAACAGCAACAGAACGATGGCATCAGAAAACTGACTGAAATGCTGACTCGGGAAGAGTGGGAGGGGTGGGAGAGGGACGCAGGTGTATATTCGATTGGTGCATATTTAATTGACGTGAGTTCAACAAGTATCCAGTTTTGCCCAGACTCCGTCTACAGGATACATGGTGTTTTAGGACTTAGTAAAAGTAAATATGTGTATATTAAACAACATTGGTTTAAAGGCTGATAAAAATGGTAATGCATCTGAGTTAACTGGTGACATAAATTGCTGTTGTCCACATTAGCTTTAATTAAAAACTGTATAACGGGGGCGAGGTCTGGGAGGAGGGGCGTCAAGATGGCGGTGGGGAGGTAGGCAGAGCCAGACACCGCATCTGCCTCTGCCACCGCCGCCACAGCCACCACAGCCTCCTCCGCTCCAGTCGCCTCCGGTTCCTCACGCGCTCACCGTTGGGGAGAAGCTGTCCTGGTGTCCGGTCCTGTGGGGAAAATGGTGGAACCAGGGCAAGATTTACTGCTAGCTGCCTTAAGCGAGAGTGGGATTAGTCTGAATGATCTCTTTGATATCGATGGTGGAGATGCAGCCCTTGCAACTCCAACTCCTACCCCGTGTCGATCAGTGCATTAGAGCTAGGTTTGGAGACAGAAGCTGCTGTTCCAGTTAAACAAGAACCAGAGACGGTACCTACTCCTGCACTGCTAAATGTGAGGAATAAAAGCCATTGACCAATTTGGAATATTGTCTTCTGACTTCCACATACACACTGATATGCATGTGCCTGCATGCCTTCACAGCAGCAGCCTCCATCCACTACAACATTTGTGCTGAATCAAATAAATCAACTTCCAACTTTGGGATCTACAATTGTCATGACTAAAACACCACCTGCAACAACTAATAGGCAAACCATTACTTTAACAAAGTTTATTCAGACCACTGCAAACACACGCCCTTCAGTCTCTGCACCAGCAGTACGAAATGCTATGATCTCTGCTCCTTCAAAAGACCAGGTTCAACTGAAGGACCTACTAAAAAATAATAGTCTTAATGAACTCATGAAACTGAAGCCACCTGCTAACATTGCACAGCCAGTTGCAACTGCAGCTACTGATGTAAGCAATGGTGCAGTAAAGAAAGCGTCTTCTAATAAAGAAGTAGCAAGGATATGGATAAATGACATGAAGATGAGGAGCTTTTCTCCCACTATGAAGGTTCCTGTTGTTAAAGAAGAAGATGAACCAGAGGAAGAAGATGAGGAAGAAATGGGCCATGCAGAAACCTATGCAGAGTATATGCCAATAAAATTAAAAATTGGCCTGCGTCACCCTGATGCTGTAGTGTAAACTAGCTCTTTGTCCAGTGTTACTCTTCCTGATGTTTGGTACAAAACCTCCATTTCTGAAGAAACTATTGATAATGGCTGGCTCCCAGCATTGCAGCTGGAGGCAGTTACATATGCAGCTCAGCAACATGAAACATTCCTACCTAATGGAGATCGTGCTGGCTTCTTAATAGGGGGTGGTGCTGGTGTGGGCAAAGGCAGGACAATAGCAGGAATCATCTATGAAAATTACTTACTGAGTAGAAAAAGAGCATTATGGTTTAGTATTTCAAATGACTTAAAATATGATGCTGAAAGAGACCTGAGGGATATTGGAGCAAAAAACATTTTGGTCCATTCATTAAACAAGTTTAAATATGGAAAAATTTCTTCCAAGCACAATGGCAGTGTGAAAAAGGGTGTTATTTTTGCTACGTATTCTTCCCTTATTGGTGAAAGCCAGTCTGGTGGTAAATACAAGACCAGGTTAAAACAGCTCCTGCACTGGTGTGGTGATGACTTCGATGGAGTAATAGTGTTTGATGAATGTCATAAAGCGAAAAACTTATGTCCTGATGGTTTTTCAAAGCCAACCAAGACAGGCTTAGCAGTTTTAGAGCTTCAGAACAAATTGCCAAAAGCCAGAGTTGTTTATGCTAGTGCCACTGGTGCTTCTGAACCACGCAATATGGCCTATATGAACCGTCTTGGAATATGGGGTGAGGGAACTCCATTTAGAGAATTCAGTGATTTTATTCAAGCAGTAGAATGCAGAGGTGTTGGTGCCATGGAAATAGTTGCTATGGATATGAAGCTTAGAGGAATGTACATTGCTCGACAGCTGAGCTTTACTGGCGTGACCTTCAAAATTGAGGAAGTTCTTCTTTCTCAGAGCTACGTTAAAATGTATAACAAAGCAGTCAAACTGTGGGTCATCGCTAGAGAGAGATTTCAGCAAGCTGCAGATCTGATTGATGCTGAGCAGCGAATGAAGAAGTCTATGTGGGGCCAGTTCTGGTCTGCTCACCAAAGGTTCTTTAAATATTTGTGTATAGCATCCAAAGTTAAAAGGGTGGTACAACTAGCTCGGGAAGAAATCAAGAATGGAAAATGTGTTGTAATTGGTCTGCAGTCTACAGGAGAAGCTAGAACCTTAGAAGCCTTGGAAGAGGGTGGAGGAGAACTAAATGATTTTGTTTCAACTGCCAAAGGAGTGTTGCAGTCACTCATTGAGAAACACTTCCCTGCTCCAGATAGGAAGAAACTTTATAGTTTGCTAGGAATTGATTTGACAGCTCCAAGTAACAATAGTTCACCAAGAGATAGCCCATGTAAAGAAAATAAAACAAAGAAACGGAAAGGTGAAGAAATCACTCGAGAAGCCAAAAAATCTAGAAAAGTTGGTGGCCTCACTGGGAGCAGCTCTAATGACAGTGGGAGTGAATCAGATGTCTCTGACAATGAAGAAAGTGACTATGAGAGCTCTAAAAATATGAGTTCTGGAGATGATGATGATTTTAATCCTTTTAGAGATGAATCCAATGAAGACGATGAAGATGATCCTTGGTTAATCAGGAAAGACCATAAGAAAAACAAAGATAAAAAAAAAAAAAGAAGAAAAGTATAGATCCAGATTCCATTCAAAGTACCTTATTAGCATCAGGTCTTGGATCAAAACGACCTAGTTTTTCATCTACACCAGTTATCTCCCCTGCTCCTAACAGTACACCAGCTAACAGTAACACCAGCAGTAGCAGTAGCCTTATAACAAGTCAGGATGCTGTGGAAAGGGCACAGCAGATGAAGAAAGACCTGCTTGATAAACTAGAAAAATTAGCTGAAGATCTTCCTCCTAATACCCTGGATGAACTTATTGATGAACTTGGTGGCCCAGAAAATGTTGCTGAGATGACTGGCCGAAAGGGGCAGGTCGTGAGCAATGATGATGGCAGCATATCTTACGAGTCAAGGTCTGAACTAGATGTGCCTGTGGAAATTTTAAATATCACGGAAAAACAAAGATTTATGGATGGAGACAAGAATATTGCTATCTCTGAAGCTGCTAGCTCAGGCATTTCATTACAAGCAGATCGGAGAGCTAAAAATCAAAGGCAAAGAGTACATATGACTCTGGAGTTACCCTGGAGTGCCGATAGAGCAATTCAGCAATTTGGAAGGACCCACAGGTCAAACCAAGTTACTGCTCCAGAGTATGATTTTTGATTTCTGAATTGGCTGGAGAACAGAGATTTGCATCTATTGTTGCTAAGAGACTTCAGAGTTTGGGGGCACTTACACATGGTGACAGAAGAGCAACAGAATCTAGGGATCTGAGCAGGTTCAACTTTGACAATAAGTACGGAAGAAATGCTTGAGAAATTGTTATGAAATCCATTGTAAACTTGGACTCTCCTATGGTATCGCCACCCCCTCCAGACTATTCTGGAGAATTCTTTAAAGATGTTCAACAAAGACTGATAGGAGTTGGCCTGATAAATGTAGATCGCTCCAGAATTCTTACTCTTCATAAAGATTGCAACAATATAGGAAAATTCTTAAATAGAATTCTGGGCATGGAAGTTCATCAGCAGAATGCGTTGTTTCAGTATTTTGCAGACACACTTACTGCAGTTGTTCAAAATGCCAAAAAGAATGGAAGATATGATATGGGAATCCTAGATCTTGGTTCTGCAGATGAGAAAGTGAGAAAAAGTGATGTGAAGAAGTTTCTGACTCCAGGATACTCAACCTCTGGCCACGTAGAATTATACACAATTAGTGTGGAGAGGGGAATGTTGTGGGAGGAAGCAACCAAGATTTGGGCTGAGTTGACAGGACCAGACGATGGCTTTTACTTATCACTGCAAATAAGAAACAACAAGAGGGGCTAGAGAGATGGCCTAGTGGTTGGGAGCGCCGACCGCTCTTGCAGAGGACCCGGGTTCGATCCCCAGCACCCACATGGCGGCCGAGAGCCGTCTGAAACTCCAATTCCAGGAAAACTCCAGTTCCAGGGGAGTCTGAGACCGTCTTCTGACCTCCGCGGCATTGCACAACACGGGTGCACAGACTTGCATGCAGACAGTACATTCATACACATACAGAAATAAATAAAACTAATAAAAAAATAAAAAAAGAAACAACAAGAAAACTGCAATCTTAGTTAAAGAAGTGAACCCTAAGAAGAAACTTTTTTTAGTTTACCGACCAAACACTGGGAAACAACTCAAATTAGAAATTTATGCTGATCTAAAAAAGAAGTATAAAAAGGTGGTCTCTGATGATGCCCTGGTGCACTGGCTGGATCAGTATGACTCATCTGCAGACACTTGCACTCATGGTTCCTGGCGTGGCAATTGCAAAAAAGCAAGTTTAGGATTGGTTTGTGAAATAGGTCTCCACTGCCGCACATATTATGTGCTATGTGGCTCAATACTGAGTGTCTGGACAAAAGTGGAAGGTGTTCTTGCCTCTGTCAGTGGCACAAACGTGAAAATGCAGATAGTGCGGCTAAGAACAGAAGATGGACAACGGATCGTAGGTTTGATCATTCCAGCCAATTGTGTGTCTCCTCTTGTGAATCTCCTGTCAACTTCAGACCAGTCTCAGCAGCTTGCAGTCCAACAGAAACAGCTGTGGCAGCAGCATCACCCACAGAGCATCACCAACTTGAGTAATGCATAAACAGCAGAGAGGTTTCCACACGGTGTATCTGAAATGCTGTGAGAGCATATCACTTGCATAAAAATCAGGGAATGTTTCCAAAGAAATATATTTTTTCAGTTGTGCTCTCTCTAGTTATGTTTGGGGGTAAGGACAGACCTGGATGAGGTGGCAAGCTGAAGATGAGCAGTACCGATGACGATACATGTGTCTTTCCTTTGCTCCCCTGGGGCTTCCCATTCCGCTTTTACTTTGGGTGAGCAGAGTGGATGTGTGCGCGTATGTGTCAGTCTCTTTGTGAGTTTGTTAGACGCTACAAAACCACAAGTGGTTGAAAATGCTTGGAACTTCCCAAACTGGCTTTACTTTTATGTTATACAGTGCTCAGGGTTAACGCAGTACATCCATGTCATTACTGTGGGAGTTCCCCAGATGCATGTGTTTCAAGTCTATAAATACTGAATATGTATATTGGTTTCCTTTCCAGCTTAAATAGGTTTACTACAGCATGAAATGAAGGGTGTGTATCATGCATTCAGGTTCCTTTTTAGTTTTTGTTCTGACAGTGCATGCCTTTGAAAGCATGTGTAAACAAGATTAACACAGAAGTCAAGTATCAGAGAGAAACATTTGTAGATGTACAGCATTTTATAGTGTTTATACCCAGGTATTGCTTCTAGCCCTCAGTCCTTCCCGTTCCTCTCTGCCCCAGGTTTGTCAAAATAGTAAGAATATAACTTCTTTTGTGTGATAAAACTCTTAAAAGTTCATTGTTCATTTTAATGTGTTAATAGTATTCCTAATTTGTGCTGGAAATACGGCTATAAGCCTTTTCCTAAAGTTACATTTTCCTTAACTTAAAGATAGTTTTAGAAAGAAGTACAATTAAGAAATACAATTGGCTTCAATCTTGCACTCAATCTTTTTTTAACTTCATTATCTGAAACTTGTCACTCAAACCAGAAACTGTACTTGAGTTGTAAATTAGACAATGAGAAACACTTGAGGCTTCTGCTGTATGTTTTTTTGTTGTTGTTGTTGTTGTTGATGTTGTTGATGTTGGTGATGTTGGTGTTATTGTTGTTACCCAGTAACTTGAATATTGTTTAATGTGTTGTAAGACATTGTAGAGTTTTATCTCAAGCTGTTAAAAATGGTAATGTAAAAATGTGAATAGACACTTATCTATAACATGGGTAAGTTTTGTTCTGCTTATACTAGATGTTTATAGCAACAAGTGAGGGGACAATTCGTCTTTGTGTTTCTCTCCCCACCCCACCCCCCTTTTTTTCTCCCCCCCCTTTTTTTTTGCTTGCACAGGTTGCACTATTGAAAAATTGAGATTGTATAAATCTGGTTAAAAGCTGCAAGATACCAAAATCTTGTAGATGTTGAATAAAAAAGTTATTATACTAAAAAAAAACTGTATAACAGTTACTTTGGGATTGGTATAAACAAATGTTCTCTATAATTTTGCTGTCATATAGTATCACCTGGTAGCAATCTCTTTCACCGATAGGATGTTTTAACTCAAAAATAAAGTTTGTTTCCCAAGTTAATCACATACAGTAACCCAAAACAGCCAAGTTCACAGGGTGAACTTGATGAAATCTGTGCCTTGATTCCACCCTATAGGTATGTATAATACAACTGCTTTTGAGACTCATGGGTCCAAAATAAAAACCTAAAATAAAAAAGGGGGATATAGATAGATATGAAAACTTTTTGTCAAAAAACCTTGCAACCCAAATCTTAAAACTAACTATGGGAAAGGATTTGTATGTTCCAACAGGCCAGAGTATCACCAACTTAATGGCTGAGAAAGAAAATGCAGCTTTGCAGTGAGTAGGATGTACCAGAAAGTGCCAGCAGAAGGATTGACTCCTCTGCGCATTGAAGGGAAGAAATGCCTCAGATTGCTGCAGACATCAGGCCCCTCTGTGGATCCTACTAGTAACAACTATTTTTTAATGATTCCTAACGAAGCTTACCTTCTAGGTGCTGCAAAGGTTTTAATACAAGAGACTTTCTTAACTCCCCCCCATAGAATAAAGAGAAATAAGAGGATGATGAGGTCATTCTCCAGCTGTAGATTGGAACCAGCTGTTATAGAAGTGTTCTCTTGTAAAATCAGTAAAACTGCCTTCTTTAATTGACTAATGGACATAGAAACTGTGAAAAGGATTATTTTCTATTCAGAACCAAATATAATGCTAAAGTCTCCTTAAGCTATGCACCTAAACAAAATATATCAATACAGGAGCTCTGACATCAACAATGGATTATTCTACCAAGGAGATGTTGGCCAGGGGATCCAAGCCCCCACAAATGGTAAAGGCTCCTTGCCTCCTAACTGGGATATCTGCAGGAAGAGAGGCGATAAGGCCCTGCTGTTGAAGACCTGATACAAACATGGAAAAGATGTATGGAGACCGCACTTGCAAGTATACAGATGGTCTCTGGGATGCCAGAGAGTGTTACCAAAGACCACTAAACCAATAAAGCAAATATAGGTCTCCTTGAGTCAAGCAAGACTCCTCCGTCAGCACCAGCTACACCTCATCTGCCTGGAAATACTGTGCAGCAGTGGCAGCCATATGTCTGTATATCCCAAATCTAATTGGCTATTGGCTCTCTCCTTGGAGGAATAACCCACGGCTGATGTCACAAGCTTACATCCTCTAATGGTTAGGAGATGTTATAAACCACACGAAGACCCTGCCATACTTGACAGAAGAAAATGTAGATCATGAATTGACATACCATCCAAACATCTGTGTCTATACCAAAGTAACCTACCATAACAATTAGTACTGTTTAAATACCCATATATCTAATTGTGTGTGCTTCATTAGTAGGATCGAAAGGCTATATATTATACTGTTTAAATACCTAAATATCTAATTGCATGTGCTTCATTAGTAGGATCGAAAGGTTATGCCTGGACAAGCTGGCAGCCCATGAAAGAAAACAGCCAGAACTGACTAGAGACCAAGACATCAGCTCCAGAGAAAGTAGAGTGTTTTGCTTCTCATCCACCTGTGCCCCTTTTCTAAGCCTAGGGAACAATCTGCGGAAGAGGGGGCGTGGTAGAATGTAAGGGCTGCGATTGGGGTTAATGGTGAAACTACAACAATATAGACTGGACACTCATTTGATCAACTTGATTAAACATACAAGCCCCCCCTGCTGGATGGTGGGACCCATGAGCTGTGTGGGTTTGGGCACAACCGCTTGCAAATTGGTTTTACATGAAGGATGCTTGTACTCACAAATTATCACTTATTGTTAAAAAAATGAAAACAAAACAAAACAAAAAAGCAGAGAAAGATGCAGAAAAGTTACGGCAGAATGCATGATCTGGGATGGGTAGGGGTGGGGTGGGGGGAAGGGAAGGGGATATATGCCTGAACTGAATTGGAAAATGATGTATGAAATACACAAAGCATCAATAAAAATAAAAAAAAACAAATGAAAAAAAAAAGAAACTGGGCAAAAGTCAGTTAAGGTAATTGGCAACATCATATCATTTTTAGGCTCAAGATGTCTCTGGTTGTTCTGCAATTATTTTTTATGGAAGTGATCTCACATTCCCTGTACAAAACATTTCCTACATATACTTCTTCTTTACATACAAAAGATTCATCCACATTTGAACAGTTCTTGTCAATCTGAATTATTCTGTTAAATGAACAATACTTTTTGAAACTGATGCACTTGGTTTCAAGATTCATAGTTTCTATTATCTATGTAAGCAGAATGGTCATGTGAATTTTCTATTAGTTGAGCTTTTACATCTTTAGAAATGTAAAATTCAGGGCCTGGAGAGATTGCCTAGCAGTTAAGAGCGCCGACCGCTCTTACAGAGGACCCAGGTTCGATCCCCAGCACCCACATGGCGGCCAAGAACCATCTGAACTCCAATTCCAGGAGAACTCCAGTTCCAGGGGAATCCGAGACCATCTTCTGACCTCCGTGGCATTGCACGACACAGGTGCACAAACTTGCATGCAGACAGTACATTCATACACATACATAAAATTAATTTAAAAAAAGGATTTAGAAATGTAAAATTCAGTGTAGTTTGAAAAGGGTGCAATTAAAAATTAATTTTCTAACAAAAACAGAAAGAAAAATATCTACCCAGTGATAGCTTTTTTAAGACTAACGACCTCTGTCCTTCAACTTGCTCTGGGATGGCTACCTGCACGACCACTGAAGGGGGTGGAGGGTACTGGGACTTCGAGGTCTCAATGTGCAGGCACTTCTGATTACCACAGGAGTGAGACACAGCAGCAGGAACCTCTTAGACAGATGTCTGTCATGCCGCCTGGGAGTAAGGTCAAAGTGCTGGGAACCACTTTTCCAGTGTCTGCCTACCGAATGAATGAATGAATGAATGCCAGGCCTGCACTGCATGTGGTAGGCACCAAATTCTGTAGTTGTGGGGATCACTGAAGTTTTCTCTCTCTTGCTCCACTGGGAAGAGTCTCCCCTTCCCCATCCACACCTCCAGTTCTCCATGTTAAGGTTGTCTGTTTTTATTACAATTCTAAAGTCCAGTGTTTCCAGGATTCACCTCTTTCCACATCTCTACTGTTGTGATAGGCATTCCCATGACACTCACCATGAACCTCTCATACCTCAATCTCAAGGAGATATATGAAACTTCAGGGTATGGATAATCTCTCCACAAATTTGTAGTTTTGTTTAATCTAACATTTACATGAATGTTTGAAAATGGAAACTTTTTGAGATGAGATCACTAGTTTTCTGAGTTTATATTTGTTTGGTATCATATCCTTAAATAACCTGGACTTTATTGTAGCCTCTGCACACATTTAAAAATGTGTGCATTATTTAGTTCAAGGCCAGTCTGGTCTACAGAATAAGTTCAGGCCAACTGAGGTTACAGGGAGACCCTGTCTCAAAAAGACAAAAAAACAAATAAATAAAAATAAGTAAAAATGTTTATTTAATAAACATTCAGAATTTATATTTCTTATTTATTTTTATTATTTATATATGATTGACATTTGTCCATTTGTTCATTATTTATTTTGCATTAATGTCATTATTTTTATTTGAGTATAATATCCATAATAAGACTACATTAAAAATTTCCCACTGTTAATTAGTATTTTTCTTTTAATTCACCATTCTCAGTAGTTTATATAACCATTATTTTGTTGCTATTTTTAGTTCCAAGAACGAACACTGGTTCTTCATAATTTCCTTATAGTCTTTTATGATTTAATTTATTTTTTGTCTTTTTGAGACAAGGTCTCCCTGTAGCCCCAGCTTACCTGGAACTTGCTATGTAGAGCAGGTAGCCCTAGATTTCACAGATATCAGCCTCCCCAGAGCTAGGATTAAAGGTGTGCACTATGATCCCTGGCTAATTTGTTATTTTTTAAATACATATTTAGATTTTTGTTTGCATAACTGAGTTTTGATAACTATTCTTTTATAACATCTAGGAAAATAAGATTAGATGCAATAATACTATTGGTCAGATAATTCAGAAAATTTCTTATTTTCATTATAATTTGGTTCAGATGATTTGTAATTGTCCTTGTTTGAAATTGTGAATAATCTCTGAATTATTTTGATTAAAATGATTAATTTCTAATATCTAAATATCTTTGAGCTAGTAATACTTCTTAATTATAATCTGAAAAGTACTTTGTATGACTTGAGTTATTTTTAAAGTATTTTATCTGTGGTTTATTAATATGTCCTAGTCATTAATAATTCACATGAACATTTAAAGAAATAAATGTAAGTATTGGTCTATGACTATAAATTAAGTTTGTTTATACTATCCTCAAATGCCCTATTACTTATTTTTATTTTCTATTCTGTCAGTCATTGAAAAAGAATTATATATTTGCAAATTGTATTTGTAGGAATATTTATGACTAGGTTTATCTTTTTGAGATTTTGCTTCAACATTGAATTTGTTATTATAACTTTCACATGATGATGAATTTATCAATTATCATTGTGAATTATTTCCTTTTTACTCTTAGTACCCATGTTTTCTGAAATTTTAAATTTTCTCCAAGCACTAGAATTCTAAATTAAACTAATTTTGAAAATTCTGAGCATTATTTGGTGAAATATTGATTGTGTTCTCATATCTAACATCCTTGAGCCACAGTCACATGTGCCATTTCAGCATAGGAAGTCTATGGCACGTCCCTACAGATATGACATTTTTGGTCATGTGCACCCCCATTATCTTCCTCCATAACTCCCTTCCCACTCCTGTACGTCCTCTTGTTCCCCACATATAGCCCACTTCCCTTCTCATGTCATATGTAATATTATGTATGCAACATTTATAGGTAATATATGCACATGTATGTGTAGTGTACATGTGTAATCGAGAGATCATGCTTTGGCGCCAGGGCCAGAGGGTCAGACTAGTGGTCTGCACCTTTGGGCAGGCAGCCCTGAAGTCACTTGGGCAAGCATCTTTGCAGGTGGGCTCGTTCCGGGACCGCAGCTAGGGGGTCGTGTCTCTGGGCGGGACCGCCCTACGTCTTTCTTTGGCGCCGGGGCCAGGGGGTCAGGCTAGTGGTCTGCACCTTTGGGTGGGCAGCCCGGAAGTCACTTGGGCAAGCATCTTTGCAGGTGGGCTCATTCCGGGGCCGCAGCTAAGGGGTCGTGTCTCTGGGTAAGACCACCCTACGTCTTTCTTTGGTTCCAGGCCCAGAGGGTCAGGCTAGTGGTCTGCACCTTTAGGTGGGCAGCCCGGAAGTCACTTGGGCAAGCATCTTTGCAGGTGGGCTCGTTCCAGGGCCACAGCTAGGGGGTCATGTCTCTGGGCGGGACCTCCCTACGTCTTTCTTTGGCGCTGGGGCCAGAGGGTCAGGCTAGTTGTCTGCAACTTTGGGCAGGCTGCCGGGATGAGGGCTAGGTCAGGCATATCCCCCCCCCCGAGATTGGTGAGAATCCAAGTGGACCTTTTTTTGGAGAACCCTCAGAACAAGAAGAGAAGAGTGGTTTACAAAATTGAAAACTAGACAAGTCAATACTCCATAAACAAGGAGGAGGAAAGGGGGAAAAAAAGAGCATCTGAAGGAGGAAAGAAAAACCATCCCCTAACATAGCGAAAAGGTATTTGTGATCTGAACCACAAAAGGGAAGCCCACATGACAGGGACACGACGAAGGGACAACATGGGAAAGGCACAGGAAAATTCTGCACCAAGCGCTACCAAACCAGTAGGAGATAGCTACAATGGGAGCCCCTTGGAGGAGACCCAAGGAACAGATCTTAGAGGAATAATTGCAGACCTATGCAGAGAAATTAAAGAACATAAAGAGGAATTCAGACAACTAAAGAGAGAAAATGAAAAATTCAAAACGGGGCTAGAGGGATAAAATGACAAACATCAGAAAGAACTAAAGGAACAGATTGACAAACTCCAGAAAGAACTAGAGGGAGAAAAAATAAACAATACAGAGAACTCAAGAGAGAGAACGAAAAACTCAAAAAGGACCTAGAGGGATACAATGACAAACTTCGGAAAGAACTAAAGGAACAGACCAACAAACTCCACAAAGAACTAGAGGGAGAAAAAAACAAACTCCGAAAGGAAGTAGAAACACTGAAAAATAAACCCAACCAATGAAGAAAGGAGCACCAAGAAGAGATTGAGAAGCACCAAGAAGAGATTGAGAAGCTCAAAAAGGAAATGGAAGTACTAAAGAAAACACAGGATGAAACGAAAAAGGAATTGGAACACTCATTCAATCAAGAAGAAAGGAAAGGAAAAAGCCTCAGAAGTAGAATGGAGGAAGCAGAACAAAGAATATCAGATCTGGAAGATAACACAGAGCAATTAAAAAGATCAAATAAAGATTATGAAAAATTTTTAAATACACAAAAGTGGAACAACCAGGAAATATGGGACACTATGAAAAGATCAAACCTCCACATCATAGGAATAGAGGAAGGAGAAGAATCTCGAGAAAATAGTATTGATCAGATCTTCAACAGAATAATATTAAAAATTTCCCCAAACTAAAAATAGACAAATCCATACAAATACAAGAAGCACATAGGACCCCAAATAGACAAGATCAGAAAAGAAACACCCCACGCCATATCATAGTTAAAATGCTAGATGCCCAAAACAAAGACAAAATTCTGAGAGCTACAAAAGAAAAACAAGTCACATACAAAGGGAAACCCATCAGAATTACAACTGACTTCTCGCCTCAAACCATGAAAGCAAGAAGAACATGGAGCAAAGCATTCC
>VZQC01002694.1:1970586-2107569 GCA_009823505.1 Rhizomys pruinosus
AGAAAAGCCTCAGATTGCCATAAACATGGAACCCCTCTGTGGATCCTACATGTAACAACTATTTATAATGAGTCCTAATGAAACTTACCTTCTAGGTGCCACAAAGGTTTTGATATGAGAGACTTTCTTGTCTCCCCCCCATAGATTAAGGAGAAATATGATGATGATGAGGTCGTTCTCCAACTGTAAACTGGAGACAACTATTATAGAGGTAATCTCTTATAAAACCGGTAAAACTGCCTTCTTTAATTGACTAATAGACATAAGAACTATGAAAAGGATTATTCTCTGTTCAGAACCTAATATAATACTAAAGTCCTTGGGCTATGCACTTAGGCAAAGTATATTAATGCAGGAGTTCTGACATCAGCAATGGATTGTTCTACCAGGGTGATGTTGGCCAGGGGATCCAAGGCCCCACAAAAGGTAAGGGCTCCTTGCCTCTAAGTTGGGATACCTGCAGGGGGAGAAGCGATAAGACCCTGCTGCCGAAGACCTGACGTTAACATGGGAGGGATGTATTGAGACCGCACATGCAAATGTACAGATGGCCTCTGGAACGCCAGAAAGTGTTATCAAAGGCCACTAAACCAATAAAGCAAATACGGGTCTCCTTGAGTCAAGCAAGACTCCACCGCCAGCACCAGGTACACCTCACCTGCCTGGAAATACTGTGCAGCAGAGGCAGCCATGTGCCTGTATATCCCAAATCTAATTGGCTATTAGCTCTCTCCTTGGAGGAATAACCCATGGCTGATGCCACAAACTTACATCCTCTACAGGTTAGGAGATGTTATAAGCCACAGTAAGACCCTGTCATATTTAACAGGGGAAAGAAATGTAATTCATGGATTAACATATAATCCAAACATATGTGTCTATGCCAAAGTAACCTACCATAACTATTAGTGCTGTTTAAATACCTATATATCTAATTGCTTGTGCTTCATTAGTAGGATAGGAAGGTTATTCCTGGACAAACTGTCAGCCCATGAAAGGAAACAGCCAGAATTGACCAGAGTCCAAGACAACAGCTCCAGAGAGAGTGAACTGTTTTGCTTCTCATCCACCTGTGCCCCTTTTCTAAGCCTAGGGAACAATCTGTGGAAGAGGGGGCATGGTAGAATGTAAGGGCTGTGATTGGGGTGAATGGTGAAACTACAGCAATGTAGTCTGGACACTCATTTGATCAACTTGATTGAACATACAAGCCCTCACCCCCCGCTGGATCGTGGGGCTGTGGGGGTTTGGGCACAACGGCCTTCAAATTGGTTTTACATGAAGGAAGCTTGTATTCATGGATTATCACTTATAGCTAAAAAATGAAAAAAAAAACTGAGAGAAAGATGCAGTACAGTTATGGCAGAATGCATGATCTGGGATTGGGTGGGGGTGGGGGGGAAGGGAAAGGGAAATATGCCTGCCTGAACTGGATTGGAAAATGATGTATGAAATGCACGAAACATCAATAAAATAATGTTAAAACAAAAGAGAGATCAGAATCTCTTCATTGTAGGGTGTCATTAACAAATAGCATTCTTTTCCTATTTATGCCATTTTCATTCTTTCCTTTTGCCATTGCTGTGAATAAAAATGTGTTATGCTACATTAAATAGGAGTGGAGCAGAGTACACCCTTGTACCATTCCTGATTTTAGAGGAAATACACTCAGTGTTTCTGCATTTAGTATGAGGGAGGCCAGCAGTCAGATACAGACTTCCCTATGCTGAGAAGTGCTCTTTTATTCACGCTTTCTTCACAGCTTCCATCACGCAGGCATGTTGAACTTTGTCAAAGCACTTTCTCCAACTACTCAGATGAATTATGTGACTAGTAACCTATTTAATTGGTCCTCAAATCTGATTAATAAATACTTTTATTTTATTTTGTTTTATGTATGATTGTTTGGTTGCATGTAAGTGCACCATGTGTATATAGTGCCCACAGAGGCCAGAAAAGTGGACCAGATCCCCACGACCTGAGTTAAGGTACAGATGGTTGTGAGGCCGCCAGCTGTTTACATTTAGAAACAAATCTAGGCCCTGTGCAAGAACAGCAAGTGCCCTTAACTGCTGAGATTTATCTTCAGCACCAGGCTCAAGTCTATTTATATCCCATCTAACAGTTATTTCTCGGTATTTTATTATTTTTATTTTATTTGCATGAGTGTATTGCCTGCATGCATGTAAATGCACCCATGTTGTGCAATGCCCATGGAAGTCAGAAAATGGCATCAGATCCTCTGGAACTGGAGTTACAGATGGCTGTAGATACCATGTGAGTGCTGGGAGCCAAAACCCGATCCTCTGTTTTCATCAAATGAATCAGTCTACAGTTTTTATTTTGTGCTTCTCTGACAGTATCGGGATAATATTTGCTTCACTGAATGAGAGTAATAGCATTTTTCCCTTTCTTATTTTATGCAATGGTTCAAATAGCATTGGTATTAATTATTTAAAAATCTGATACATAGCAGGATGTGGTGAAGCATGCCTTTACTCCCAGCACTCAAGATGCAGAGGTAGGTAGAGCTTTGTGAGTTCAAGGCCAGTCTTGTCTACATGGCAAGTTTCAGGCCAGCTGGGGTTACAGGAAAATGCTGTGTCAAAAAAGAACAAAAACAAAACAGTCTGATAGCTGTGACTGCAAATTTATTTGTTTCTGAGCATTTCTTAATTTGGAGACTTTTTATTACTACTTCAATATCATTCATATTATACAGACTATGCTTATATCTTGTGATTTAATCTTGAAAGTTCATACATTTAGAATTTATCTACTTCCTGCGAGTTTTCCTTTCTGTCCAACATACGTTTCCAAAGTATTCTCTAAAGATTTCCTCTATTCACTATACTCTGTGTAATTTAATCTTTTAGGCACCAGGATTATTAATTTTGGCCTGTTCGCACTCTCTTTTGGATTACTTTGGCTGTTGGTGTGTCAAACTTGTTGATTTAAAAAAAAATTCTGGGGGCTGGAGAGATGGCTCCGTGGTTAAGAGCACCAACTGCTCTTACAGAGGACCTAGGTTGGATTCCCAGAACCCACATGGTCATTAAGCCAGGTGTAGTGGCACTTTAAGATCTCTTATAGAAATTACTGTAGGTGATTGGAAAATTTTTCAGTTTTGAAGATGTCATTGATGCTGCCATATCATATCAGAAAGATATAAGTAACAATGGAGTAAACAAATAGCAATTATATTTAAAAACTGAGGGAGAGAGATGTAACTAACTGAAGCATTATTAATTGTACTTGCATTTCCACAGACAAGAGTCATAATGAGTGAGACACTAACAAACATGACAAACTACATGGAATTCTTCCTCATGGGATTCCCGGATAACCAGGTGCTGCAGAGACTGTGTGCCACACTCTTCTTCCGATTTACATGGCAGCACTCATAGGAAATTTCCTCATTATCCTCCTCACTACCATAGACCAGCATCTCCATTCACCCATGTATTTCCTTCTGAAGAATTTGTCCTTGATTGATGTCTGTTACATCTCTGTCACTGTTCCCAAATCCATCATGAACTCTGTCACCAACACCCACTCCATCTCTTTCCCGGGGTGTGTCTTACAGGTATTTTGTTTTGTACTTTTGGGGGCCATTGAGTTTGCCCTTCTTTTGGTGATGTCTTATGACCGCTATGCTGCCATCTGCCTCCCTCTGCACTATGAGGCCATCATGAATAGAGCTGCCTGTGTGCAGATGGTGGCTGCAGCGTGGCTCACTGGGTGTGACTACGGGGCCCTTCATGCCACAGGAACATTCTCTGTCCGTTTCTGTGGTCCCAACATAATACATCAGTTCTTCTGTGACATTCCATCATTTCTCACGCTTGCTCTGGAGAAGAAATCCTAGAATATGTGTTTATCATTACCAGTGGTTGTTTTGCATTCATGTGTTTTATATTAATGGTTGTTTCCTATGTTCACATTTTCACTATCATCCTAAGGATTCCTTCTGAGCAAGGAAGGTATAAGACTTTCTCCACCTGCATGCCACATCTGACTGTTGTAAGCTTATTTCTCTCTTCTGGATCCGTTGAATATTTAGGCTCCACATCAAAATCGTCCTCATCATTGAACCTCTTCATGTTAGTGTTTTACTCTCTGTTACCTCCCAGCCTAAATCCTGTGATTTATATCTTGAGAAACAGGGATATGAAAGTAGCCCTGTTCAAAATAGTAGGTGACAAAATGACCATAAACCTCTAAATATTGAAAATATTATCTATTGTGATATTAAAGTATGGAAATGATCTGTTAATTGAAATCTGTAATAACTTTATTAGATGCCTGCTGTACTACCTTGCTCTTACAAAATATGAGAGATTTCATAATTTTAGATGGGTCTGAACATTAGAGGATTGTTTTAGAAATGTTTTAACCCAGGGGAAATCTTCTAAACACTATATCTGTGCTGGATAACTTTAGTGTCAACTTTAAGCACCTGGGTTGAGGGAACTTCAATGGGGGAATTGCCTCTATTGGACTGGCCTTTGTCAATATCTGTAAGGTATTTTCTTGATTGTTGAGTGATGTGGAAGAGTCCAGTGCCCTGTGGGCAGTGCCATCCCTGTGCAAGTTATTCTCTATGATATAAGAAAGTAAGCTGTGCGTGGGCCAGGGGAGCAATCCAGTAAGCAGCACCTTCCATGGCCTGTGCTTCAGCTCCTGCCTCCAGGTTCCTGCCCTGACTTCCTACCTTGGACTCCCTTAGGGATGAACTGTGACCCAGGAGATTTAAGCTAAATGAACTCTTTCCTCCCCAAGTTGGTATTGGTGAGAGTGTTTTGTCACAGTAATTGAAAGCAAACTAGAACAATGTCCATATAAATAGAGCATAGATTTAGAGTAATTTTTCATTTTATAGGCATATATTATTCACCAATATGTTTCTCTCAATATGAGATTTCTATGAATCCAAAACATTGAGATATTTTATTATATATTCTCTTAGAGATTCTCCTAAATTTATCCTTTAAGCATTTAAAATGGAAATTAATGAATAATTTACCAAATTCTAAATGACATTTTCTTCTTTACCTTGTCTAAATTGGAAATACTCTTCCTAAATTTAACAAATAATTCATTGGTTAAATAAAGATGTCCTTAATTATGACCTTGAAAATATAATGTGTGTATCTTTCTGAGAACAGTGTTGTAATAACAGGTGTCACAGAGCCAAAAAAATGACAGCATTAAGAGTAGTGACAGTGGAGATTTCTAGGGTAAAATAGAAGAGATTTGGGGGTTCATTTCCATATTGTTTCAAGTGTCTTCTATAGGGCTGGTTGGGCAGCAACCTATTCATGTCATGAAAATTTTCCATTCCCCTTTGAACATGATGGATAGTTTTACAGGATAAAGGACTCTGGGTTGACATCTATGTTCATTTAGAACTGGGAATATTTTGGTCCAGGCTCTTTTGGCTTTCATACTTTGCACTGAAAAGTCAGTCAGATGTAATTCTGATGGGTTTTCCTTTTTATATACTGTTGTTTTTTCTCTAGCAGCTTTTAATAGCTTCTCTTTGTTCTGTACATTGAAAGTTTTTATTTGATAGGCCATGGGAGCTTTCTGTTGGTCATGTCTGACATGTTCTGTATGCTTCTTGAATCTCTGCAGCTAAGTCTTTCCTTAATTTAAGGAAGTTTTCTTCTATAATCCTGTTGAATATCTGTTCAATGCCGTTGGTCTGAGATTCTTCTCCTTCCTGTATGCCTGTAATTCATAGATTTGCTCTTTGTATGTTTACCCACATTTCCTGTGTATTCCATTCCTGTGTTGTTGCATTTCTATTTAACACAACCTTTGCTTAAAGAGTCCAGATCTTCAACTTTGTCATCCAGTCTTGATATTTTGTTTTCTATTTCAATTCATTCTGCTTGTGAGGCTTTCTGCTGTTGTTTCCAATTGGCTTATTGGGTTTTTCAACTCCATATTCAGTTCCATTTGAGTTTTCTTCATTATTTATAACTCTTTTGTGAATTCACTTTCCCATCATGAATTATTTTGATATCTCATTAAGCTGCTTATTTGTATGTGGTGATTCCATTTGGCAGAAGCACTTAGGAAGTCAGCTCCCAACCCCCAGCCCTCAGGCTGGAGTCCTGCTTGCTTTTGGAACCTGCCTGGAGCCACTGTCTTTGATGCTTTGGGCAAAACATTGTCACATTCCTGTAGTGATCTGGAGTATATGGTGTAAATTCCTGTACACCCCAATGCCCAGTTGCACCTCACAATGTCCAGTATAAATACCCCGGGTTGTAAAACTTAAGTTGAGTTACTTTCCATGGAATTTCTCCTGGCCTGGTTTTGAGTCCCTACTTTCCTTGTTCTTCCCCCACCCCCACCCCCAGGTTTCCCAGTACCTTCTCCTTCCCCCTCCCTTCCAGGGCTAGGAACTGGACTGGATGACCAGCTGGCAGGAGCGGAGCCAGGGAACCTGCAGTCCTGGGAATCTTCAGGCCCTGGACAAAGGGGGAAGAACATGGAAAGCCTACATTTGTGTATTCTTGGGCTTACTTTACAAGTTTATGTGTTTCCTCTTGAGTTCATTGAGTTGTTTCTGTGTTAAGTTCTTTGATCATATAATTCTGTGTCCTGGGACAGTTCTCATTGTAGTTCACTTCTGGAGAATTAGTGGGCTTGGTTGGGGACATATTCTCTTGGTTTTTTATTTTATTTGTGTTTTGTGCTGCCATTTGGGCATACTGATGCTCTTTGTTGGTTATGTCTCTAGTAGGAACTTCTATTCTGCTTTTGTTTAATTGAATTTTGGTTCTGTTTATATAGTTTATATAGCTTGGTTCCTTTTTGTTCAAGTTGGACAATAAATTGGTGCTTGTTGCAGGTTATTGCAGAGTAGTAGACTAATCAGGATGGTTGATGAGACAGGGTAGTAGGTAGGCTAGAAGATAGATTAGTCAGGTTAGTACAAGGGCTGGTCTGTGTCAGACAGATCCAGAGCCAGTGGAGTCTATGCTAAGGAGTTTGAGCTAGTCTGGGTTAGGAAGCTAATCCAGAGATCTGACACAGAGGAATTGGAGTGGGCTTAGGTCTCAGGCTGTCAGAGGATAGGGTGGGGGTGGGGTGAGGAATGGAATAGAAACATGGGTGGGTGGGATCTGACCTACCAGAGTCCTAGTTGGGTGGGTCTGTCCAGAAGATTGGGAACCAGATAAGATGGGGATGGGGACCACCTGAGGTGGGGCTTAGCAATCTATGCTGGGGAGGTTGAGATGTTCTGGGTTAGAAAGCTACTCCAGAGACCTGAGGCAGAGGAATTAGAGTCTGCATGGGTCCCGGGCTGGCAGGGGACCAAGAGTCGGGAGGGTGGGGAGAAGTTTGCTCTTTGCTCTTTTTTGAACTCCTTGTAGCCCCAGCTAGACTGGAACTCGCTATGTAGACCAGGATGGCCTCAAACTTAGAGAGATCTGTCAACCTCTGCCTCCCAAGTGCTGAGAGTACAACGGTGGGACCAAGAGTGTTTAAAAGAAGAAGCATAATTGCTAATAAACATACAAAAAGTGTTGAATATATTTAGCCATTGGGAAATGCAAATTAAAACAACTTTAAGGCTCCATCTTGTATATATTAGAATGGCTATAATGAATAAAATGAGAAGAGGCCAGGCGTGGTGGTGAGAGGCTGGGTGAGGTGGCGCTCGCCTTTAATCCTAGCACTTGGGAGGCAGAGGTTGGCAGATCTTTGTGAGTTCAAGGTCAGCCTGGTCCACAGAGTGAGTTCCAGGACAGCTGGGACTACAGGGAGACCCTATCTTGAAAAGACCAAAAAAAAATGACAATATATGCTATTGAAGATGTGAAGGAATGGGAAGCCCTTCTCCAGTGTGAGTGGGACTGTAAACTGCTTTGACCACATTGAATCTACCTGGAAGGTTCTCAAAAATCTAGTCATAGAGCTACCTCATGTTGCAGCTACACTACGTATATGGAAAAAACGCTCTAGATTCTTCTACAGAGATATCTCCTAAACCATGATCAGTGATGCTCTACTCACAAAATTAGGGAATCAAATCAGCTTAGGTATACATCAGCTGATGAAGGGATGATGCAAATGGGATAAATACATATATATGAGTTTTACTGAGATTGCAGAAAAAGGAAATTATGAACTTTACAAGAGTAGATGAAACTGGAGAAAATATACTGAGGTGAGCCAGGTGAAGAAGAAAGATAGATCACTTCTCGTTAATGTGTGGCTCTTGGCTTTAATTCTTTAGTTTGGTGTGTTTAACATGGAGTACCTTTGTGAGTCAGGGATGTGAATGGGTCTTTTGTACAGGAGGGGACTCTGCTATTTGGCTGAATATTATAGTCTTGATATACACTATTTAAGTTATTTATGAATTCAATTTGCATTTCACATTTAACTTTTTAAATTAAATCTGTTTTTGGAATTCATTATTCCTTGAAGATCCTCTATTCAGATGGTGTGGTGAATTCATACTTTTTAGTATGATACTATGCCAAGAAAATGTCAAAGACAAGTTTTGAAATTCCAATTTAATTGTTATACTTGCACTTATCTGTAAAAGTTTGGCTATATTGTATAAGAATTATGTGTGTTACCTCAGATGCATCTTCATTTGAAAGATATTTAAGATCACAGTGTAGTCTTTTTACCCTCAGAGGAAGCACATTAATACATATTATATGGACAAAAGATTTTTAAAATTTTTACGTCTAGATTCATTGGCACCCAGAAAACATATGATTTCAACCTTTTACGTAGAGTTTAGAAAGGTCATTGTTTCCTTTGGATTGCAATAGAACAGCAGGCCAAGGGCACTGGACACTGTCTGGTGTGTCTCTGGTCAGGAGGCAAAGTAAGACTTTCAGTGACACTCCAAGAAGAGCCAGAGCATGAGTTCAGAATGTGAGGTGTGAAGGGAGGGACCACACTGCACACCATTAATATCCTAGGTGAATAATTCTTCATGGAGGACTGCAGTTATGGGCCCATGACAATTGTTTCTTCTGCAATCCATTGCTTTCCCTGGAGGATGAAGTGTAAGCATTAAAAATTATTTTGCCTCATTAAAAAGATGAACACTTTGGAAAAATTCAGTCTCTGAGTTTTTCTCTCATCATAGGCAGTAGAAGGGCTGTGGAGTAAAAATTTTTATGTCATGTTAAATCCTGCCAGGTAAGTCAGAAATGGAAGTGGGGAGAGTGGTGCACAGCCAGGAAAATGCAGAGTGGTCTATTCTACATGGAAGAGCTTTCAAGAGGAGCTAAATGAAAAATCCAAATATCCTTTCAAGTGCTCACCTTGCTTTCAAATTTTAAAAATTATATACTATATTTCAGATATGTAGGGTACAGTGTGGTATTTTGATATAATTATATAATAGGAAACTATCAAATCGGGTTCATTGGCATCTGCATTTTGGAAATTATTTAACTTAGTTTTAAATTTTTTACGTTTTAATCAGTTATTTTATATTCCATGCAATGTATTTTGATCACATTCACCCCTAACTCTTGCACCTAACTTCCAGATCCACCCCAACCCTTACCAGCAGCTTCATCATATGCTGTTTTTTAAATAAATTAATTAATAATAATAATAATAATAAGCTATAGACTCCTATTGGTGCTGTCCATGAACTCCTGGCTACAGGATCATTCAATGCAACATGGCTGATCTACCTGAACCCACACCCTTACAATACCGACTTCCTGGGCTGGAAACATGGCTCACTGATTAAGAGCAATCTGCTCTTGCAGAGGTCCTGGGTTCAAATTCCAGCACCCACATGACAGCTAACAACTGTTCATAACTCAGTTTCCAGGAATCTGACGTCCTCTTCTGACATACTTGGGCATTGCATGATATGGGTACACTTACACCCATGCAAGCAATGCACTCATACACATAAAATAAGAAAGAAAAGGAAAAAAATTGATTTTCTTCTCCCAGGAAGCCATCAACCATCCGTAGCTCCTCAGCTATGGGTAGGGGGTCACGAACCTCTTGCCACTCCATGCTGAAATGTTGACTGTTTTGATCTTGTGCAGGAAAACACAGCCTTGAGCAGTAGGCTGCGATATGGATGTCCCATTTGTGGCTGAATATTCCATTGTCACTTTTTCTCTGCACTTTGTCCAGTTGTGACTTTCTGCGTTAACCTGTCCCTGGCACAAAGAAACTTCTCTGATGAGATCCAGAAGCTTCACTGAACTAACAGTAGAAACATACCACTTATTTAAAGTGCACCTATGTTGTGCAATGACTGCAGAGGAATCCGACCCCTCTGGAATTGCAGTTATGGACAGTTGTTAGCCACCATGTGGTTGCCAGGAATTGAACCCAGGTCCTCTGCAAGAGCAGAGAGTACTCCTAAACACTGAGCCATCTCTCCAGCCCCCAAAGTTACACTTTTGCTAGTCTTAGCACTTGGGAGACACAGACAGGCAGATTTCTGTGAGATCAAGTCCAGCCTGTTCTAATAGAAAGTTCAAGTCTAAGCTGGGGCTACAGGAAGAACTTGTCTCAAAAAGCAGTGGACCCTGGTACAAATGACAGAATGTGGGAACCCCAGATAGGGGAGCTGTGGGAGGGTGCCAATGGAGAAGTGAGTATAAAGGCAATTAAGACTGATTCAAAAATTATGTACGAAATATATAAAAATTGAATTAAATTTTTATAATAAAAACACCAAACCGGGAATAAAGATACAAATTTAGAGAACAGTTTGACACTAAGTTCATTTAGCAGAATAGTAGTAGTAGGTTCCACTGAAAACTATGAGCTCCACAACCATGCAGTCTTGGCCAGATTTACAGAACTAAGCATGTGATGCCTTCAATCTCATTAGATAGTAGTTGGTTATCCCCATACTACCTGGGCCACTATATCACCCATGGCCACTCTTGCCACCACTGACATATTTCAGTTCACAGGGTTCACAGCTGGGTAAGACTGTTGGTCATTTTTCTCCCCCAGCAAAGAAAAGTTTCTTGTATCCTTGTATTGGGAGATTTTCACACCTGTCTTTTACCAGGTGATTCCTGGAAGCCACACAGGCAGAGTTCAAACTCTATTCTGTTTGTAATCACGACCCAGGATCCTGCACTGTAACTGCCAAATGGTTATTTTTGAGATATACAGGAAGAAATTGTCTGCTCACCATCCTTATAATCTGGTCATGGAGCTATGTCTAATGGTATCTCAAACAGGAAAATAAGAGGTCATCTAATACACACCAGTAAAAATTATGTTAACAGTAAACAATGTATCATCACCCATCTTTCATACTGAACAATGAAGATGATGAGAGCAAATACAGATAATTGAAGGCATCTTCTCCCATTGTTCATGTCTGTGCAGATGAATTAATGTTATGCTTTCTGAGCTTGGTTCACCATACACTCTATGGCAACAATAGCAGTACTATGTGGAAAGGATTGTTGTGGGGTCCCAACAGAGCTGAAGCACAGTGTTCAAGTCAATCAGGAGATAGCATCTACAAACATAGAATTGGATCATCATTCTTACAAGCAAAAAGAGGTAAGGCTATCTGAGAGTAGGATGTTTCTTTTGAGTAGCAAAACCCAAACAATTTGTTTAAGAATTAAAGCTAGAGAGTAATAGAAAATATATAAAATTAAAAAACATTAATCATGAGGTTGTATAAAAAGGCTTCTTTGATTTGTTTTTTATTTAATTTTTGCAAATGCCATACAATGTATTTTTATTGTATTTAGGCCTCTCCATTGTTATTCTCCTATATGCAGCCCTTACTACCTTACTATCACCCCTGATTTCATGTATCTAATATATATATAATAACGTTCTTATTCATCATTGCAATTGTATTTATTTCTTGTTTTCATTTTTCATTTTTTATTTTATTTTATGTATATGGGTATTTTACCTGCATATGTGAAAGTGCAAATGCCTGCAAATCCCACAGAGGTCAGAAGAGGGTGTCAGATATTCTGGAGCTCAGCTCAGGAAAGTTGTTAGCTAATTTGTGGGTGCTGGGAATCAAACCCAATTTCTCTGCAAGGATAGCTCATGCTCCTAACAACTGAGCTATTGCTCTAGTCCCCAAAGGTTTTTATTACTTAGGATTTATGCCTATTATTGATAAGACTATGAAGGATATATTAGAAAAATGATAGCCGGGCGTGGTGGCGCACGCCTTTAATCCTAGCACTTGGGAGGCAGAGGCAGGTGGATCTTTGTGAATTCAAGGCCAGCCTGGTCTACAAAGTGAGTTCCAGGACAGCTGGGGCTACAGGGAGACCCTGTCTCGAAAAGACAAAAAAAAAAAAAAAGAAAGAAAAATGAATCCTTTCAGAAGATTGTTTGGATCTTTCAAACACCACAAATCTTAATATCTAGAGGAAGAAACAGTTCCCCCAATCTCAGTGAGACTAGGATGAAGAATGTAGTAAAATGAACAGAGCTTCCTGCAGGGTTTGCAGGGTGAAAACAGCTCTCAGGTTATGGCACTGTTGGGGTAGGTCCCCTCCACCCACAGTTCTGTGTCTCCTCCTCACTCTGAACAATTGAAAGAGGCAAACACTTCACTCCATCTCACATTGTATTCATGCTTAAGGCAAATCAAGCATCAGAAGCATCGATTTGCTTAGTCTTCCCATGACATGATCAGCTGCATGAAGGACCATATGTTTTGATTTTCAAAGGTCATTTGCTAGCTTTCTTATATGTGAAACCCTTTAAATCTGGGCTTCAGAAGTATCTGCTATCTTATATGGAAAAAATATTGCACACTTTGTGCAAACATTGGACAGGACTTAGTTCAGGTATTTAAGAAGCATGTTCTTGTTCCTTTCAGAGAATAATTGGTATAGATAAATACATAGTTATTATGAAAGTTCTTCTATTTTTCAATGCAAGTTACCCTGCATCCTCCACAAAATATTTCCTGCAGTTCACTATCCTCACACAGCTCACGACTGCCCTCACTGGATGTTTAATCCCCACCCTGTGATGTCATTTGCCACTGAGCTCATCTTATTTTAGTCAGAACTAATTTATTTAGCACCTAGTCTTTGGTATCATTTGCTGCTCTGTTACTGTACCTGCAATACATATTGAACAAGACACACTGAGAAATCCATTAAGACCATACATATATTTAGGAGAGTAAAACTGTTTTTGTTTTATATGAGTAATGTAGCAGTTACATCTTATAGGGATTGCAATGCACTATTCCTAAGAGGAAGACAGCACATGAGCTTCCCATGTGTCTTTTCCTTCTTTTCTCTCACAGCACGTAAACAGTGGACTACATGAACAACCACACAGTGGACACAGATTTCTTCCTCATGGAATTCTCTGACAGCAAACAGCTCCAGGAGTTCCAGGGCTTTCTGTTTCTGCTGATTTACCTGGTGTCCCTCATGGGGAACCTTCTCATCATCATGCTTGTCACTGTGGACCAGTGTCTTCACACCCCCATGTACTTCTTCCTGAAGAACTTATCCTTCCTCGATGTGGGCTTCATTTCAGTCACAGTCCCAAAGCTCATTCTCAGCTCTTTCTCTCACAGGAGAACTATCTCTTTCCCAGGATGTCTATGTCAGGTTTTCTTTGTGGCTTTCTTTGCCACATCTGAGCTTCTCCTCCTCACATCCATGTCATATGACCGCTACATAGCCATCTGTCACCCACTACACTATGATGTCATCATGAACAGGGCAGTCTGTGTGCAGATGGTAGCTGCCTCTTGGCTATGTGGAAGTCTCTTTGGAGCCTTATATTCATATGGATCCTTCTCTTTATCTTTCTGTGGTTCCAGAAAAGTGCCTCAGTTCTTCTGTGATGTCCCCTCTCTGCTGAAGATTTCTTGCTCAAAGATGCATGTCACCATTGACATTAGTGTCATCTTTGGACTCATGTGTGGGTTTTTCTGCTCAGTGTCCATAGGGTTTTCATATGTTTACATTTTCAGCACAGTGCTGAGAATGACCTTGCTGCAAGGGAGGTCAAAAGCCTTCTCTACCTGTGTGCCCCATCTTATAGTTGTCTCCACATTTTTAGTCACAGGTGCCACTGCCTATCTGAAACCAGTTCCTGATTCCCCACAGCTTCTGGACTTTTTGACATCTGTTTTCTATTCTGTGATGCCTCCATCTATAAATCCTATAATATACAGCCTGAGGAATAAGGAAATCAACACTGCATTGTTGAACTTGTTATGGAAACTAGACCATTATGAGTTTTATAGGGGAAAGCAGTCATAGTATCTAGAAAGCCTGAATGAAATTCTTGCTACATATAGTTGTGTCTGTATTTCCAATCATATAAGTGCATTATGATATGCAATGAGTTCAATGTTTTAGCTTAGATAAGTAATTGATTTTAAACCTCTAGAAAGTGGTTTACAAGTTTATAATCCTGATGCAGCTATATTTATCTCAAACCTGCCTAGCTGGACATTTGTTGCTTAAAATGCATCTTTGTAATTCTAAACTTACAAACAATGTGACCAGAACTCTGAAGGATGTAAGAAAACTGTCCTCCTCAAATGACTTGATACCTCTCGAGTACATTGGCTTACATTGCAAAGACACCTTGCATATGTAAGTAAGATAATGTAATTTGAATGGATAGATTATCCAGTATTCAAAATAAAATAATCTCAGGTCCAGATAGATTCACAACAGAATTTTGCCAGACGTTCAAAGATCTAGAGCCAATAATTCTTGAATTAGTCAAAACTATAGAATGATAGAAACAGAGAGAGAGAGAGAGAGAGAGAGAGAGAGAGAGAGAGAGAGAGCATCCAAACTCCTTTTGTGAAGCCAATATTACTCTAATACCAAAGCCAGGTAAAAACACATGAGAGGAGTGGGAGACAGACAGAGAGGAGGAAGAGAGAGGGAGAGGGAGGGAGAGAGAGAGAGAGAGAGAGAGAGAGAGAGAGAGATACTCTTGGCACATGTCCATAATAATCATAAATGCAAAAAATTCTCAACAAAATATTCACAAATTGCATACAGATACACACCAAAAAGATCATTCACCATTATCAAGTTGCATTTATTATAGATATGCAGGTCTGGTCCAAGATATGTAAGTCAATAAATGTAATAAATCATATAACTGGACTTATAAACAAAAGTCACATGGTCATTTCAATAAAGGAAGACAAGGATTTTGACAAAATCCAAGATGAATTCAATGCAAAATTCCTAAAGGGAATTGTACTGAATGGACTTACCACGATATAATTGAGGCTACATAAAATTAACCCACAGGCAACATCGTTCTAAATGTTGAAAAACTTAAAGCATTTCCAATGAAATCAGTAACCAGGCAAGGCTATCCCCAGTCATTTTCAATATACTGCTTGATAAATAAGAAAAGGAAAGGAAATTAAAGGGATAGTGGAAAATAAGATGTCAAATTTGCAGATTCTATATTATACATAAGAGATTCCAAAAATTCTACCAGAAAACTGCTATAAATTATCACACTTTCAGCAAAGTGGCAGGATACAAAACCAGTTTACAAAAATCAGTAGCCTTCTAATATCCCAACAATAACCAATCAGAGACAGAGTTCATGGAAACACATTCACAACAGCCACAAATATATCTAGGAAAAATCCTAACTAAAGACATTAAAATTTCTACTGTAATAACTGTAAATCACTGTAGAAGGAGACTGAGGAAGATCCAGGGAGATATAAAGGTCACTCATGCACATTGACTGGTGGAATTAATATTGTAAAAATAACCATCCTACCAAAAGCAAGGTACACATTCAGTGCAGTCCCAATCAAAATTCCTGTGACATTCTTCACAGAATCAGTAAAAATATATTTTAAAATTAATATAGAGTTATGAAGAATTCAGACATCCAAAGCAAACTTGAGCACAAAGACCAATGCTGGAGAAAATAGCATACCATATCTCAAGCAATATCAGAGAGCTATAGTCATAAAATCAGCATGCTACTGTTCCAGAAACAGTCACGTAAATCAAAGGAACAAAATAGAAGACCCAAACATGAGTGTACAAAATTTCAGCCACCTATTACTTGACAAAGCTGCCAGAACACACACTGGAGGAAAGACAGCATGTTCAAAAAAATGGTGCTGGCAATACTGGACCTCTAAGAGTAAAAGAATGAATCTAGATCCTGAACAAAAGTCAACTCCAAGTTTATCAAATACATCAATGTGATATGTGAAATGTTGGCATTGTTAGAAGAACACATAGGCAGTATCCTACAAAATACAGGTGCAGATAAAGACTTCCTAAATCAAACATCAGTTGTTCAGTAACTAAAGTCAGCAATGAACAAATGCAACCTCATTAAACTAAAAAACCTTCTCTAGAGCAAAGGAAACAACAAATAGAGTGAAGAGGAAGCCAACAGAGTGGGAGAAAATCTTTACCAGCTATACATCTGGCAGAGGATTAATACCCAGAATCTACAAAGAACTCAAAAAACAAAGAATCAAGCAAACAAACAACCTGATAGAAAAATGGGTTATGGATGTTAACAGAGAGCTCTCAAGAGAAGAAATGTAGATTGCTAAGAAATATCTTTTAAATTGTTCAGCCTCCTTAGTAGTCTAATACCCTGCAAGAACCTGAAACAGGCACAAATTTCATTTCCAATCTTGAAAAATAGCAGCCAAGCTATACAAGCAATATAAAGAGAACCAAAATTAAATTAAACAAAAGCAGAGTAGAAGTTCCTGTTAGACACATAACCAACAAAGAAAATCCACATGCCCAAATGGCAGCACAAAACTACAAATAATATGAAAAACCAAAAGGACATGTCTCCCAACAAAACCCATGAATCCTACAAAAGTGCACTACAATGAGAACCACCCTGAAGAAGCTCAGGACTCAGAATGTAAAAGAGCAATCATAAACACTAACAAAGGCCGGGGGTGGTGGCGCACGCCTTTAATACTAGCCCTTGGGAGGCAGAGACAGGTGGATCTTTGTGAGTTCAAGGCCAGCCTGGTCTACAAGGTGAGTTCCAGGACAGCTGGGCCTACAGGGAGACCCTGTCTCAAAAAATACAAAAAAAAAAAAAAAAAAAAAAAAAAACAAAGAACTTAAAAAATGCAGAAAAAACAATTCGCAGAAGAACTGAAAGTGGAAAGGCATAAATTTATGATTGAAGGCCAATAATATACAAATAAGTGAGCTAATGAATATCAAAAAGAATTGATAACTTGAAAAGTGAATTCAAAACGAAGATGAAATAGTGAAGAAAACCTAAAAGGAAATTAAGTGGATTAAAAACTCAATAATCCAATTATAAACAACGCAGAAGATCATATAAGAAATATTAAAACAGGAGAACAGAATATAAAGACTGGGTGAAAAAGTTCAGAATTTGGACTCCTGAAGCAAAGGGGGACTATTGAAATTAAAAACAAAACAGGACTGGAGAAATGCTACCAGTTAAAAATGATAAAAGAAAAGACCAAATCTATGAATTATAGCATCGGAGGAGAGAGAAACTCAGATCATGATATTGAACAGACTTTCCAGGATTATAGGAGAAAATGCTCCAATTAAGGAAAGACTTACCTATAGAGATTCAAGGAGCACATAGAACCACAACTAGACATGACCAGAAGAGAATCCCCATGGCATATCCAGAATCATAAATACAGAACAAAGAGAAGGGTACTGAAAACGCTTGGATACAGAAAACTACAAGATTACAATAAAGGAAAATAAAGGAAACCCCCTCAGAGATTACAGTTGACTTTTCAATACAAAGCATGGAAATCAGAGTCAGAGAACCAAAGTTATTCCCAGTTCTAAACAACCATGATGCAACACCCAAATGATTTATGCAGCAAACTCTCATGGGTCTAAGCAGAACAGAAGTATTTAGAGACTAACAGAAGAAGGAATCAGCCCACCAAACAGCACTCAGAGACATTCAAATCAATACAAAGGACTAAAGAAGCCGGGTGTGGTGGCACACGCCTTTAATCTAGTCACTTGGGAGGCAGGGCAGGCGGATCTTTGTGAGTTCAAGGCCCAGCCTGGTTACAGAGTGATGTTCCAGGACCAGCTGGGACTACAGGGAGACCCTGTCTCGAAAAGACCAAAAAAAAAAAAAACAAAGGACTAAAGAGAGAAAGGAATATATCCAAGAGGGTGCAGAAAGAAAACTAAGAGAGCAGTGTGCCCAGCACATGGCATGATTGAACATACACTCACAGATTACACAACACCAGTATGAGCGCAGGCTAGGCCCACCTGCCTTGATGCTTTGCACACCTCTCCCGCCCTGTGGAGGCTTGGTATCAACTGGAAACCTCCAACGTTCAGGTTCCAGCATGTGGCATGCACTGGACGCCAGGCCAACAGGGTACTGGTGTGGACCAAAGTAGCAACTGGGCCCCCTACTCCCAACCTGGTGGAGCTGTGTTGCAAAGGATCTAGCAGGCACAGCCAATGTTGAGGCACCAGAATCCAAAGAAACAAATAAACAAACAAATCCACATGCCAAAGACACAAAGAAAAAACAACATGGGAAAAAGCTCATAATAAATCCACACCAACTCTACCAACCCTACAGAAGGTTCCTACAACAAGATCTCCCTGGAAGAAAACCAAGACAGAGAACTTAGAATAACAATTGTAGACATATTCAAAGAAATTTAAGAATATAAGGAACATACCAGAGAACTAAAGGGAGAAAATTACAAACTCCAGAAAAGTGGAAATGATGAAAAGATCCCAGGCCAAAATGAAAAAAGAAACTGACCAACAAAACAAGGAGCTACAAGATGAGAATGACAGGCTCCAGAAGGAAGTGGAAATACTAAAGAAATCACAGGATGAAATGAAAAAGGAAATTGAACATTTATCCAATCCAAAGGAAAGGATAGATAAATGCTACAGAAGCAGAATAGAAGAAGCAGAAAAGGAGACTATAAGATCTGCAAGACAACATGGAGCAACTAGAATGCTCAAGTAAAGAGTATGAAAAATTAAAAAAGAGTGGAAAAAACAGGAAATTTGGGACACTATGAAAAAAACAAACATCTACATCATAGGGATAGAGGAAGAAGAAGAATCCCAAGACACTGTTGAAGAGATCTTCAACAGGATAATAGAAGAAAATTTCCCCAAACTGAAGAAAGACAAACCCATACAAATATAAGAAACACATAGAACACCAAATAGACAAGACCAGAAGAGAAATTCTCCACGCCATATAATTGTTAAAACACTAGATGCTCAAAACAAAGACAAAATACTGAAATCCACAAGAGAAAAACAACAAGTTACATATAAGGGGAAACCCATGAGAATCACAGCTGACTTCTTAGTGCAAACTATGAAAGCCAGAAGAATGTGGATCAAAGTAGTCCCAATCTAAATGACTTTAGATGCCAACCCAGACAATTATACCCAGCAAAATGTCAATTATACTTGAAGGAGAAAGAAAAATCTTTTATGACATAAGCAAGATGAAAGAATACATGTCTAAAAAACCAACACTTCAGAAAATCCTTGAAGCAATCCAAAGAACAGAGGAAAGGAGCAACTATCCCTAAACAATTAAAGAGAGAATTAACAAAAGCATAACAGAGTAAATGCAAACCTAGACCAAGAATTCAAATAAGTAACAAGGTGAAAGGAAGCAACACACATCTCTCAATAATAACCTTAAATATCAATGATCTAAACTCCCCCAATTAAAAGATATAGACTGGGAGAATGGATTAGGAAACAAAATCCTTCTATATGCAGTCTGCAAGAATCCCATCTCAACCTCAAGGACAGACACTACCTTAGAGTGAAAGGATGGAAGAATATAATCCAAGCAAATGGTACCAAGAAACAAGCAGGAGTGGCTATTCTAATATCAGACAAACTAGATCTCAGAGGAAAAATTAATCAGAGACAAAGAAGGCCATTACATCCTTACCAAAGGAACGATTAATCATGAAGACTTCCCAATCCTAAATCATTATGCACCAAACTCTGGTGCACCTAACTTTATGAACACTACTCTGCAGGACCTCAAAACACAGATTAATCCCAGCATACTAATAGCAGGGGACTTCAACAACCCACTGAACCCCTTGGATAAATCAACTGGACAAAAAATAAACAGAGAGACATCAGAAATGAACAATACAATACACCAAATGGACCTCACAGTCATCTACAGAATATTACACCCAAACACCAGAGAATATACTTTCTACTCAGCACCTTATGGAACATTCTCCAAAGCTGACAAAATATGGGGACACAAAAGAAAGGTCAACAAATACAAAAGGATTGAAATTGTTCCATGCATTCTATCAGACCACAGTGCAATAAAGCTCTATATTAAACCAGAATAAACCCTACTCGCTACAAGAGCACATGGAGACTAAACAACACAATCCTGAATAATGAATGGGTAAGGGAAGAAATAAAGAGTGAAATAAAAGTATTCATGGAACTGAACAAAAAAGACAATACAACACAACAAAACCTGTGGGATACTTTAAAAGCACTCTTAAGAGGGAAAATTATAGCCCTAAGTGCCCTCATAAAAAAAACAGAAAGGGAACAAATAAACTATCTAACACTGCAGCTAAAAACATTTGATAGACAATAGCAAATGAACCCTAAACCCAAAAAACAGGAAGAAATAACAAATTTAAAAGGAGAAATCAATGAAATAGAAACAAAGAAAACAATACAAAGAAACAATGAATGCAAAAGCTGATTCCTAAAAGATAAACAAAATAGGCAAACCTCTAGCCCAGTCAACCGAAAGAAAGAAAGAGCAACTCCAAATCAATAGTATCCATGATGAAAGGGGAAAACATCACAACAGACAAAGAAAAGATCCAGACAATCATATGAGAATGCTTCAAAAACCTATACTCTATTAGAAAATCTAGGACAAATGGATGAATATCTGAAATCCTGGGAACCAAGAATATATTGACAGTTTAAACATACTCATAATATTTGAGGAAATTGAAGATGTAATAAAAATAAACTTCCCAACTGAAAAAAATCCCAGGCCTGATGGTTTCACAGCATAATTCTATAAAACATTTAAAGAGGTCCTACAACCATTACTAATCAAATTGTTCAAAAGGATACAAACAGAGCGAATTCTTCCAAATTCCTTCTATGAAGCCAGCATCACTCTAATACCAAAACCAGGCAAAGATACAAGCAAAAAAAAAGCTATAGACTCATCTCATTAATGAACATAGATGCAAAAATTCTCAACAAATTACTTGCAAATTGCATACAGACCCACATCAAAAAGATAACCCATCATGACCAAGTTGGATTCATACCAGAGATGCAGGGATGGTTCAACATACATAAATCAATAAATATCATAAAACACATAAATGGACTGAAAGATAAAAACCACATGATGATCTCAATTGATGCAGCAAATGCTTTTGACAAGATCCAGCATCCCTTCATGATTAAAGTCCTAGATGGAACTGGACTGAAGGGAACATTCCTCAACACAATCAAAGCCATATATAGCAAACCCACTGCCAACATTATCCTAAATGGAGAAAAATTAGAACCATTTCCCTTACAGGTGGGAACACAGCAAGGCTGCCCCTTATAGCCACTTCAATTCAACATAGTGTTTGAAATACTTGCTAGGGCAATAAGACAAGAGAAGGAAATTAAAGGAGTACTAATTGGAAAAGAGGAAGTTAAACTATCCCTTTTTGAATATGATATGATAGTTTAACTAAGGGATGCTAAAAAGTCCACCATAAAACTTCTAGAAACAAATAAGTGTTTCAGTAAAGTGGTGGGATACAAAATTAACTTAGAAAAATAAGTAGCCTTTCTTTACACCAATAATAAACAAGTGGAGAAGGAATATAAGAAGACCTTCCCACTCACAATAGCCTCAAAAAAATAAAATAAAATAAAATAAAATACCTGGGAACAAACGTAACCAAAGATACCAAAGATCACTACGACAAAAATTTTAAACCCCTGAAGAAGGAGATTGAAAATGACATCAAAAGATGGAAAGACCTCCCATGCTCATGGATTGGAAAAATTAATATAGTAAAAATGTCCATTTTAGGCAGGGTTAGTCTGAAGACAGCCATAGCAGCCATCTCAATTACCATGAGGCTTCTGCTGCTTCTCCTGGTGGCTGCATCAGCAGTGTTCCACAGCGAGGCCTCTGCCTACCTGGGTGGCTGCCCATCAAGAGATTAAAGATGTATTATGCCACAGGGGCACTGCTCAAGTCCCAGAATTGTGTATTCTGAAGGTACAGGCGGGTGTTTGAGGAGTACATGCGGGTTATTAGCCAGCAGTATCCAAACATCTGCATCAAAGGGGAAAATTATCTCCCTCAACAAAGGTATAGACACATAGCACCTTTCCTGTCATAGCATCTTTCCTATAATCCTTTGATTAATAGGCCTTTATACTAAACAAATAAAAAAACTAAGCAAGTATATAAGTTAAATTAAAAGGTCATTTATTGCTTAGTGTACCTGTTAACATTATTTTTAATAACCATCTGCCTAACTTTTCATTTGTGACTTACAGATAATCTTGTAACGGACACAGTTTAGATTTACACACAATAAGCTCATTTACTGTTCTTAGAACAATTGAAATTCACCTCACTAAATAAAAATGCAGTTAAAACTCTTTACAAAAGAGTTATAGACACATAGCATCTTTCCTTTCAAGGAAAGGAAAGATGCTATGTGTCTATAAGCCTATATAGTCTATAATTATTATATAGTCTATAAGCCTATATAAGTCTATAATTATTAAGCCTATTAATACTAGTATTAAAACTAGTATTAAAACTAGTAATAGGCTTAATAATTGTTGGCAAGGATCCTTTTGCTTTTTCTGGCATGCAAGCTCCTAGCATCTGGCTGTGGGACCAAGAAAATAAGGTCTATGCATGCATGATGGTTTTCTTCTTGAGCAACATAATTGAGAACCAGTGTATGTCAACAGGTGCATTTGAGATAACTTTAAATGATGTACCCGTATGGTCTAAGCTGGAATCTGACTATCTTCCATCAATGCAACAACTTGTTCAAATTTTGACAATGAAATAAAACTCAGTGTGCATATGGATTCAATTCCACACAATCAATCATAGCCCTACCTAGCAGCACTGAAAACTCTTTTACACTAGGGGATTTTGCAAGAGCAGCGGGACTTACATTATGAAGTCCTGTACTGAAAACAGCAAGCTGTTAGTACAGACCAGATGCTTCTTGGCAGGCTCGTTGTACCTCTTGGAAAACCTCGGTGCAAGATGATTTTTCAGTGCTGGCATCTGTTGGAGTTCTGCACATTTGTGGAGTGCAATAATACCGTATACCTTCCCCCAAGTTCACCCAGTTAATAGTTTCTTCTTTTTTTTACAAGTCATTACTACTAAGAACTTTTTCTTAGTCTTCATTGACTTACAACTTGAGGTTTTTTTCAAGATATGTGTTGAGCTTATTGTGTTTTTATATGAATATTTATCAGATAGCTCTAATTTGGCCACATTTAGTTTATATAGTTTTCAAAATACTGGAGATTGTGAACAGTGAATTATACAAGATTATGGGGGGATCTAATATCGAGAGTACTCTACCAATTTGTATGTGAGCCTGTGTGTGTATGTGTGTGTGTGTTTACTAAAGAACTACTACAAAATGAACTGCTTTTAAAAATCCAATTGTGTAGTTCAAGTGTCTTGCCTTGACCATTCTGAGTTGATTAGTAGGCCTTTATACTAAACTAATAAAAAAACTAAGCAAGTATGTAAGTTAAATTAAAAGGTCGTTTATTGCTTAGTGTACCTGTTAACATTATTTTTAATAACAATCTGCCTACTCTGAGGCCTTTTGGGCAGGACCCGGGCGCTGGGCCAGAGGGTCCAGAGATTTGGGCCAGGGCCAGTGGGTCTGCATCTTTTGGGTGGGCTGCCCGGAAGTCACCTGGGCAAATACCTTTGGAGCTGGGTTTTTCTGGGGCTGCAGCTAGGGGGTCGTGTCTCTGAGGCCTTTTGGGCAGGACCCGGGCACCGGGCCAGAGGTTCCGGAGATTTGGGCCAGGGCCAGTGGGTCTGCACCTTTGGGCAGGCTGCCGGGGTGCAGGCTAGATCAGGCATATCCCCCCCCCAATCAGTGAGAATCCAAGTGGACTTTTTTTTTTAGAACCTTCAGAACAAGAAAAGAAGAGTGCTTTGGCTTCCAATATCCAATATAGCAACAAAACTGAAAAGTAGACAATTCAATACTCCATAAACAAGGAGGAGTAAAGAAAAAAAAAGCATCTGAAGGAGGAAAGCAAAACCATCTGCTATTTGTGATCTGAACCACAAAAGGGAAGCCCACATGCCAGGGACACGATGAAGGGACAACATGGGAAAGGCACAGGATAATCCTGCACCAAGCTCTATCAAACCTGTAGGAGACAGCTACAATGGGAACCCCTTGGAGGAGACCCAAGGAACAGATCTTAGAGAAATAATTGCAGACCTATGCAGAGAAATTAAAGAACATAAAGAGGAATTCAGAGAACTAAAGAGAGAGAATGAAAAACTCAAAAAGGACCTAGAGGGATACAATGACAAACTTCAGAAAGAACTAAAGGAACAGACCAACAAACTCCAGAAAGAACTAGAGGGAGAAAAAAACAAACTCCGAAAGGAAGTAGAAACACTGAAAAAGGAAGCCAACCAACGAAGTAAGGAGCACCAAGAAGAGATTGAGAAGCACCAAGAAGAGATTGAGGAGCTCAAAAAGGAAATGGAAGTACTAAAAAAAACACAGGATGAAATGAAAAAGGAATTAGAACACACATTCAATCAAGAAGAAAGGAAAGGAAAAAGCCTCAGAAGTAGAATGGAGGAAGCAGAACAAAGAATATCAGATCTGGAAGATAACACAGAGCAATTAAAAAGCTCAAATAAAGACTATGAAAAATTTAAAAATACACAAACGTGGAACAACCAGGAAATATGGGACACTATGAAAAGGTCAAACGTCCGTATCATAGGAATAGAGGAAGGAGAAGAATCTCAAGAGAATAGTATTGATCAGATCTTCAACAGAATAATAGATGAAAACTTCCCCAAACTAAAAATAGACAAACCCATACAAATACAAGAAGCACATAGGACCCCAAACAGACAAGATCAGAAAAGAAACACCCCACGCCATATTATAGTTAAAATGCTAGATGCCCAAAATAAAGACAAAATTCTGAGGGCTACAAAAGAAAAACAAGTCACATACAAAGGGAAACCCATCAGAATTACAACTGACTTCTCGCCTCAAACCATGAAAGCAAGAAGAACATGGAGCAAAGCATTCCCAGTGTTAAGGGACTACGGATGCCAACCCAGAATACTTTACCCAGCAAAAATGTCGACTATACTTGAAGGAGAGAGAAAAATCTTCCATGACATAAACAAGATGATGGAATACATGTCTGGAAAACCAACTCTTCATAAAATACTTGAAGCAATTCAAAGGGCAGAAGAGAGGAGCAACAATCCTCAAACACCTAGGAAAAGAAACTAATAAAAACATAACCATAGGAGCAAAATCAGAGGCTAGAAGTCCAAATGGATAATAAAGTGAAAGGAAGCAACATCCATCTTTCAATTATAACCTTAAATATTAATGGGCTAAACTCCCCAATCAAAAGGCATAGACTGGGAGAATGGATTAGGAAACAAAACCCATCTATATGCTGTCTACAAGAAACCCATCTCAATTTCAATGATAGGCACCAACTTAAGGTGAAGGGATGGAAGAAAGTATTCCAAGCAAATGGTACCAAAAAGAAAGCAGGTGTGGCTATTCTAATATCAGACAAAATAGACTTCAAAGCAAAAGAAATCAAAAGAGACAAAGAGGGCCACTACATCTTTATTAAAGGAACAATTGACGATGAAGATTTCACAATTATAAATATATATGCACCAAACACCGGTGCACCAAACTTTATAAAGACAATTCTTCAGGATCTCAAGGCACAGATTAACCCCAGCACACTAATACTAGGGGACTTCAATACCCCATTAAGTCCCCTAGACAGGTCAACAGGACAAAGGATAAACAGAGAGACATCCGAACTAAATGACACAATACACCAAATGGACCTCACAGACATCTATCGAATATTTCACCCAAACACCAGAGAATACACTTTCTACTCAGCACCTCATGGAACATTCTCCAAAATAGACCATATACTGGGACACAGGGAAAAACTCAACAAATATAAAAAGATTGAAATAATCTCATGCATTCTATCAGACCACAGTGCAATAAAACTCAATATCAACACCAGAATAAACCCTACATCCTACAGGAACACATGGAGACTAAACAACACTCTCCTGAATAATGAGTGGGTCAAGGAAGAAATAAAGAAAGAAATAAAAACATTCCTGGAACTGAATGACAATGATAAAACAACACAGCAAAATCTATGGGACACTTTAAAAGCAGTCCTAAGAGGGAAGTTTATAGCTCTAAGTGCCTACATTAAAAAAACAGAAAGAACACAAGTGAATGACCTAACACTGCAGCTAAAAATACTTGAGAAACAACAACAAATGAACCCTAAACGGAGCAGACAAGAAGAAATAACAAAAATCAGAGCAGAGATCAATGAAATAGAAACAAAGAAAACCATACAAAAAATCAATGAATCCAAAAGCTGGTTCTTTGAGAGAATAAACAAGATAGACAGACCTCTAGCCCAGTTAACCAAAAGAAAGAGGGAACAACTCCAAATCAACAGAATCAGTGATGAAAGGGGAAACATCACAACAGACAATGAAAAAATCCAGACAATCATACGGGACTACTTCAAAAACTTATACTCTACTAAGTTTGAAAACCTAGAAGAAATGGATGAATATCTGAAATCCTGGGAATCACCAAAGCTCAACCAAGAAGAGATTGACAGCCTAAACAGACCAATAGTACAGGAAGAAATCGAAGATGTAATAAGTAGCCTCCCAACCAAAAAATGCCCAGGCCCGGATGGTTTCACGGCAGAATTTTATAAAATATTTCGAAAAGACATACAACCATTACTACTTAAATTGTTTAGAAGGATACAAACGGAGGGACTTCTCCCAGAATCCTTCTATGAGGCCAGCATTACGCTACTACCAAAACCAGGGAAAGATACAACCAAAAAGGAGAACTATAGACCCATCTCCCTAATGAACACAGATGCCAAAATTCTAAACAGGATTCTGGCAAATCGCATACAGACTCACATCAAGAAAATCATCCACCATGACCAAGTTGGATTCATACCAGAGATGCAGGGATGGTTCAACATACGAAAATCAATAAACATCATCAAACATATCAATGGACTGAAGGACAAAAACCACACCATCATTTCAATTGATGCGGAGAAAGCCTTTGACAAAATCCAGCATCCTTTCATGTTTAAAGTCCTGGAGGGAATTGGCCTAGAGGGATCATTCCTCAATGTAATCAAAGCCATATACAGGAAACCCACAGCCAATATCATCCTAAATGGGGAAATGACAGAAGCATTCCCCTTGAAGGTAGGAACTCGGCAAGGCTGCCCCCTGTCACCACTCCTCTTCAATATAGTGCTGGAAACCCTTGCAAGGGCAATAAGGCAAGAAAAGGAAATTAAAGGAGTTCTAATTGGAAAAGAGGAAATCAAGCTATCCCTTTTTGCTGATGATATGATTGTCTACCTAAGGGATGCTAAGAACTCCACCAGAAAACTCCTAGAAATGATTAAGAGCTTTGGTAAAGTGGCAGGATACAAAATAAATCTAGAAAAATCAGTAGCCTTTCTTTACACCAACAACAAGCAACTGAAGAAGGACTACAAGGAGACCTTCCCACTCACAATAGCCTCAAAAACAATAAAATACCTAGGAACAAACCTAACCAAAGACACCAAGGATCTCTACAACAAAAATTTTAAACCCCTGAAAAAGGAAATTGAGGAAGACATCAGAAGATGGACAAACCTCCCATGCTCATGGATTGGGAAAATAAATATAGTAAAAATGTCCATCCTACCCAAACTAGTGTACAGATTTAATGCAATCCCAATCAAAATCCCCAAGAGTTTCTTCACAGGCTTGGAAAAAAAAATCCTCAATTTCATTTGGAAAAACAAAAGACCCCGAATAGCCAAAGCAATCCTGAGTGAAAAGAGCAATACAGGGGGGATCGCTATACCAGACATCAAACTATACTACAGGGCTATAGTCATAAAAACAGCTTGGTACTGGCACAAAAACAGACCAGTGGACCAATGGAATAAAACTGAAGATCCAAACCTGAGCTCATACAATTTCAGCCACCTCATATTTGACAAGGGGGCCAAGAATACACAATGGAGGAAAGACAGCATCTTCAGCAAGTGGTGTTGGCAAAACTGGATCACCACTTGTAGAAGAATGAAATTAAACCCCTACCTCTCACCTTGTACAAAGGTCAACTCCAGATGGACCAAAGACCTCAATGTGAAACCCCAAACTCTGGAGGTGATAGAAGAGAAGCTTGGCAGCAGACTACAAGACATAGGTGTAGGAAAAGACTTCCTAAATCAGACAGCAGCTGCACAAGAAATAAGATCGACAATTGACAAATGGGACCTCATTAAACTCAAAAGCTTCTGTACATCAAAGGAAGCAATAAAGGAAGTGAGGAGAAGACCCACAGAGTGGGAGGAAACCTTCACAGCAGATACATCTGACAAAGCATTAATTTCCAGAGTATACAAGCTACTCAAAAAACAAAGAAGAAAGAAAACAAATGAATCATTCAAAAGATGGAGCAAAGATCTGAATAGAGACTTCACAGAGGAGGAGTTAGAGATGGCCGAGAAACATCTTAAGAAGTGTTCAACATCTCTGATAATTAAGGAAATGCAAATTAAAACCACTCTGAGATATCACCTTACTCCAATAAGACTGGCTAGGATCAGGAACACGAATGATACCAAGTGCTGGAGAGGTTGTGGGGAAAGGGGAACACTCATCCATTGCTGGTGGGAATGTAAACTTGTACAGCCACTATGGAAAGCAGTGTGGAGAACCCTTAGAAGACTCAAAATGAGCCTTCCATTTGACCCAGTCATACCACTCCTGGGTATATACCCACAAGACACAACTTACTGCAAAGATACATGCACAGCTATGTTTATTGCAGCTCTGTTCACAATAGCAAAAAGCTGGAACCAGCCCAGGTGCCCTTCAACTGACGAGTGGATAGAGAAAATGTGGTACATGTATACAATGGAATACTATGCAGCAGTAAAGAGGGACAACATCATGAAATTTGCAGGTAAATGGATGGAGCTGGAAGACATTATGTTAAGTGAAGTAACACAGTCCCAGAAAAACAAACGACAAATGGTGTCCCTCATATGTGGATGCTAGTACCAACAACCCAGATATAAATATTTCTCATGGAGAGGGATGCATAGTAAAAGAACAACAACAGAAAGACTGCATCAGAAAATGGACTGAAATGGTGAATTGGGAAGGGGGGATGGGTGGGAGAGGGACACGGATGTATATTCAATCAAGGCATATTTAATTGATGTGAGTTCAGCAAGTACTCAGTTTCACCTAGACACTGTCTACAGGATACATGGTGTTTTAGGACTTAGTAAAAGTAAATATGTGTATATTAAACAACATTGGTTTACAGACTCTGATAAAAACGGTAATGCATCTGAGTTAAATGTAGATATAATTTGCTGTTGTCCACATTTGTTTTACACAAAATCTCTAGAGCAATAACTTTGGGATTGGCACATACAAATGTTCTCTATAATTTCTCTGTTGTACAGTATCACCTTGTAGCATTCTCTTTAAGATGATTTAAAGCAAAAATTAAGTTTGCTTCCCAAGTTAATCATATATAGTCACCCAAAACAACATGGGTGAATTTGATGAAATCTGTGCCTTGATTCCACCCTATAGTTATGTATAATACAACTGTCTTCTGGAGACTCATGGGTTAAAAAAAAAGGGGGGGGGGGGTACAGACAGACATGAAACCTTCTAGTCAAGAACCTTGCAATTCAAATCTTAAAACTAACTATGGGAAGAGATTTGTTTGTTCCAACAGGACAAAATGTCACCAACTTAACGGCTGAGAAAGAAAAGATACAGCTTTGCATTGAGTAGGATGTACCAAAAAGTGGCAACTGAAAGGTTGACCCGTCTGAACACTGAAAGGAAGAAAAGCCTCAGATTGCCATAAACATCGAACCCTTCTGTGGATCCTACATGTAACAACTATCTATAATGAGTCCTAATGAAACTTATACCTTCTAGGTGCAACAAAGGTTTTGATATGACTTTCTTGCCTCCCCCCCCATAGAACAAGGAGAAATATGACGATGATGATGTCATTTTCCAACTGTAAATTGGAGACAACTATTATAGAGGTAATCTCTTATAAAACCGGTAAAAATGCCTTCTTTAATTGACTAATAGACATAAGAACTGTGAAAAGGATTATACTCTGTTCAGAACCAAATATAATACTAAAGTCCTTGGGCTATGCACTTAGGCAAAGTATATTAATGCAGGAGCTCTGACATCAGCAATGGATTGTTCTACCAGGGGGATGTTGGCCAGGGGATCCAAGGCCCCACAAAAGGTAAGGGCTCCTTGCCCCTAAGTTGGGATACCTGCAGGAGGAGAGGCGATAAGACCCTGCTGCCGAAGACCTGACGTTAACATGGGAGGGATGTATTGAGACCGCACATGCAAGGGTACAGATGGCCTCTGGAATGCCAGAGAGTGTTCCCAAAGGCCACTAAACCAATAAAGCAAATACGGGTCTCCCTGAGTCAAGCAAGACTCCACCATCAGCACCAGCTACACTTCACCTGCCTGGAAATACTGTGCAGCAGAGGCAGCCATGTGCCTGTATATCCCAAATCTAATTGGCTGTTGGCTCTCTCCTTGGAGGAATAACCCATGGCTGATGCCACAAGCCTACATCCTCTACAGGTTAGGAGATGTCATAAGCCACAGTAAGACCCTGTTATATTTATCAGGGGGTAAAAATATAATTCATGAATTAACATATCATCCAAACATATGTGTCTATGCCAAAGTAACCTACCATAACTATTAGTGCTGCTTAAATACCTATATATCTAATTGCTTGTGCTTCATTAGTAGGATCGAAAGGTTACTCCTGAACAAACTGTCAGCCCATGAAAGGAAACAGCCAGAATTGACCAGAATCCAAGTCAACAGCTCCAGAGAGAGAGGACAGTTTTACTTCTCATCCACCTGTGCCCCTTTTCTAAGCCTAGGGAACAATCTGCGGAAGAGGGGGCGTGGTAGAATGTAAGGGCTGCGATTGGGGTGAACGGTGAAACTACAGCAATGTAGTCTGGACACTCATTTGATCAACTTGATTGAACATACAACCCCTCAACCCCCGCTGGTTGGTGGGGCTGTGGGGGTTTAGGCACAACAGCCTGCAAATTGGTTTCATATGAAGGATGTTTGTACTCATGGATCATCACTTATAGCTAAAAAATGAAAAAAAAACTGAGAGAAAGATGCAGGACAGTTATGGCAAAATGCATGATCTGGGATAGGGTGGGGGTAGCGGGGAAGGGAAAGGGAAATATGCCTGAACTGAATTGGAAAATGATGTATGAAATGCACAAAGCATCAATAAAAAAAATAAATAACCATCTGCCTAACTTTTCATTTGTGACTTACAGATAATCTTGTAATGGACACAGTTTAGATTTACACACAATAAGCTCATTTACTGTTCTTAGAACAATTGAAATTCACCTCACTAAATAAAAATGCAGTTAAAGCTCTTTACAAAATTCGTATTAGGTAATTAGAGATCCCTATCTAATTGAATTATTTTAACAACATGTATCAGAATTTTGTTGTTTGAAAAACAAACTGAAAATTATTTTTAATGTTTTCACCTTATTCTTAGAGTTCTAAGAGGAAACTTAAAGACTATAAGAATGGTTTAGCAGAAATGGAGCCATAAAAAGTTGAAAAGAGTTACGTATTGGAGATAATAGTTCCACCTGACTAGGAACAAACTCCAAGTTTGTTAGTGGAAATTAAAGGACTTCAGGAAAATATAACAAGGTTACTCATCATTGGTTTTACCTAACCCTCAAAAGTTTAAAGAGCTCATCTCACTACCAAACATATGGTGAATGCATGTCAGGCAGCAGTTCTGACTGTGACAGACTCCAAGTGGAGTCCACTGTAATCTTCAGGTAGCAGGAAGTTAGTTTAATGATTCGCTGAAGAGAAATAATTGTTATCCTTTTAATTAGGGTTGTAGAACTGCTAGCTCACGTTTTTCTGGTAATGGACAATGTAATTTAAACTGAAAGTTCCTTAGAAATCATTATTTATATTATTTTTTTCTGGCTGAGCCTTAAAAGCTCGTTAATCTGATTGCTAACTACTACAAACTCCACATCTTGTGAAGCTGAATGCCCTAGGGGCCTTTACATAATGAACATTCCACTGGTGACACAGATAGCTTTGTGGCATTCAGAAAATGGTCATATGGACTGGGCAAGTCAGTCTATGTTGAGAATCTAAAAGTCAAATCCAGCTTTTCTCCATGTTTGTTGAGGTTGAATAATTTGTTTTCTAGTTAATAGCTTTAAGAGACTTAGACCTAATAAAACTCAGCTATTTTACTGACACTCATTTCTCTTTTGTTTTATGCTTAGCCATATTTAAATCCCGAATTTAAAAGTCTCCTAAACAAATAGGTGAGAGGCATGATTATAAAAATATATAAGGAAAAGAAGAAAGAGAAAACTGTTCATAATCTTATTATGTTCCTAATATTTTGAACTTTATTAGTTGCCTGTGAATTGGTGTGGGTGTATAGCTAAAAATGCCTGCACCATATTGATTAGACAATGGGCATGTCAGCAGGCTGGCTAATGTTATTTTACCACGGTTGGCATTGTGGAAGATTTTTTGCTTAATTAAAAACAGAAGTTGGTAAAACATGGCTTTATACCTTAGTGTGTAAGATGTGCAGGCAAACACCTTTTCAGAACATGAATGGTGCTACTGGTTATGGCGCTAACCTTAGTGTAATCATAGCTCAGCCTTTACAGCTGTGACATGTAATTGGTTCCATGATGGCCTTTTCTCACTTTAAAGATTTATTAATTTGGAATTTTTATTGCCTGGCATATATTTCATTGTCATAACTTAAAATTATTCACATTTAAAAATTTTTAGACAGGGTTTGATATTCTAAGGTTTTTCTTTTTAAAAAATGAGAGAAGCAGGTGAAGAATTATAAAGTTTGGGACTCACCTTGTAGTTTTGTGAAAATAAATAGGTGGTGTGAAAGGAAAAAAAATGTCCATTTTACCCAAATTGTTATACAAATCAACACAATCCCAGTCAAAATCCCCATTAGTTTCTTCACAGACTTGGGAAAAAAAATCCATAAATTTATATGCAAAAACAAAAGACCCCAAATAGCTAAAGCGACCCTGAGTGAAAAATGCAATACAGGGGAGATTGCTCTACCAGACTTCAAGCTATATTACAGGGCCATAGTGATAAAGACAGCCTGGTACTGTCACAAAAACAGACCCATTGACCAATGGAACAAAATTGAAGATCCAAACTTGAGCTCATACAATTTCAGCCACCTCATATTTGAGGGGAAAAAAACCTCAGTGGAAGAAGGATTGCATCTTCAGCAAATGGTGCTGGCAAAACTAGATCACCATTTGTAGAAGAACAAAATTAAACACCTACCTCTCACCCTGTACAAAAATCGACTCCAAGTCAATCNGCCCAGCGCCCGGGTCCCGCCCTCAAGGCCCCAGCAACCCAAGCTACTCGCCCAGGTGGCTTCTGGGTATCCTGCCCAAAGGCGCAGCCGCCCTGGCCGCCGGACTCTCCGGACCCTCTGGCCCAGCGCCCGGGTCCCGCCCTCAAGGCCCCAGCAACCCAAGCTACTCGCCCAGGTGGCTTCTGGGTATCCTGCCCAAAGGCGCAGCCGCCCTGGCCGCCGGACTCTCCGGACCCTCTGGCCCAGCGCCCGGGTCCCGCCCTCAAGGCCCCAGCAACCCAAGCTACTCGCCCAGGTGGCTTCTGGGTATCCTGCCCAAAGGCGCAGCCGCCCTGGCCGCCGGACTCTCCGGACCCTCTGGCCCAGCGCCCGGGTCCCGCCCTCAAGGCCCCAGCAACCCAAGCTACTCGCCCAGGTGGCTTCTGGGTATCCTGCCCAAAGGCGCAGCCGCCCTGGCCGCCGGACTCTCCGGACCCTCTGGCCCAGCGCCCGGGTCCCGCCCTCAAGGCCCCAGCAACCCAAGCTACTCGCCCAGGTGGCTTCTGGGTATCCTGCCCAAAGGCGCAGCCGCCCTGGCCGCCGGACTCTCCGGACCCTCTGGCCCAGCGCCCGGGTCCCGCCCTCAAGGCCCCAGCAACCCAAGCTACTCGCCCAGGTGGCTTCTGGGTATCCTGCCCAAAGGCGCAGCCGCCCTGGCCGCCGGACTCTCCGGACCCTCTGGCCCAGCGCCCGGGTCCCGCCCTCAAGGCCCCAGCAACCCAAGCTACTCGCCCAGGTGGCTTCTGGGTATCCTGCCCAAAGGCGCAGCCGCCCTGGCCGCCGGACTCTCCGGACCCTCTGGCCCAGCGCCCGGGTCCCGCCCTCAAGGCCCCAGCAACCCAAGCTACTCGCCCAGGTGGCTTCTGGGTATCCTGCCCAAAGGCGCAGCCGCCCTGGCCGCCGGACTCTCCGGACCCTCTGGCCCAGCGCCCGGGTCCCGCCCTCAAGGCCCCAGCAACCCAAGCTACTCGCCCAGGTGGCTTCTGGGTATCCTGCCCAAAGGCGCAGCCGCCCTGGCCGCCGGACTCTCCGGACCCTCTGGCCCAGCGCCCGGGTCCCGCCCTCAAGGCCCCAGCAACCCAAGCTACTCGCCCAGGTGGCTTCTGGGTATCCTGCCCAAAGGCGCAGCCGCCCTGGCCGCCGGACTCTCCGGACCCTCTGGCCCAGCGCCCGGGTCCCGCCCTCAAGGCCCCAGCAACCCAAGCTACTCGCCCAGGTGGCTTCTGGGTATCCTGCCCAAAGGCGCAGCCGCCCTGGCCGCCGGACTCTCCGGACCCTCTGGCCCAGCGCCCGGGTCCCGCCCTCAAGGCCCCAGCAACCCAAGCTACTCGCCCAGGTGGCTTCTGGGTATCCTGCCCAAAGGCGCAGCCGCCCTGGCCGCCGGACTCTCCGGACCCTCTGGCCCAGCGCCCGGGTCCCGCCCTCAAGGCCCCAGCAACCCAAGCTACTCGCCCAGGTGGCTTCTGGGTATCCTGCCCAAAGGCGCAGCCGCCCTGGCCGCCGGACTCTCCGGACCCTCTGGCCCAGCGCCCGGGTCCCGCCCTCAAGGCCCCAGCAACCCAAGCTACTCGCCCAGGTGGCTTCTGGGTATCCTGCCCAAAGGCGCAGCCGCCCTGGCCGCCGGACTCTCCGGACCCTCTGGCCCAGCGCCCGGGTCCCGCCCTCAAGGCCCCAGCAACCCAAGCTACTCGCCCAGGTGGCTTCTGGGTATCCTGCCCAAAGGCGCAGCCGCCCTGGCCGCCGGACTCTCCGGACCCTCTGGCCCAGCGCCCGGGTCCCGCCCTCAAGGCCCCAGCAACCCAAGCTACTCGCCCAGGTGGCTTCTGGGTATCCTGCCCAAAGGCGCAGCCGCCCTGGCCGCCGGACTCTCCGGACCCTCTGGCCCAGCGCCCGGGTCCCGCCCTCAAGGCCCCAGCAACCCAAGCTACTCGCCCAGGTGGCTTCTGGGTATCCTGCCCAAAGGCGCAGCCGCCCTGGCCGCCGGACTCTCCGGACCCTCTGGCCCAGCGCCCGGGTCCCGCCCTCAAGGCCCCAGCAACCCAAGCTACTCGCCCAGGTGGCTTCTGGGTATCCTGCCCAAAGGCGCAGCCGCCCTGGCCGCCGGACTCTCCGGACCCTCTGGCCCAGCGCCCGGGTCCCGCCCTCAAGGCCCCAGCAACCCAAGCTACTCGCCCAGGTGGCTTCTGGGTATCCTGCCCAAAGGCGCAGCCGCCCTGGCCGCCGGACTCTCCGGACCCTCTGGCCCAGCGCCCGGGTCCCGCCCTCAAGGCCCCAGCAACCCAAGCTACTCGCCCAGGTGGCTTCTGGGTATCCTGCCCAAAGGCGCAGCCGCCCTGGCCGCCGGACTCTCCGGACCCTCTGGCCCAGCGCCCGGGTCCCGCCCTCAAGGCCCCAGCAACCCAAGCTACTCGCCCAGGTGGCTTCTGGGTATCCTGCCCAAAGGCGCAGCCGCCCTGGCCGCCGGACTCTCCGGACCCTCTGGCCCAGCGCCCGGGTCCCGCCCTCAAGGCCCCAGCAACCCAAGCTACTCGCCCAGGTGGCTTCTGGGTATCCTGCCCAAAGGCGCAGCCGCCCTGGCCGCCGGACTCTCCGGACCCTCTGGCCCAGCGCCCGGGTCCCGCCCTCAAGGCCCCAGCAACCCAAGCTACTCGCCCAGGTGGCTTCTGGGTATCCTGCCCAAAGGCGCAGCCGCCCTGGCCGCCGGACTCTCCGGACCCTCTGGCCCAGCGCCCGGGTCCCGCCCTCAAGGCCCCAGCAACCCAAGCTACTCGCCCAGGTGGCTTCTGGGTATCCTGCCCAAAGGCGCAGCCGCCCTGGCCGCCGGACTCTCCGGACCCTCTGGCCCAGCGCCCGGGTCCCGCCCTCAAGGCCCCAGCAACCCAAGCTACTCGCCCAGGTGGCTTCTGGGTATCCTGCCCAAAGGCGCAGCCGCCCTGGCCGCCGGACTCTCCGGACCCTCTGGCCCAGCGCCCGGGTCCCGCCCTCAAGGCCCCAGCAACCCAAGCTACTCGCCCAGGTGGCTTCTGGGTATCCTGCCCAAAGGCGCAGCCGCCCTGGCCGCCGGACTCTCCGGACCCTCTGGCCCAGCGCCCGGGTCCCGCCCTCAAGGCCCCAGCAACCCAAGCTACTCGCCCAGGTGGCTTCTGGGTATCCTGCCCAAAGGCGCAGCCGCCCTGGCCGCCGGACTCTCCGGACCCTCTGGCCCAGCGCCCGGGTCCCGCCCTCAAGGCCCCAGCAACCCAAGCTACTCGCCCAGGTGGCTTCTGGGTATCCTGCCCAAAGGCGCAGCCGCCCTGGCCGCCGGACTCTCCGGACCCTCTGGCCCAGCGCCCGGGTCCCGCCCTCAAGGCCCCAGCAACCCAAGCTACTCGCCCAGGTGGCTTCTGGGTATCCTGCCCAAAGGCGCAGCCGCCCTGGCCGCCGGACTCTCCGGACCCTCTGGCCCAGCGCCCGGGTCCCGCCCTCAAGGCCCCAGCAACCCAAGCTACTCGCCCAGGTGGCTTCTGGGTATCCTGCCCAAAGGCGCAGCCGCCCTGGCCGCCGGACTCTCCGGACCCTCTGGCCCAGCGCCCGGGTCCCGCCCTCAAGGCCCCAGCAACCCAAGCTACTCGCCCAGGTGGCTTCTGGGTATCCTGCCCAAAGGCGCAGCCGCCCTGGCCGCCGGACTCTCCGGACCCTCTGGCCCAGCGCCCGGGTCCCGCCCTCAAGGCCCCAGCAACCCAAGCTACTCGCCCAGGTGGCTTCTGGGTATCCTGCCCAAAGGCGCAGCCGCCCTGGCCGCCGGACTCTCCGGACCCTCTGGCCCAGCGCCCGGGTCCCGCCCTCAAGGCCCCAGCAACCCAAGCTACTCGCCCAGGTGGCTTCTGGGTATCCTGCCCAAAGGCGCAGCCGCCCTGGCCGCCGGACTCTCCGGACCCTCTGGCCCAGCGCCCGGGTCCCGCCCTCAAGGCCCCAGCAACCCAAGCTACTCGCCCAGGTGGCTTCTGGGTATCCTGCCCAAAGGCGCAGCCGCCCTGGCCGCCGGACTCTCCGGACCCTCTGGCCCAGCGCCCGGGTCCCGCCCTCAAGGCCCCAGCAACCCAAGCTACTCGCCCAGGTGGCTTCTGGGTATCCTGCCCAAAGGCGCAGCCGCCCTGGCCGCCGGACTCTCCGGACCCTCTGGCCCAGCGCCCGGGTCCCGCCCTCAAGGCCCCAGCAACCCAAGCTACTCGCCCAGGTGGCTTCTGGGTATCCTGCCCAAAGGCGCAGCCGCCCTGGCCGCCGGACTCTCCGGACCCTCTGGCCCAGCGCCCGGGTCCCGCCCTCAAGGCCCCAGCAACCCAAGCTACTCGCCCAGGTGGCTTCTGGGTATCCTGCCCAAAGGCGCAGCCGCCCTGGCCGCCGGACTCTCCGGACCCTCTGGCCCAGCGCCCGGGTCCCGCCCTCAAGGCCCCAGCAACCCAAGCTACTCGCCCAGGTGGCTTCTGGGTATCCTGCCCAAAGGCGCAGCCGCCCTGGCCGCCGGACTCTCCGGACCCTCTGGCCCAGCGCCCGGGTCCCGCCCTCAAGGCCCCAGCAACCCAAGCTACTCGCCCAGGTGGCTTCTGGGTATCCTGCCCAAAGGCGCAGCCGCCCTGGCCGCCGGACTCTCCGGACCCTCTGGCCCAGCGCCCGGGTCCCGCCCTCAAGGCCCCAGCAACCCAAGCTACTCGCCCAGGTGGCTTCTGGGTATCCTGCCCAAAGGCGCAGCCGCCCTGGCCGCCGGACTCTCCGGACCCTCTGGCCCAGCGCCCGGGTCCCGCCCTCAAGGCCCCAGCAACCCAAGCTACTCGCCCAGGTGGCTTCTGGGTATCCTGCCCAAAGGCGCAGCCGCCCTGGCCGCCGGACTCTCCGGACCCTCTGGCCCAGCGCCCGGGTCCCGCCCTCAAGGCCCCAGCAACCCAAGCTACTCGCCCAGGTGGCTTCTGGGTATCCTGCCCAAAGGCGCAGCCGCCCTGGCCGCCGGACTCTCCGGACCCTCTGGCCCAGCGCCCGGGTCCCGCCCTCAAGGCCCCAGCAACCCAAGCTACTCGCCCAGGTGGCTTCTGGGTATCCTGCCCAAAGGCGCAGCCGCCCTGGCCGCCGGACTCTCCGGACCCTCTGGCCCAGCGCCCGGGTCCCGCCCTCAAGGCCCCAGCAACCCAAGCTACTCGCCCAGGTGGCTTCTGGGTATCCTGCCCAAAGGCGCAGCCGCCCTGGCCGCCGGACTCTCCGGACCCTCTGGCCCAGCGCCCGGGTCCCGCCCTCAAGGCCCCAGCAACCCAAGCTACTCGCCCAGGTGGCTTCTGGGTATCCTGCCCAAAGGCGCAGCCGCCCTGGCCGCCGGACTCTCCGGACCCTCTGGCCCAGCGCCCGGGTCCCGCCCTCAAGGCCCCAGCAACCCAAGCTACTCGCCCAGGTGGCTTCTGGGTATCCTGCCCAAAGGCGCAGCCGCCCTGGCCGCCGGACTCTCCGGACCCTCTGGCCCAGCGCCCGGGTCCCGCCCTCAAGGCCCCAGCAACCCAAGCTACTCGCCCAGGTGGCTTCTGGGTATCCTGCCCAAAGGCGCAGCCGCCCTGGCCGCCGGACTCTCCGGACCCTCTGGCCCAGCGCCCGGGTCCCGCCCTCAAGGCCCCAGCAACCCAAGCTACTCGCCCAGGTGGCTTCTGGGTATCCTGCCCAAAGGCGCAGCCGCCCTGGCCGCCGGACTCTCCGGACCCTCTGGCCCAGCGCCCGGGTCCCGCCCTCAAGGCCCCAGCAACCCAAGCTACTCGCCCAGGTGGCTTCTGGGTATCCTGCCCAAAGGCGCAGCCGCCCTGGCCGCCGGACTCTCCGGACCCTCTGGCCCAGCGCCCGGGTCCCGCCCTCAAGGCCCCAGCAACCCAAGCTACTCGCCCAGGTGGCTTCTGGGTATCCTGCCCAAAGGCGCAGCCGCCCTGGCCGCCGGACTCTCCGGACCCTCTGGCCCAGCGCCCGGGTCCCGCCCTCAAGGCCCCAGCAACCCAAGCTACTCGCCCAGGTGGCTTCTGGGTATCCTGCCCAAAGGCGCAGCCGCCCTGGCCGCCGGACTCTCCGGACCCTCTGGCCCAGCGCCCGGGTCCCGCCCTCAAGGCCCCAGCAACCCAAGCTACTCGCCCAGGTGGCTTCTGGGTATCCTGCCCAAAGGCGCAGCCGCCCTGGCCGCCGGACTCTCCGGACCCTCTGGCCCAGCGCCCGGGTCCCGCCCTCAAGGCCCCAGCAACCCAAGCTACTCGCCCAGGTGGCTTCTGGGTATCCTGCCCAAAGGCGCAGCCGCCCTGGCCGCCGGACTCTCCGGACCCTCTGGCCCAGCGCCCGGGTCCCGCCCTCAAGGCCCCAGCAACCCAAGCTACTCGCCCAGGTGGCTTCTGGGTATCCTGCCCAAAGGCGCAGCCGCCCTGGCCGCCGGACTCTCCGGACCCTCTGGCCCAGCGCCCGGGTCCCGCCCTCAAGGCCCCAGCAACCCAAGCTACTCGCCCAGGTGGCTTCTGGGTATCCTGCCCAAAGGCGCAGCCGCCCTGGCCGCCGGACTCTCCGGACCCTCTGGCCCAGCGCCCGGGTCCCGCCCTCAAGGCCCCAGCAACCCAAGCTACTCGCCCAGGTGGCTTCTGGGTATCCTGCCCAAAGGCGCAGCCGCCCTGGCCGCCGGACTCTCCGGACCCTCTGGCCCAGCGCCCGGGTCCCGCCCTCAAGGCCCCAGCAACCCAAGCTACTCGCCCAGGTGGCTTCTGGGTATCCTGCCCAAAGGCGCAGCCGCCCTGGCCGCCGGACTCTCCGGACCCTCTGGCCCAGCGCCCGGGTCCCGCCCTCAAGGCCCCAGCAACCCAAGCTACTCGCCCAGGTGGCTTCTGGGTATCCTGCCCAAAGGCGCAGCCGCCCTGGCCGCCGGACTCTCCGGACCCTCTGGCCCAGCGCCCGGGTCCCGCCCTCAAGGCCCCAGCAACCCAAGCTACTCGCCCAGGTGGCTTCTGGGTATCCTGCCCAAAGGCGCAGCCGCCCTGGCCGCCGGACTCTCCGGACCCTCTGGCCCAGCGCCCGGGTCCCGCCCTCAAGGCCCCAGCAACCCAAGCTACTCGCCCAGGTGGCTTCTGGGTATCCTGCCCAAAGGCGCAGCCGCCCTGGCCGCCGGACTCTCCGGACCCTCTGGCCCAGCGCCCGGGTCCCGCCCTCAAGGCCCCAGCAACCCAAGCTACTCGCCCAGGTGGCTTCTGGGTATCCTGCCCAAAGGCGCAGCCGCCCTGGCCGCCGGACTCTCCGGACCCTCTGGCCCAGCGCCCGGGTCCCGCCCTCAAGGCCCCAGCAACCCAAGCTACTCGCCCAGGTGGCTTCTGGGTATCCTGCCCAAAGGCGCAGCCGCCCTGGCCGCCGGACTCTCCGGACCCTCTGGCCCAGCGCCCGGGTCCCGCCCTCAAGGCCCCAGCAACCCAAGCTACTCGCCCAGGTGGCTTCTGGGTATCCTGCCCAAAGGCGCAGCCGCCCTGGCCGCCGGACTCTCCGGACCCTCTGGCCCAGCGCCCGGGTCCCGCCCTCAAGGCCCCAGCAACCCAAGCTACTCGCCCAGGTGGCTTCTGGGTATCCTGCCCAAAGGCGCAGCCGCCCTGGCCGCCGGACTCTCCGGACCCTCTGGCCCAGCGCCCGGGTCCCGCCCTCAAGGCCCCAGCAACCCAAGCTACTCGCCCAGGTGGCTTCTGGGTATCCTGCCCAAAGGCGCAGCCGCCCTGGCCGCCGGACTCTCCGGACCCTCTGGCCCAGCGCCCGGGTCCCGCCCTCAAGGCCCCAGCAACCCAAGCTACTCGCCCAGGTGGCTTCTGGGTATCCTGCCCAAAGGCGCAGCCGCCCTGGCCGCCGGACTCTCCGGACCCTCTGGCCCAGCGCCCGGGTCCCGCCCTCAAGGCCCCAGCAACCCAAGCTACTCGCCCAGGTGGCTTCTGGGTATCCTGCCCAAAGGCGCAGCCGCCCTGGCCGCCGGACTCTCCGGACCCTCTGGCCCAGCGCCCGGGTCCCGCCCTCAAGGCCCCAGCAACCCAAGCTACTCGCCCAGGTGGCTTCTGGGTATCCTGCCCAAAGGCGCAGCCGCCCTGGCCGCCGGACTCTCCGGACCCTCTGGCCCAGCGCCCGGGTCCCGCCCTCAAGGCCCCAGCAACCCAAGCTACTCGCCCAGGTGGCTTCTGGGTATCCTGCCCAAAGGCGCAGCCGCCCTGGCCGCCGGACTCTCCGGACCCTCTGGCCCAGCGCCGCATTGTCATTTTCATTCAGTAGACAGCATATAGAAGGATTCTGTTTCCTTATCCATTCTAACAGTCTATATTTTTTGATTGGAGACTTCAGACCACTAAGATTTAAGGTTATTATTGAGAGATGTGTTGCTTCCTTCACCTTATTCTTTATTTGCATTCTTGGTCTAGGCTTGTATTTACTCTGTTATGCTTTTGTTGATTTCTCTCTTTAATTGTCTTGTGAGGCTGGTGGGGTAGAGTGGCCCTGCTTGCTGGGATCAAAGGTGGGCCTGTTAAACCCTTGTTGGGTGTGGCTGTCCGGGTGGAATCTCCCTTGTAGCTGGTAGTAAAAGTTGGCCTGTCACCACTGTGAGACTTGAGTGCACAGTGATTAGGTCAGGGACTTGCCAGGACCACCTAAAGCATAGAGTACAGGCATACCCCTGCCCCCGGAAACAGGAATTGCTGAGAGAGTGTCCAAGTGGATTTTATTTTGGAGAACCTTCAGAACAGAAAGGGAAGAGGGAAGTAGATTTCCGATATTGAAAGCCTGAAACCTAGACAAGTCAACACTCCATGAAGAAGCAGGAAAGAAAAAGGCATCTGAAGGAGGCAAGCAAAGCAAGCCTTCAACACAGTGAAAAGACATTTGTGATTTGCATTGGGATACAGGCAAAAAAAGGGAAACCCAAATGCCAGGGACACAACGAAGGGACAACATCGGAAAAGTACAGGATAATTCCATGCCAAGTTCTACCAACTGTGTAGGAGATTGCTACAGTGGGATCCCCCTGGAGGCGACCCAAGAAACAGATCATAGAGCAACAATTGCAGACCTAGTCAGAGAAATTAAAGAATATAAAGAACAAGTCAGAGAACTAAGGAGACAGAATGAAAAACTCAAGAAGGACCTAGAGGGAGACAATGACAAACTTCGGAAAGAACTAAAGGAAGAGAATGACAAACTCCAGAAAGAAGTAGAGGGAGAAAATGACAAACCCCTGAAGGAAGTGGAAACACTGAAAAAGGAGCCAACCAGCGAAGTAAGGAGCACCAAGAAAAGATTGAGAAGCTCCAAAAGGAAGTGGAAATACTAAAGAAATAACAGGATGAAATGAAAAAGGAAATAGAACACTCATCCAATCAAGAGGAAAGGAATGGAAAAAGCCTCGGAAATAGAATGGAGGAAGCAGAACAAAGAATATCAGACCTGGAAGATAACACAGAGCAAATAAAAAGCTCAAATAAAGATTATGAAAAATTGAAAAATACACAAAAGTGGAACAACCAGGAAATATGGGACATTATGAAAAGATCAAAGCTCCTCATCATAGGAATAGATGAAAGAGAAGAACCTCAAGAGAATAGTATTGATCAGATCTTCAACAGAATAATAGATGAAAATTTCCCCAAACTAAAAAGAAAGACAAACCCATACAAATACAAGAAGCACATAGAACTCTGAACAGACAAGATTAGAAAACTCCCCATGCCATATCATAGTTAAAATGCCCAAAACAAAGACAAAATTCTGAAAGCCACAAAAGAAGAACAACAAGTAAAATATAAGGGGAAACCTGTCAGAATCACAACTGACTTCTCGGCACAAACCATGAAAGCAAGAACATGGAGCAAAGCATTCCCAGTGTTAAAGGACTATGGATGCCAAAGTGACTAATTCTTCATGAAGGGCTGCAGCCACAACCCCATGACAATTGTGCTTTTAGTGCAATCCACTGCTTTCCCTGGAGAGGGAAGTGCAACCACTGAAACTTTTTTGCTTCATTAAAAAGATGAACCCTTTAAATAAATTCAATATCACTGAGTTTCTTTCTCACACCATGGGTAATAGAAGGGCTGTGAAGTAAAACTAATGCACCAGGTATGTCTGCATTCTCGGGCCTCATAATATATTATGTAAAAAGAAGTGGGGAGGGTGGTGCACAGCCAGGCAAATGCAGAAAGGTCTATTATATCTCTAAGATCACTGAAGCAGAGGTTTATTATGCAAACTCCAAATTTCCTTTGAAGTATTCACCTGAATTCCTTTCTTTAAAAAGAAAATTACATATTTCATATATACAGTGTATAGTGTGATACTTTATGCAATTATACAATCGGAAATTATAAAATTAGGCTAAATGTCATTTGTACATAAATATTTCATTTCTTTTAAAATTTATGTTAAAATTTAAGTATTTCATATGATATAATTGATCACATCCCTAACTCCTTCAACTAATTCCTCCAAGATCTACTCCACCCTCTTACCACCTTTACCCTAATTCCATATTCTTATTTTTCTTAATATCACATTGACTCCAATTTGTGTTGTCCATATACTCTAGGATGTGGGACAATCACTGGAGTGGGGTGAACCTACCAGGAGCCAAGTCCTTAAAGATAATTGACTCTTCCACTCCCAACAGTCATTTGAGCCACTATTCCACACATAGCCATTTCCTACCACATTAGTCCTTAGTGCAGTTCACAGGGTGCACACCTGGGTAAGAATGGTGATGACTTTTTCCACAGCAGAAAAGATTTCTCATTTTGAGATGGGAGGTTTTCACACATGTCTTTTGCCAGGTGATTTCCAGAAGCCACACTGGCAGAGTTGAGAGTCTTGCCTGTTTGTGATCATGATTCTGATCGACTATCCTTCCGTGGGACTGTCAAATGGTCATTTTTGACTTATACAAGAAAAATTGCACACCATATTTTAACCTGATCATAGAGCTATATTTAATGGTATTTTTAGCAAAGGAACTAAAAAGTCATCTAGCACCGATACCAGGTGGATCTCTGTGAGTGCAAAGCCAGCCAGGTCTACATAGCAAGCTCTGGGCCAGCTGGGACTAAAGGGGGAGACCCTGTCCCAAAAAGACCAAAAAAAAAAAAAGAAAAAAGAAAAGAAAAAAGAAAAAGAAACATCGTCTTATTATACCCTTGACAATGAGACAATATATCATCATCTGTCTTGGTCATCTCTATGTTTAGAACTATAAAAGTCATTTCCTAACTCCCTCAAATGCACCCTCCTTGAAATCTGGGATTCATGAAGGTTCTTCTGTCTTACATGGAGCAGCTATTATTTCCATCCTTTACCCAAATACTGGGCAAGGTTACTTGATATAATCAACAAGTATGCCATTTCTTAAGAAAATAAATGGTACAAAATGCACAAAGCTTCAAAAAATTTGGCTTTGAAAAAAAAAAAAAGAAATGGTACAGTTACCACCTAAGTTGACTATGAAACTTCTTATTTGTTTCAATTCAATTAATGTTGCTGATGTGTAGTTATTTCTTTCAAGGGAAAAAAACTTCCATCCTGGAGGGAAGCTGAGTAAACAACAGGATATTTTGACATTAATGTGATTGTTGGAGAAGTGCATGGATTTTTTCTGCTTAGGGCGTATAGGGTTCTCATGTGTAAACATTGTCAACACAGTGCTGAGAACACCCTTGTTACAGGGATGTCAAAAGCCTTGTCTACCTGTGTGCCCCATCACATGCAAGATGTTTTGAGAGGAGGTGAAACCCTTCATCCTTAATGATCAGGGAAGCTCATTAATCTTGGAAATTAAATTCAATAACATTGAGAGTCAGTAAAACTGAGCAGGTTCACATAGCCTCGCCATACCCAAGGCTGCAGAGTGGCACTGTCAGAAGCAGAGCTGCTAGAAGACCTTCAGAAAAGAAGAGCTTCCCAGAAAGGCAGAGAATAGCTGAGCTACAAAGAATACTCTCCAGCCTGTTGACAGGTGCCCTAAGGCTCTGTGGTGAGCTTCAGGTTTCCTGATTTCATGAGCCATCACCCACGATGGGATGGGCTTTGGGTGATGCACTGTTTGGGGATCATTTCTGCTCCTCTAAGTCTCCCCTCACCTACATTTCCTGTAAGTCACCAAATAAAACTGATTGGTTCACCAAGCTGAACTTGGTGGTGTCCTCACTTTGATCTGTCATTGGTTCCCTATCTGCCGTGGGTAGACATTTGTTCACATCTCTCCAGAAACACTGCCACAAAACAGATACCCTGAATTTCTACAACATAGTTCCTGTACTTCATCATTCCATACACTAGTTACTCATCCTTGGTGAACATTTGATTTCTACTCACTGATTTTATTCACCAGGATCTAACTCTATTATACCAGATGTTGTTAGCATTAATTTTTGGTATCATTTTCATCCACATTTATGTTATAATGGTATAAATATTGTTTGAGTGAGATAATGAGTGTCCATCTGTCAGAGGCAGAGGAAAAGGGGGAGAGAGAAAGAGAAAGAGAGATGTTGAGAAGAGATTTGTGGGTTTCAAGAGGTCACTATTTCCCTATAACCATATGCTTCTCTCATGCATTTTTTACTAAAATGATATATCCTAGAAGTATAAAGACTCTCTTCATTATTTTCCCCTTTGTATGTTTTCCATAGTAATGTAAATCAAGCCCAGAGATTTGAGATTTCAAGGGCAACACACTCCCACCTACCTACAACTCTACCCATTTTATGCATTTCAAAAATATACTAATGAAATAAGGATTCTTTTTATATCCTATAGTTATGTTACTTAGGGTTTTGAGCAGGATCATTTAGAAGATGATCAGGTTATATTTTTTTCTTAGTAGGTTTACAAATTTATTGTTTTTAGTCATGTTTATCTAGGACTTTAATAATTCAAAAAATAGTATAAAATCTTATTAATAAATAGGTCAGGTCCAGGGGCTCGAGATATGGCTCAGGGGTTAAGAACAATGATTGCTCTTGCAGAGGACCCAGGTTCGATTCCCAGCACCCACATGGCAGCCAAGAACCATTTGTAGTGCAAGGCATGGTGGCACATGGCTTTAAGCCTAGCACTTGGGAGGTAGAGGCAGGTAGATCTCTGTGAGTTCAAGGGCAGCCTGGTCTACAGAGTGAGCTCTAGGCCAGGTGGAACTTAAAGAGAGACCCTGTCTCAAAAATACCAAAACCAATCAATCAACAAATAAATAAATAAATAAGTCAGTTCCGATAAAATAATTGTTTCACAGTGAATTTCTGCTCGAAACAGTCAACTTCTATATCGAGAATTTTGAGAAAAACTGAGAAGATGAAAAACATGATTCACAGAATGCCTGAGCTCTGGTGGGGTGGAGGGGTAGGGAAGGTCTAGACTTTATTTGTAACATAATCTTGTACAAATATATATAAAACAAAACAAAATAATAATAATACTTGTTTCAATATTTCTGTTAAACTTTTGCCCTGTATGTTATTTTAAAATGTGCTGAGAGTCTGAAACTCCAATTCCAGGAGAACTCCAGTTCCAGGGGAATCCGACGCCCTCTTCCTACCTCCGAGGCATTGCACAACAAGGGTGCACAGACTTGCATGCAGGCAGTGCATTCATACACATACAGAAATAAATAAAAAAAAATTTTTAAATGTGCTGAGAAGACAAAAAAGGAAAAATAAAAGATGCAGAGGTACGCAGATCTCTGTGACTTCAAGGTAGGCCTGGTCTACAAAATGAGTTCCAAGACAGCCGGGTGGGGGTAGGGGGGAAGGGAAAGGGAAATATGCCTGAACTGAATTGGAAAATGATGTATGAAATGCACAAAGCATCAATAAAAAAATAATAATAAATAAATAAATAAATAAATAGGTGCTGATAATGGTGTATTGAGAAATTCACAAGAACTCTCTACCTGTATTTAACATTGTAAAAATGCCAATGCTTTATAAACATAACACAGTGGCCAATACAGAAATTAAAGTGCATTGATAGACAACAAGAAGGCTACACATGAGCTCCTCATGTGTCTTCTCCTTCCTCTGTCTCACAGCAGATGAACAGCAGATGACATGGCCAACCACACAGTGGACACAGATTTCTTCCTCATGGAATTATCTGACAGCAAGCAGCTCCAGGAGATCCAGGGCTTTCTGTTTCTGCTGATTTACTTGGTGTCCCTCATGGGGAACCTTCTCATCATCATGCTTGTCACTGTGGACCAGTGTCTTCACACTCCCATGTACTTCTTCCTGAAGAACTTGTCCTTCCTCGATGTGGGCCTCATTTCAGTCACAGTCCCAAAGCTCATTCTCAGCTCTTTCTCTCACAGGAGCACTATCTCTTTCCAAGGATGTGTGTGTCAGGTCCTTTTTGTGATTTCCTTTGCTGCATCTGAAATTTACATCCTCACAGCCATGTCGTATGACCGCTATGTGGCCATCTGTCACCCACTACACTATGATGTCATCATGAACAGGGCAGTCTGTGTGCAGATGGTAGCTGCCTCTTGGCTATTTGGAAGTCTCTTTGGGGTCTTATATTCATATGGCACCTTCTCTTTATCTTTCTGTGGTTCCAGAAAAGTGCCACAGTTCTTCTGTGATGTCCCCTCTCTGCTGAAGATTTCTTGCTCAAAGATACATGTCACCATTGACATTAGCGTCATCTTTGGACTCATGTGTTCGTTTTTCTGCTTAGTGTCCATAGGGTTGTCCTATGTTTACATTTTCAGAACAGTGCTGAGAATGCCCTTGTTACAAGGGAGGTCAAAAGCCTTCTCTACCTGCATGCCCCATCTCATAGCTGTCAACACATTTTTAGTTACAGGTGCCACTTCCTATTTGAAACCAGTTCCTGATTCTCCACAGCTTTGGGACTTTTTGATATCTGTTTTCTATTCTGTGATGCCTCCATCTGTGAATCCTATAATATACAGCCTGAGAAATAAGGAAATCAAAGCTGCTTTGTGGAACTTTTTAGAGAAACTAGATCTTTATGAGTTTTATAGGGAAAACAGTCATAGTATGAATAGAAAGGCTACATGAAATGCTTGCTGTGTCCGTATTTCAAATCATACAAGTTCACTATGATATGTGATGGGTTTGATGCCTTGTTTTAAATAAATTATTGATTTAAAATATCCAAAAACGGGTTTACAAGTTCATAATCCTGAGTCAATGACAATTATCACAAAACCTGCTTGAGCTGGGTATTTGTTATTTAAAGTGCATTTGTGCAATTCCAACCTCTGAAGCACTGGGTCAGAGATCTGAATAATGTGAGAAAACCATCTCTTCAAACTACTTGAGACATCCTGAGTACATTTCTTCACGTTGAAAAAGCACCTTGTATGTGTGAGTAAGATAATGTATTTGGAATGGTTAGATTAAACTAGTATTCACATTTTTAAAAAGCCCAGGTCCAGATAGATTCACAACAGAATTTTACAATACCTTCAAAGAAGATCTACAACAAATAATACTTGAATTATTCAAAAATAGAGAAACAGAGAATGAGAACACCCAAACTTCTATGAAACCAATATCACTCGAATACCAAAACCAGATAAAGACGAGAGAGAGACAGACAGACAGACAGACAGAGACAGAGAGATAGAGAGAGACATAGAGGTAGGCTATGGGCACATATCCACAAAAAGCATAGATGCAAAATTTTTCAACAAATCACATCCAGATACACACTAAAAAGTGCATTCACCATTATCACGTTGTCTTTATTACAAATATGCAAGCCTGGTTCAATATATTTAAGTCAATAAATGTAATAGATCATATAAATGGCCTTATAGAAAAAAGTAACATGGTCATCTCAATAGATACAGAAAAGATCTCTGACAAAACCCAACCCGAATTCAATGCAAAAGTCCTAGAGGGAATTGAACTGAATAATAAATACCTCAATATATTTAAGGCTATATAAAATAAACCCACAGGCAACATCATTCTACGTGGAGAAAAACTCAAGCCATTTCCACTAAAATCAGTAATCAGACAAGGCTATCCCCAATATACTGCTTGAGAAGTAAGACAATAAAAGGAATTTAAAGGGGTATTACCTGGAAAAGAAACTGTCACATTATCATTATTTTCAGATTATATGATATGGTACATAAGAGATCCCAAAACTTCCACCAGAAAACTGCTAGAAATAATCACACTTTCAGCCAAGAAGCAGTATAAAAACCCAGTTTACAAAAATCAATAGCCTTGTTATATCAGAGACAGAGTTCATAGAAACACATTCACAACAGCCTCAAAAATATCTAGGGAGAATCTTAACCCAAGGCATTAAAGTTTTCTTTAATGAAAACTGTAAGTCTCTATAGAAAGAGACTGAGGAAGATCCAAGGAGATGGAAAGATCTCCCACGTTCATAGATGGGTGAACTTAATACTGTGAAAATGACCATCCTACCAAAAGCCAAGTATGTAGTCAGTGCAATTGCAATCAAAATTCCCATTAAAATCTTCACAGAATCTGTAGCAAACATTATAAAATTGATATGGAATCATAAAAGACTTCAGATGACCAAAGCAAGCTAAGTACAAAGAGCAATGCTAGGGAGATTACCATACCATATCTCAAACAATATTACAGAGGTGTAGTTATAAAACAGCATGCTACTGCTCCAGAAATGTCATGTAGATCAATAGAACAAAATAGAGCATCCAAATATGAGTGAACACAATTCCAGCCACCTATTGACAAAGTTGCCAAGAACACACAGTGGACGAAATATAGTATGTTCAACAAATGGTGCTGGGAACTGGATCTCTATGTGAAGAAGAATGAAATTAAATGTATACTTATCGCTCTGCACAAAATTCAGACCCAGATTGATCAAAGACATCGATGTGAAATGTAAAGTGCTGAAATTGTTAGAAGAACAAATAGGCAGTACCCTTCAAGATGCAGGTGCAGGAATTTCTAAATCAGATATCAATCACTCAGGAATGAAGGTCAACAATGAACAAATGGGATCACATTAAACTAAAAAGGTTCTGTACAGCAAAGGAAACAAACAATTGAGTGAAAAGGAACCCCTCGGAGTAGGACAAAATCTTCACCAGCTATATATCTGACAGAGAATTAATATACAGAATATACATTTTTATTTTTTATATTTTATTTACTATTTATGTGTATGAATGTACTACCTACATGCAGGTTTGTGCACCTGTGCAGAAGTCAGAAGAGGGTACCAGATTCCCCTGGAACTGGAGTTAAAGGCGGTTCTCAGCCGCCGCTTGGATGCTGGTTATCGAACCTGGGTCCTCTGCAAGAGCAGTTGGCACTCTTAACCACTAGGCCATCTATCCAGCCCCACAGAATATATTTTAAAAACTCAAAAAACAAATGATCAAGCAAATAACCCAATAGAAAATAGGCTATGAATGTGAACAGAGAGCTTCCAAAAGAATAAATAAAAAAATTTTAAGTAACAATTTAAAATTATTGAACATCCATAGTAGTTAGGGAAATGCAAACCAAAACTATTTCTTTTGAGACACGGTCTCCCTGTAGCCCCAGCTGTCCTGGAACTCACTCTGTAGACCAGGCTGGATTTGAACTCACAGAGATCCACCTACTTCTGCCTCCCAAGTGCTAGTATTAAAGGCATGCGCCACCACGCCTGGCACAAATCAAAACTATTTTAAGATTTCACTTTACCCCAGTCAAAATGGCTAAAATCAAGAAATAAAAGCCACCCTTAAGGTTGGTGAGGAGGTAGTGAATGGAGAACCCTCATTCACTGCTGGTGGAATTGAAAACTGGTGCTACCACTGTGGAAATCAGTGTGGAGAACTCTTAAAAAACTATAAATAAAGGTATGATACAATCCAGTTGTATCAGTCTTTGGCCCATATTCAAAGGACTCATCCTACTGCAGAATCCTTGCACAGCCATGTTTGTTGGTGCCCTTTCACAATAGCTAAGAAATGGAGGCTAAATGTCTCTGAACTGATGAACGAAGAGTGAAAGTGTGGTACATTTACACATGGAGTTTATTCAGCAGTTAAGAAATGTGAAATCATCAGATTTCCAGGTAAATGGATGAACCAAGAAAGACTATATTAAGAGAAGTAACATAGACTCCGAAAAAAAGAGTAACGTACATTCTCTCTCCTTTGTGAACCTTAGCTGCAAATACTTTTTAGATGTGAATATATAATATAATAATATAATATAATATAATATAATATAATATAATATAAATCCTGATGTAACCACAGGATTCAGGAAAATGGAAAAGAACCATGGAGCAAGGAGTAGGAAGAAGCTCAAGAAAGGGGGATAATAGGATGCAGGTGCTACCAAGGGGAAAATGGGGAAAATTACATAATGTAACTAGGGAAGGAGGACACAGGGGGAGAGGAAAGATAAAGAATGCTTGGGGTCAGGAAAGCCAGAAAGAAATGTATTAATTCAAAAACCTTCTGGAAAATCCACATACAAAATAAATCCAAGTGCATGGCAAATCTCCCCATCTTCTGGTGTCTTCCTTAACTTCTTCTGCAGTGTTTTTTTTTTTTCATTGCATAGGTCTTTCCCTTCCCCAGAAGGTTTAATCCAATGTATTATGTTTCCCATGCTACTGTGAATGGAATTCTTTCCCTGATTTCTTTCTTGGCCTGTTGTCTTTGGTGTATAATAAGTCTCTGAATTTGGTGTGTTAATTTTGTAACCTGTCACTTTGCTGAAAGTGTCTATCAGCTCTAGGAGTGTCATGGTGGAGTTGTTGAGGTCTCTTATGTATAGAATTATGATTTTTGCAAATACTTTGATTTCACCTCTTACCTATACTTGATTTTAGCATCTTGTATCATTTCTCTAACTAGAACTTCAAGCACTAGATTAAATAGGAGTGATAAAATTACATAAAACCTCTGTCTTGTCCTTTCACAAGTTAGAGGCCTAGCTGGGAGGACTCTTCCCCTGAGGACACTCCTCCTATTGTTCCAGTGCAGAGCAGATGTCCTCTCCTAACACTAGTCCCTTTAACAATTAAAGACTCTCTTCCAGCACATGCCTTAACTGCAACATTAAACTTTCTAGTGCTCTTTTTTTCTTCAAACTGTACAGTTTGCATTTGCTTCAGCCACAGCTGTTGTTTTGTATTGTAGACTTGCATAAGCATCAGTGTTAATAACTATACAATAAATTCAATGGTATATTGTCTTGAAATTTCCTCCACCAAAGATATTAGTCCATTACATCTTAGTTTATCCATAGGCAAGTTCTTTGGACAGGGGCAGAAGGCAGTTAGAGTCTTCAACAAAATATCACAGGTATGGACTCTATTCCAGTTGGTCCTTAGATCCTTGTGTCCCTCTCCATGTGAAACATCTTGGGCCAATCCTTTATTAGAATGGGCTATTAAGCTCTAGTTACATCATTCAACTATTTTTCTAGTTGTGAGAGCCAAACTCTTTCACATCCCATTGCAGAAGAGGAGGCAGAAAGATTGCAAGAGCCATGGGAGGAGGTGCTTGACCATATGAAAAGAGAGATTTATGGGATCCTGGGACCTTGCTCATATGAATCTTCAGCAGTGGTGTCAGCATAAGCAAGACCTATGCATACTCAGTCAGACACAGGACAGAACTGGGGAAATGGGCAGCAGGCCCAACATTAGCCAATGAAATATTGGCAGCTGACTGCTGAGTGAAGCAGATCTAATTTTTAAGGGAGTGACTCTAGATAGGCTCACTAGACCCCAGTGGATGAATCTGCACTGAAGTGTGTCCGGGTTCACTATTCTGACTCTATAGACCTTAACATAAATGACAGAATATATGAAATTCAGTGGTGGGGCAAAGGGAGGATGCAGACATGGGATGAGAGTTAAAAATGATTAAGATGTTTTGCATGAAATATACAAAATTCAATTAAAAATATAAAAAATACTAAACACCGAAAAAAGCTCAGTTAAGAGAGCATTTTTGGAAAAAGGAATGCAAAAGGCTTTGAAATATTTAAAAAGACTGTTCAACATCCTTAGCCATAAGGAAAATCCAAATTAAAGCTACTTTGAGACTTCAGCTTATGGCAATCAGAATGGTTCATTTTTTTTTTTTTTTTGTCTTTTCAAGACAGGATCTCCCTGTAGCCTCAGCTGTCCTGGAACTCACTCTGTAGACCAGGCTGGCCTTGAGCTCACAAAGATCTGCCTGCCTCTGCCTACAGAGTGCTAGGATTAAAGGCATGCACCACCACGCCCGGCTCAGAATGGTTACATTTTTTAAAAGACAGAAGTGTTTGTGAGATGTGGAGAACAGAGAATCCTCATGCACTGTCAGTGAGAGCACACATTGGTGTGTCCACTACGGAAGCTACTGAAAACTGGGAAGTTTCCTAAGGTTGTAGTGCTCTCCTTCTGGTGTTCAGCAAAGCTTGGGAGCCTACACCAATGATGATAAGTTAGTCAAAGAGAAGAACCGATATTTTTGCCCTTGCCTTCCAAGGTCAGCCATAACCCCTCAGACAATGAGGTCCCTCTGTTAAGTTACCTGTCCTCTAGATCAGAGAGGCCAGTGATTTCAGACTCTAACAGTATTCATCCTACAAGAACTGCGATTACTGAAGACCTCATGCTGGGTGTGAAACAGTATAAAAGTTGCAATTGTACAGGGCTCTCCACTATAACCAAGCAAGTGTCTAAGGGATATGTAACTTGCCAAAGGGGAAAAATCAGGCAATAAGAAAATAAATCCCAGGTTGGAGGCCTCTGAAACTAAGACCCTGACAAAATATCTAGGCAACTTCATAAAATTCCCTAGGGTAGAAAAACTAAAATACTTACCATTGATGATAAACCACTGCTTTAGGTATGTAGAGGCTTTCCTTCCCCTGCATCACCATCTGGGAAAGTAGAAAGAGTAAATGTAAATTTATACTTTAAACAAGATTAACCTGGCAAGGAGCACGGTCCCAGACAGGAGACACCTCCCTTTGACTGATAGGTCAGTGCTCTGGTTTGCCTTCCAATTGCTGTGACAAAACACTCTGTTCAAAACCAACTTGGGGAGGAAAAGGTTATTCACCTTACATCTCTGAGGTCACAGTTCATCACTTAGGGAGCCCAAGGTAAGAACTCAGGGCCAGAACCTGCAGGCAGTAACAAAGCACAGATCATAGAGGAACTCTGTTTACTTGCTTGCACTCCTGGCCCATATACAACCTGCTCTCTTATAGAACAACATGCCCAGGGGTGGGCCCTCCCATATCTCACAACAATTAAGAAAATATCCCACAGATATGACCACAGGCCAGCCCAACGGAGGCAATTCCCTAATTAAGGTTCCTGCAACCCAGGTGTGTCAAGTTGCCATTAAAGCTATCAAGCACAATCAGAATAGTCCAAGAGACAAACAAAATAGCACAGGCTATTGCCAGAGTTCTTGGTTGTCTCCAACAACTGGAAGATAAGACTCTACTGCTGAACACAGGACATAATTCAGACACAACACTTGGAGAAATGGAGCAGAAACTTACCTGGAAGTGTTCGACCTGAAGTTTAGTCCTCACAGTTCTAGACAACACTATGAAAGCTGCTAAGGAAGAAAATAAATGAATGCTCCAACCCAGCCCTAACACCTAATAAACATACTGACTAGCATAACGAACTAACTCTATGGGTGCAGTAGTAGTACCGTTATCTGGGAGGCAGTCAACAGCTATTTAATTGGACTTAAAGCCTTCTCAATGGGAGTGGACTACTCAGGGGTGGCACTGTAAATATAGCCAAACACACATGGCTGCAAAGGTCATAGATTCTAGAGGAAACACCCAAACCCTAGCTCTGACACACCTCTACACAAATGAAATTTCTTACCATATCCTAAAGATGGATCCTTATATTTACAGGCAAGTATACAACACACCACTCATGAAAGAAGCTTCTTTTTGCAACCAATGGGGTTGCAGACTTCTACAACTGGTCACATACAGAGAATATGTGTCTGAGAAGGTGACACATCTACAATAGAACCTCTACCCCTAAGGCTCATGGAACACAGAGGAACAGAAGATGGAGAGAATACTAGTGCATCCTTCAACTCTAACCAGTGAAGCTTTCTTACACAACAGAGTGTGATGTACACAGAAGGTCACAACTGGCCAAATTTTAGAGAATACGTGACTGCAGGGTGTGTGTCCCTGGATAGGACTCGTATATTAAACCTCATCCACTCACAGCTCAGGGACCATTTCAGAAGATTGTATGGAAAAGTTCTAACAGCCAGGGTTGGTCTATGAAAATAGTAAAACTGAAGCTTCCAGACCACTGGAAACTTGCAGATGTGAACTTGCAACAATGATGGTGTCAAGCACAGACCCTGCCAACTCAATCAGACAAGGCCCAGATTGGGGCAAGGGAAATGGTGGCTGGCTGGCCCTAGCCTGGGAGCTATGGGAAACTGAATACTGTGGGGTGAGGGAGAGTAGACCTTACCTATGATCACTAGATAGGCTGACTGGACTCCAGAGGATGAATTTGCACCAAAGGACATCTGAGTACAAATTCCTGTCCAGATAGGACATGTGGGGGGGTTACAGGAGGGCCAGAGTGGGAGGGGAGGGTCAGGGATGGGTGGGGGACCTAAATTTGATTTAAAACTGTTGTAAAAAAAAGAAAAATAAAATGGGACATTATTATCACAAGACCTTGGCATCTCCTGCCTGTTATCTTCTAGATATTAAAATTAACAAATGAAAGATAGTATACTTTCCAGAAATATCTACTTATTTGTATGACTTTTCAGATGTTTTTAATCTAATTTTTATTATTCTTTGTTTTCATCTTGTCTTATTAAAAATGTTTTATTAATTAAAAACCTATGTTATGAAATGTACAAAAGCTCAAAAAAATTAGTAAGGAAAATAAATAAATAAAACAGATAGATAATATGTTTTTTAATTGATGTTTTGTGTATGTTAGACATCATTGTTCAATTCAGTTCAGACATATTCCCCTTTCCCTTCCCTCCATCCCACCCCACCACACATTCTGCCATAACTGTCCTGCTTCTTTCTTTCAGTCTTTCACATTTTCCTCCATTAATTTTATATTACTTTAAAATATGTATACATACTCTCCACCCATATTCAGTAATTTCAGAGTCTGAAAATAATTGGTGGATGGATTCTAGAGCCCATTGAGAGATTCATATTATAACAACATAGTTGCTTTCAGATAAACAGAAATATAACAATAATGTCATTCTGCTTGCCTTTCATCTGGAGGATTTGGTGTTAGCATCCACAAATGAGGGAAACCATTCTCTATTTGACTTTCTGGGACTGTGTTACTTCACTCAGCATAATGGCTTCAAGTTCCATCCATTTACCTACAAATTTCATAATGCCATCTTTCTTTACCGTGGAATTGTACTCCATTGTGTAGATGTACCACATTTTTGTCATTCATTCATCTGTTCAGGGGCATTTGTCTTGGTTCCAGCTCTTCACTATTGTGAAGAGAACTGCAATAAACATGGATGTGCATGTATCTTTGCGGTAGGATGAGTCTTTGGGGTATATACCCAGGAGTGGTATGACTGGGTCAGGTGGTAGGCTCATTCCGAGTCTTTTTTTTTTTTTTTTGTGTAAATTTTTGTTAATTTTTTTAACATTTTTTATTGTATGCTTTGTGCATTTCAACATCATTTTCCAATTCAGTTCAGGCACATTTCACTTTCCCTTCCCCCCACCCCCCCCCATCCCTAATCATGCATTCTGCCATAAAGTTCCTGCATCTTTCTCGCAGTTGTTTTGTTACATTGTTTAGTATAAGGTATCTATTTTTTTTTAGTACAAGCATCCTTATGAATTAACAATCTGCAGGCTGTTTGTTGTCCCAACCCCACACAGGCCCACCATCCACTGGGGGTGAGGTTGTATGTCAATCAAGTTATCAAATGAGGTCCAGACTACATTGCAGGTAGTTTTCACGCATACCCCCATCGCAGCACCTACATTCTACCACACGCCCCTCTTCTGCAAGTTGTTCCTAGGCCTTAGAAAAGGGGCAACGGTGGTGAGAAGCAAAACAGTCACCTTCTTCTGGAAGCTGTTGTCTTGGCTCTGGTCAATTCTGGGTGTTTCCTTTCATGGGCTGAGAGTGTCCAGGAATACCTTCGATCCTACTAATAAGCACAAGCAATTGATAATAGTTATTTAAACAGACTAAAGTTATGGGTAGGTTACTTTGGTATACACACATATGTTTGGAATGTATGTTAATCCAGTGAATTACAATTTTTTCCTGTTAAATATGACAGGGGGCTTGCTGTGGCTTATAATAGCTCCTAACCTGTAGAGGAATGAGCCTTGTGGCATCAGGCCATGGGTTATTCCTCCAAGGGAGAAGTCAATAGCCAATTAGATTTGGATATATCAGGCAATGGCTGCCCTCTGCTGCCACAGTATTTCCAGGCTGTGAGGTATGGCGGTGCTGACAGTGGAGTCTTGCTGACTCAAGGAGACCCTTTTGATTATGGGTTTAGTGGCCTTTGTAACACTCTCTTGTGTTCCAGAGGCCATCTGTACACTGAGCATGTGTGGTGGCTCATACATCTTCCCTATGCTTAACGTCGGTCTTCGACAGCAGGGACCCCTTATGCCCCTCTCTCTTGCAGGTAATCCCCGTGTTGAGGCAAAAGACCTTTACCTTTTGTGGGGCCTTGTGGCGCACACCTATTATCCCTAGCACTTTGGGAGGCAGAGGCAGCGGATCTTGTGAGTTCAAGGCCAGCCTGGGTCTACGGAGTGAGTTCCAGTGCACAGCTGGGGCGACAGGGAGACCCTGTCTCGAAAAAAAAAAAAAAAAAAACCCTCATTCTGAGTCTTTTAAGGGTTCTCCACACTGCTTTCCATAGTGGTTGGATAAGCTTACGTTCCCACCAGCAGTGGATGAGTGTCCCCCTTTCCCCACAACCTCTCCAGCATCTGTTGTCTTCTTTTCTTGATCTTAGCTAGCCGTATTGGAGTGAGATGATATCTGAGAGTGGTTTCAATTTGCATTTCCTTAATTATTAATGATGTTGAATGCTTTTTTTAATTTTTTTTTAATTTTTTTATTTATTTCTGTATGTGTATGAATGTACTGTCTGCATGCAAGTCTGTGCACCCATGTCATGCAAGGCCGCGGAGGTCAGAAGAGGGTGTCGTATTCCCCTGGAACTGGAGTTCTCCTGGAATTGGAGTTTCAGATGATTCTCGGTCACCATGTGGGTGCTGGGGATCGAAACAGGTCCTCTGTAAGAGCGGTCGGCGCTCTTAACCACTAGGCCATCTCTCCAGCCCCAATGATGTTGAATGCTTTTTAAGATGTTTCTCAGCCATCTTCAGTTCCTCACTGGTACAGTCTCTGATCAGCTCTTTACTCCGTCCTCTGAGTAGGTCATTTGTCTTCTTACTTCTTTGTTTTTTGAGTAGTTTATATATTCTTTATATTAGTGCTCTGTCAGATGCATCACTGGTAAAGATTTCCTCCCACACTATGGGTTTTCTCTTCACCTCCTTGATTGTTTCTTTAGCTGTACAGAAGCTTTGAGTTTTATGAGGTCCCATTGTCGACTGTTGACCTTACTTCCTGTGCAGCTGCTGTCTGATTTAGAAAGTCTTTTCCTATGCGTATGTCTTGTAGGTTGTTGCCAACTTTTCATTCTATCGCCTTCAGGTTTTCAGGCTTCATGTTGAGATCTTTGATCCACTTGGAGTTGATTTTTGTACAGGTTGAGAGGTAGGGGTTTAATTTTGTTCCTCTACAAATGATGATCCAATTTTGCCAGCACCATTTGCTGAAGATGCTATCCTTCCGACATTGAGGGATTTTTGCCCCTTTGTTAAATACGAGGGGAGAAATTGTATGAGCTCATGTTTGGATGTTCAATTTTATTCCATTGGTCGATGGGTCTCTTTTTGTGCCAGTACCAGGCTGTATTTATGACTATGGCCCTGTAATATAGTTTGTAGTCTGGTAGGGCAATCCCCCCTGTATTACATCTTTCACTCAGGGTTGCTTTAGCTATTCTGGGTCTTTTGTTTTTCCATATGAATTTAAGGATTTTTTTTTCCAAGTCTGTGAAGAAGCTCATAGGGATTTTGATTGGGATTGCATTGAATCTGTATATTAATTTGGGTAAAATGGACATTTTTACCATATTAATTTTCCCAATCCATGAGCAGGGGAAGTCTTTCCACCTTTTGATGTCATTTTCAATCTCTTTCTTCAGGGGTTTAAAATTTTTGTTGTAGAGATCTTTGGTATCTTTGGTTAGGTTTGTTCCCAGGTATCTTATTGTTTTTGAGGCTATTGTGAGTGGAAAGGTCTTTTTATATTCCTTCTCCACTTGTTTATTGTTGGTGTAAAGAAAGGCTAATGATTTTTCTAGGTTAATTTTGACACTTTACTAAACTCTTAATCATTTCTAGAAGTTTTCTGGTGGAGTTTTTAGCATCTCTTAGGTAAACTATCATATCATCTGCAAAAACGGATAGCTTAACTTCTTTTCTGATTAGTACTCCTTTAATTTCCTTCTCTTTTCTTATTGCCCTAGCACTATTTGAAGAGGAGTGGCAATAAGTGGCAGCCTTGCCAGGTTCCTGCCTTGAAGGGAAATGGTTCCAATTTGTCTCCATTTAGGATGATGTTGGCAGTGGGTTTGCTATATATGGCTTTGATCATGCTGAGGAATGTTCCTTTCAGTCCTATTCCCTCTAGGACTTTAAACATGAAGGGATGCTGGATCTTCTCTAAAGCTTTTTCTGCATCAATTGAGATGATCATGTGGTTTTTGTCTTTCAGCCCATTTATGTGGTTTTTTTAAATTTTATTTATTTCTGTATGTGTAGGAATGTACTGTATGCATGCAGGTTTGTGCACCTGTGTCGTGCAATGCCGCGGAGGTCAGAAGATGGTGTCGGATTCCACTGGAACTGGAGTTCTCCTGGAATTGGAGTTTCAGATGGTTCTCGGCCGCCATGTGGGTGCTGGGGATCGAACCCAGGTCCTCTGTAAGAGCGGTCTGCGCTCTATCCGCTAGGCCATCTCTTATGTGTTTTATTATATTTATTGAACCATCCCTGCATCTCTGGTATGAATCCAACTTGGTCATGATGGATGATCTTTTTTTTTTTGGAAAGATGTCACTTTATTTTTATTTTATTTTATTTTTAAGGGATTCTACAATATAATGACACAGTTGTTTGCAGATAACATTGATGTTACTCAGTATGTCATACGATTAGGTAATTGGTGCATTTTGCAGGAATCTATGTCCAAATTTTGAACAACCCAAGGATCCCATAGTCCAGTTGGAGAAGCTTGTATGCACAGGCATGTTGATCAATCAGGAATCCAAACTATATTACTGTAGTCTTTTGATTCACCCCTATCTCTCCACAGCCCTTACAATCTACCACGCATCCTCTTCCGCAGTTTGTTCCCTGGGCTTTGGGAAAGGGGCTCAAGTGGGTGAGAAGAAAACAGTCTAATTTCTTTGGAGTTGTCATTTTGGACTCCAGTCTGTTCAGGTTGTTTCCCTTCATGGGTTGACAGCTTTCCCAGTGATACCCTTTTTAGTCATACTAACAAAGCACAAGCTATTGGATGTACAGGCATTTAAGCAGTACCAATTATTATGTCAAGCTAAGCTGTGAGCATAGACACAGATGCTTGGATGGTATGCTAATCCGCAAACTGTGGTTTCTCTATAAAGGGTGACAAGTTCTTATTGTGGCTTATAACATCTCCTAACCACTAGAGGACATAAGCTTGTGGCATCCGCTGTGAGTTATTCCTCCAAGGAGAGAGCTAATAGCCAAATAGATTTGGGATATATATATAGACACTTGGCTGCCACTGTTGCACAATATCTCCAGGCTGTTGAGGTGTAGCTGATATTGATGGAGGAGTCTTGCTTGTCTCAGGGAGACCAATATTTTGCTGTATTGCTTTAGTGGCCTTTGGTAACACTGTATAGCATTTCAGAGGCCAGTTGTACACTAGCAAGTGACGTCTCATAACATTTTTCATGCTCACACCAGGTCTTCGACAACAGGGACTTACTGCCTTTCTCCATGCATATATCCCACCTATAGGCAAAAGACCTTTATAATTTGGGGGGGGGGGTTTGAATCCCCTAGCCAACATCTCCTAGGCAGAATAATTCATTGCTGATGTCAGAGCTTTCCTGTAGTATCTTTTTGATGTGGGTCTGTATGCAATTTGCAAGTATTTTGTTGAGTATTTTTGTATCTATGTTCATTAGTTAGATGGGTCCATAGCTTTCTTTTTTGCTTGCCTCTTTGCCTGGCTTTGGCATTAGAGTGATGCTGGCTACATAGAAGGAGTTTGGGAGAATTCCCTGTGTTTGTATCCTTCTAAACATTTTGAGTAGCCATAGTTGTGGGACCTCTTTAAATGTTTTGTAGAATTCTGCCGTGGAACCATCTGAACTGGGACTTTTTTTAATTGGGAGGTTCTTAGTTACATCTTCAAGTTCCTCAGATATTATGGGTCTGTTTAAATTGTCAATATCTTCTTGGTTAAGCTTTGTTAGTTCCCAGGATTTCAGATGTTCATCCATTTCTCTTAGGTTTTCAAATTTAGAGGTGTATAGATTTTTGAAGTATTCCCATATGATTGTCTGGATCTTTTCTTTGTCTGTTGTGATGTTCCCCCTTTCATCATGAATACTGTTGATTTGGAGTTGCTCTCTCTTTTTTTGGTTTACTAGGCTAGAGGTCTGTCTATTTTATTTATTTTTTCAAAGAACCACCTTTTGGATTCATTGATTTTATGTATTATTTTCTTTGTTTCTATTTCATTGATTTCTGCTCTGGTATTTCTTATTTTTTACTGTCTTTTGGGTTTAGGGTTCATTTGTTGTTGTCTCTCAAGTGTTTTTACCTGCAGTGTCATAACGTTTATTTGTTCCCTTTCTGTTTTTTTTTAATGTGGTCACTTGGGGGTATAAATATCCCTCTTAAGACTGCTTTTAAAGTATCCCACAGGTTTTGTTGTGTTGTATTGTATTTTTTGTTCAGTTCCATAAATACTTTTTTTTCACTCTTTATTTCTTCCCTGACCCATTCGTTATTCAGGGTTGTGTTGTTTAGTCTCCATGTGTTCTTTTTTAAAATTTTATTAATTTTCATATGTGTATGAATGTACAGTCTGCATGTAGGTTTGTGCACCCATGTTATGCAATGCCACAGAGATCAGAAGAGGGTGTTGGATTCCCCTGGAACTGGAGTTTAAAATGGTTTTCAGCCACCATGTGGGTGCTGCCGATCAAACCCAGGTCCTCTGCAAGAGCAGTTGGCACTCTTAACTGCTAGACCATCTCTCCAGCCCAAGTCTCCATGTGTTCTTATCACTAGTTGGACTTATTCTGGTGTTCATATTGAGCTTTATTGCAATGTATTCTGATAGAAAGCATGGAATAATTTCTATCCTTTTGTATTTGTTGATGTTCACTTTGTGCACCAGCATGTGGTCGATTTTGGAGAATGTTCCGTGAGGTGCTGAGTAGAAAGTATATTATCTGGTATTTGGGTGAAATATTCTGTAGATGCCTCTGAGGTCCATTTGGTGTATTGTATTGTTCAGTTCTGATGTCTCTCTAATTATTTTTTGTCCTGTTGATCTATCCAAGGGGATCAATGAGGTGTTGAAGTTCCCCACTGTTAGTGTGTAAGGATTAATCTGTGTCTTGAGGTCCTGAAGAGTTGTGTTTATAAAGTTAGGTGCACCAGAGTTTGGTGCATACACATTTAGGACTGTAAAGTCTTCACGGTTCATTGTTCCTTTGACAAGGATTATAATGGACCTCTTTGTCTCTTCTGATTAATTTTACTTTGAGATCTATTTTGTCTGATATTAGAATAACCACTCCAGCTTGTTTCTTGATACCATTTGGTTGGAATAATTTTTTCCATCCTGTCACTCCAAGGTGGTGTCTGTCCTTGAGGGTGAGATGGGTTTCTTTTTTTTTTTTTTTTTTTTTTTTTGTCTTTTCGAGACCAGGGTCTTCTGGTAGTCCCAGCTGTTCTGGAACTTCACTCTGCTTAGGAACAGGGCTGGCCTTTGAACTCACAAAAAGAGTTTCCTGCCTGCCTCCAGCCTCACCAAGTGCTAGGATTTAAAGCGTGCGCCACCACGCCCGGCTGAGATTGGGTTCTTGTAGACAGTATGTAGAACGCGAATCAGTTCCTAATCCATTCCCCCCAACCTATGCCTTTTGATTGGGTGTTTAGACCCATTCCTATTTAAAGTTATTTATTGAGAGATTGTGTTGCTGCGTACATTTATTTTTTTTTGCATTCTTAGCGTCTAGGTTTATATTTTACTCTGTCATGCTTTTGTTGCTTTCCTCTTTAATGCTAAATGGTAGTTCTTCTGTCCTCTGTTCTTTGGATTGCTTATCGATTATTTTGGAAGTGTTGGTTTCTTAGAAATGTATCTTTCATCTTGTTCATGTCTTGAAAGATTCTTCTTTCCCTTCAAATCTAATTGACATTTTTGCTGGGTATAATAGTCTGGTCAAGTCTAAAGTAGTTTAGTACTGGGAATACTTTGCGTTGTCCACATTCTTCTAGCTTCATAGTTTGCGCTAGGAGAAGTCAGCTGTGATTTTGATGGGTTTTCCCCTTATATGTAACTTGTTTGTTTTTTCTCTTGTGTTCTCAATTTTGTCTTTGTTTTTCAGCATCTAGCTGGTTTTTAACAATTAATGCCAATGGGATGTTTCTTTTCTGGTCCTGTCTATTTTTTCTAGTGCTTCTTGTATTGTATGGGTTGTCTTTTCTCAGTTTTGGGAAATTTTCCTCTGTTATCCTGTCAAGATCTGGTCAATAGTTTGTCTTGGGATTCTTTTTCCTCTATCCTCTATACCCTCATGATGTGGAGATTTGATCTTTCATAGTGTCCCACATAACTTCCTGGTTATTCCACTCTTGTATTTTTTTTTCTCGGTCTTTTACTTGAGCTTTCTAGTTGGCTCTGTATTATTCCTGCAGGTCTGATTTTTTTTTCTGCTCTCTATTCGCTTCTGAGGCTTTTTTCCCACCTTCCTGAGTAGGTTGGATGAAATTGTTCCTAATATCCTCTCTTCATTTCATACGTGATTTCTTTTAGATTTTCCATTTCCCTCTGGAGCTTTTCATTCTCATCTTTGTAGGCTCATTGTTTTTCATGGTCGATTTTCTTTTTTCAATTCAGCTCGGGATCTTTTCAGTGTTTTCACTTCATACCGGAGCTTGTCATTATCTCCCTCTAGCTCCTTCTTGGTTTTAATCTCTTCCCTTGGTCCTAATTCTGTTGAATTTGTCTAGCAGTGTTCTTTTTTTTTTTTTTTTTTTTTTGTCTTTTCAAGGTGTTGGCTTCTTTCCTCAGAGATCTCATTGTAGGGATCTTCTATAGGGTTGGTAGAGTTAGGTGTGGATTTATTAGGAGGTTTTCCCATGTTGTTTTGTCTTTGTGTCTTTGGCATGTGGATTTGTCTCTTTATTTGTTTCTTTGAATTCTGGCACCTCAAAGTTGGATGCACAGACTATGATCACCTATGCTCAGCCTGTTAGGTCCTCTGCACCAGAGCTCCACCAGAATGGGAAGGGGGGTCCGCGGGGGTGAGTTGCTACTTTGGCCCACACATCAATAGGCTCCCATGGTTCAAGGCAGGTCTGCTTTGCCTCACCAGCACCTCACTGTTGGCGCCTGTCTGGAGTCCAAGCTGGTACTTCCGAGGGCAGGTGGCGAGCCTAATTGTCAAGGCAGATCTGCCTTGCCTAGCTAGCACATCACTGGCTCCGGGCACCTGTCTGGAGTCTGAGCTGGGACTTCCAGAGGTCAGGGGCAAGCCCCTCAAGGGTCAAGGCAGATCCACCTTGCCTCGCCAGCACCTCACTGAGGATAATATATGTTTAAAAGGGGAGAATATGGCAGGAACCATCCTGAACAAAGGGAAGGAAATGCAGCACAGTCTGTGTCTAAGTGCAAGCACACAGTTCTGCCTGTCATGACGGTGTATTACAGGATGCGCAATTAGAATGTGCTGCCATATATGGGATACAGAGAAACTGAACTATAAGGGGAACTAACAGGGAGCATAAAGGCTTGGTTTATTTGGTGCTCAATGTTTTGGGGTACAAACCCATTGAGTTAAGGCCCAGCACAAATAAACTTCCTGGAAAGAAATGCCTCAGTGTCTCATCTCTCTGCACAGAGAACATACAACAAGGTGATAGATAAGACCTTGTGTCACTAGAGACACATCTTCATTTTTGAGAGCTACCTCGTTACAGTGCAGATTGTAAACCACAGAGGAAAAACAAATCTGCTTAGATGGACATTCACAGGCACCCACAAAAGTGCATATGAGGGACTGGAGAGATGGGTCAGGTCTTCCAGAGGACTGGAGTCTGACTCCAGCATCCTCATCACTTGGCTCACAGTTGCCTGTAACTCCATTTCCAGAGGATTCAACACCTTCTTCCAGCATCCATTAACACCACACACATACATACTGCACACAGATACACACACACACACACACACACACACACACACACACACACATATATATATATAGATAGATATATAGATATAGATATAGATAGATAGATAGATAGATATACATAAAGTAAAGAAATAAATGTTTTCTAAATGTATATGTGTTCAAACTTCAGCCTATCAAAGTTAAGACATCAATTTTTCATTTGGATTGCAATAGGGCAGCAGAACAAGTGCACTGGACACTATCTGGTGGGCCTCTGGCCAGTGACACAGTTCAGGAAAAGCCAGAGCATGAGTATAGTGTGTGACACATGAGTGATGTGACCCTGCAGCACACCACTAATGTCCTAAGTGAGCAGGGCTCCATTAAGAACTGCAGTCACAGTCCCATGGCACTTGTGTTTCTTTCTGCATCAGATTGTGGTTTCCTCAGGGAGTGAAGTGTAACCAAATGAATATTATTCCTTCCTCATTAAAAGGACAAGATAGGTAAAATTCAGTGAATTCCTCCTTCACACCCGAACAGTAGAAGAGCTCTGAGAAAAAACAATGAAACACTAAATTTTAAGTTATACCAGGTAAGTCCAGACCAGAGGGCTTCATGAGATTGTGGGAGGGCTGGTTTATGGAAAATCTAAATTTCATTTTAAATGTCCATACTACTTATTTCAAACTACATCACAGCAAAGAGCATTTGAACCTAGAGAAATATTATCTTTTCCTAGTGCTAGAACCTTTCAAAACACTGGTCTCTTTCCTAAGTGAAGCTAGGCTAGGCCGGGAAGCCACATTAGGAGAATTTAGAGTCCTTGTTTGCTTTTGTTCCCAATCTCTGATCCAGTCACTGTAGTTCAGCTGGTCAATTTCAAGACCAACAACAGCAAAAACCTCAACAATTACCTTCACACAAAATTTAACTATGACCACAGACACATTTAATTTATTTAAAGTGAAAAAAAGACGGGCTGTTAAGTGGCCCCATCAACAAAAATTGCTTTTAAAATAAACATTAAATCTTGACTCATATTGCATGCAGAATAGTACAGACTTAAAAAGAAAATCAGGAAACTCACAGGCATCTTTTTCCATTGTACATGGCATGAAGGTGAATAATTTAAGCTTTTAAAACTTGTCTGAGGGCTGGAGAGATGGCTCAGTGGTTAAGAGCACTGACCGCTCTTGCAGCAGAGGAGCCAGGTTCAATTCTCAGCACCCACACGGTGGCTAAGAACTGTCTTGGGCCAAGCATATTGGCACATGTTTTTAATCACAGCACTCGGGAGGCAGAGGCAGGCAGATCTCTGTGAGTTCGAGCCCAGTTTGGTCTACATAGCGAGCTCCAGGCCAGCTGGGACTAAAGGGAGACCCTGTCTCAAAAAAATAACTTTTCTGAAAATCATGCTATAGCAATGACACCAGCACTAAGCTGAAAGGATTGCTGTGGGGTCGAAACAAGATTGAACGCAATTTTAGAGACGGATGTTTCTTAGAAAACATAAACCTAAACTCTCAATTTAACAGTCAAAAAATCACAAAACATTTCTAAATGTAGAGAAAGTTAATTAAAGCATTTTAAAAATAAATCCTCTCAAGCCAGGTGTGGTGGCGCATGCCTTTAATCCTAACACTTGGAAGGCAGAGGCAGGTGGATCTCTGAGAGCTCAAGGCCAGCCTAGTCTACAGAGTGAGTTCCAGGACAACTGGGGCTACAGGGAGACCCTGTCTCGAAAAGACCAAAAATAAAAATAAAAATAAATAAATAAAATTTAAAAATCCTCTCTACTTATTGTATTCAATGGCCTTGATTCCATTTCACTTATTTATTTTACGGCAATGCTGAGTTCAACACAGGCTCTTGAACTTGTTAGTCAAGTGCTTTACCATAAGTTATACCTGTAGCCCGTGCCTTTAGATTTGCATGTGTATTTATTTCTTAGGCTTCAAAATATTTATAACAGGTAAGTTCCTGAAGGAAACATTAAAAACACAGATCTTTAAGAAGAGGATTATTTGAGACCATTTGAAAAAAATCCTATCTTAAATATCCAAAATAATAATCTTCCCAAGTGAATAAGAATACAGTAAAGATGAACTACAGTTTCCTGCAGAGTTGCAGGCTTGTGATGTTCTGCTGTTGAATGCTATTGCCTGGACAAGTGGCCACTCCATTCACAACACTGGGCACTGTCCTCCTTTCATACTGGCTGCTCAGCGCCAGGAGGCTGATGTTCTTCCTTTCCATCTCACTGCTTCATTTCTGCTTCAGACAAGGTTCTGTGACAGATACCAGCTTGATGTAGTCACTGTATGAGAGCTATAAATAACCTTGATAGACTCTGTTTTGGATTGCAAAAGCCATTACCAACCTTGACACATGTGCCATCCTTGAAATCCAAGACTCAGGAAGATTCATCTCTACCTGGAACTGGTGTTAATCATGTCAGTCACACAACTGAGAATGCTTGACAAATTGGGGGAAAGTCAGTTAAGGTATCAGGAACATCCTTTTATTTTTAGGGAACAAAATGTCATTTTGTTTGAAATGATCCTGCATTGCCTGTATAAGGTATTTCCTACATGTACTTCTTCCTCACATAGAGAAGGTTCATCCACATTTAAGAATGAATTTCTTACCCAGTGATACTTTTCTTTAAGTCTGTTGACCTCTATCCTTGAACTTGCACTGGGATGGCTGCCTGCATAACCACTGAAGGGGGTGGAGGGTACTGGGACTCCAAGGTCTCAAAGTGAGACCTGATTCTCACAGTAGTGAGCCGCCACAGCAGGACCCTCTTAGACAGATGTCTGTCATGGAACTCGGGTGTACAGTGGAAGGGCTGGGAACCATTTCTCCAGTGTCTGCCCACTGAATGAACACCAGGGCTTCTTGCCTACACTTCATGTGAGAGGCATCGAAGTCTCTGATTGTGGAGATCACAGAGGTTTTCTCTCTTTTGCTCTATAGAGAAGAGTCTTCCCCTTCCCTGTCCACACCTGCATTGTTCCATGTTAAGGCTGTCTGTTTGTATTACTCTTGCAGAGCCTTTAGTTGACGAGGAACGGCCCTCAGAGCCAGAGTCAAATGCTAATCATCCAAAGTTATTAAAAAGAAAACAGTGCTGCAGCAAATTGTCTCAGTGCCCAATTATGACCATCTGCCCAACATACAGGCTTGCCAATCTGACTGCATCCCCGAGTAAGTTGGGAGGCACGCTTTTTTTTATTTTATTTATTTTTGAATATGTATGAGCGTACCGTCTGCATGTAGGTTTGTGCACCCGTGTCGTGCAATGCCGTGGAGGTCAGAAGAGGGTCTCGGATTCCCCTGGAACTGGAGTTCTCCTGGAATTGGAGTTACAGACGGTTCTTAGCCACCATGTAGGTGCTGGGGATGGAACCCAGGTCCTCTGCAAGAGCAGTCGGCACTCTTAACCGCTAGGCCATCTCTCCAGCCCGCATTTGTACACTTCATACAATGGTTCCTAATCAAATTTAGCACCCCCATGCCCCAACTCCCCATCAGAATTCATGCATTACACCACCCAGGTTAAGTCCTATCCAGTGAAGATTTTGAACCCAGATGTCCTTCTGTGCAAATTCATCCACTGGATTCAGCACATCTAGAAATCTTAAGTAAGGCATACTCTTCTTCACCCAGCAGTAATCAGTCTCCAGTAGTTCTCAGTCCAGGACCAGTCCAGCACCCAGTTCTCTTGTTATACTCTAAGACCTTGTCTAAGTTGGTGTGGGTCTCCTGTGCCTGATGCAGACATTGCCACAAGTTCACATGAGCAACTCCCAGTAGTCTGTAAGCCTCTGCTCCCTATGTTCATGCACCAGCCCTGGCTCTTACAATCTTTCTACTCTGAACTCCACAGTGATCCCTGAGCCTTGGGTGGATGAGGTTTAATATGAGTCCTACCCAGGGATATGCACTCTGGAGGCTCCCATTCTTTGAAACTTGCCCAGTTGTGGCCTTCTCTTTGCATTCTATTGCCCTCTATTGTGTAAGGCGGCATCACCGGTGAGAATTGACAGATGCACTCATTTTCTCTTTGTCTGAAATCTTAATGTAACTACACGTAACTGTACACTTCTCTCTTAGAAATGCATTTGCTGTCTGTAGTCATGGCCGGGCGGTTAAGGCGATGGACTAAAAATGGATTTGCGCCAGGTGTGGTGGCACACACCTTTAATCCTAGCACTTGAAAGGCAGAGGCAAGCGGATCTTTGTGAGTTCAGGGCCAGCCTGGTCTACAGAGTGATTTCCAGGACAGCTGGGGCTACAGGGAGACCCTGTCTTGAAAAGACTAAATTAATTAATTAATTAATCAATTAATTAATAAAAAATTTATTTGCTGTTAACTGGAGGATTTGGTAAATTATACTTTCATTTTCATTTGATTTGAGGATTTAAATTTTTCATTCCATATTTTTTACATGATCAACTGATCATTTAGGAAAGTATTTTTCAACTTCCATGTACTGCTATTGATTTCTAACTTTATCCCATTGGAATCTGATAAGCTACAATAAATTAGTATAATTTTCTATATCTTTTGAGGCTTGCTTTGTGGCCTAAATATATTCCATCTTGAGGTATAAATTATAGTTTCTATTCATTTTTCAAAAGTGATATTTTTTATTTATTTTTATGTTTTTATTTAATTTTATTTATTTCTGTATGTTTATGAATGTACTGTCTTCATGCGGGTCTGTGCACCCATGTCATACAACGCCGCAGAGGTCAGAAGATGGTCTCAGATTCCCCTGGAACTGGAGATCTCCTGGAATTGGAGTTCCAGACGGTTTTCGGCCGCCATGTGGGTGCTGGGGACCGAACCCGGGTCCTCTGCAAGAGCGGTCGGCGCTCCTAACCGCTAGACCATCTCTCCAGCCCCCAAAAGTGATAATATTATATCTAACTTGAAAACAGTAAAATTTTCAGTGGGCCATTCGTGACCTTGAATATCTGTGAAAGCTGTGTTTAAAAACTCCATAATAGTCCCACATTTATCTTGCAAAAGGCTTTTTTCCTATGCCCACTTATCTTTCCCTTACTTTTACTCTAACATGGTGTAGAAAAATAAGGAAAGAAATATCAGAAATTCTTTATGCATCCTTTCATCTATAAAAGCTATTTATGGGGAAATAAACCAGATTTCCAAACATGGTTATTATTGAAATATATTGTGGTAAAAATTCCCACGACTTTAAGCATTCCATCAAAGTTGATTCAAAACTTCCTCGATGGACACATTGGATCACTTATTTCTTTCTATGTAATAGGTAAAGTTTATATCATTTGTTAACACTAGCTAGATTGTTCTTAATGAGAATTTATAAAACTTAATGTAGATAATTGGAAATTTTTTGAGGTTTAAAGAGGCCATTCACCCTGAAATATCATATCACAAAAGCATCAATAAGAATGGAGTTTTTCCTCCAAGGAGAGAGCCAACAGCCAATTAGATTTGGGATATACAGGCACATGGCTGCCTCTGCTGCACAGTATTTCCAGGCAGGTGAAGTGTAGCTGGTGCTGATGGTGGAGTCTTGCTTGACTCAGGGAGACCCGTATTTGCTTTATTGGTTTAGTGGCCTTTGGGAACACTCTCTGGCATTCCAGAGGCCATCTGTACCCTTGCATGTGCGGTCTCAATACATCCCTCCCATGTTAACGTCAGGTCTTCGGCAGCAGGGTCTTATCGCCTCTCCTCCTGCAGGTATCCCAACTTCTTTTTTGAGACAGGGCTGCCTTTAAAAATCCTAGCTGGCCCATGAAGGCTTTTAAAAAGCATGTAAGAGGGTCTGGAGATTTGGGTCAGGGCCAGTGGGTCTGCACATTTGGGCAGGCCGCCTGCAAGTCACCTGGGCAATACCTTTGGAGCTGGGTTTTTCCCGGGCTGCAGCTAGGGGTCGTGTCTCTGAGGCCTTTTGGGCGGGACCCGAGCGCTGGGCCAGAGGGTCCAGAGATTTGCGCCAGGGCCAGTGGGTCTGCATCTTTGGGCGGGCTGCCCGGAAGTCACTTGGATCGGTGAGAATCCATGTGCACTTTTTTTTGGGAGAACCTTCAGAACAAGAAGAGAAGAGTGCTTCGGCTTCCAATATCCAATAAGAGCAACAAAATTGAAAAGTAAACAAGTCAATACTCAGACTAGGAGAGGAAGAAAGAAAAAAAAGCATCTGAAAGAGAAAAGCAAAACCATCTGCGATTTGTGATCTGAACCTCAAAACGGAAGCCCACATGCCAGGATACAATGAAGGGACAACATGGGAAAAGGCACAGGATAATCCTGCACCAGCCTCTACCAAACCTGTAGGAGACAGCTAACAGGAACCCCTTGGATGAGACCCCAAGGAACAGATCTTAGAGGAATCATTGCAGACCTATGCAGAGAAATGAAAGAACATAAAAGGAATTCAAGAACTAAAGAGAGAGAAAGAGAAAAACTCAAAAAGGGACCTAGAGGGATAAAATGACAAACCATCAGAAAGAACTAAAGGAACAGATTGGAAAACAATCCGGAAGAACTAGAGGGAGAAAAAAATAAAGAATATTAGAAATAAAAGAGAGAGAATGAAAAAACTCAAAAAGGACCTAGAGGGACAGAGATCAAGCAAACTTGCGAAGAACTAAAGGAACAGACCAAGAACTTCCAGAAAGAGACTAGAAGGAAAAAAAAAACCCAAAAGGAAGTAGAAACCGAAAAAGGAAGTCAACCACTAGTAAGGAGACAAAGAGATTGAGAGCACCAAGAAGGAGATTGAGTAGCTCAAAAACGAAATGGAAGTACTAAGAAAACACAGGATGAAATGAAAAGGAATTCAGAACACATCATCCAATCAAGAAGAAGGAAGGGAAAAAAGCCTCAGAAGAGAATAGACAGAAAAGAAAATCAACTGGAAGATAAACAGAGCAACTAAAAAGCTCAAAAAAGACTACGAAAATTTAAAAATACAAAAAATTGGAACAACCAGGAAATAATGGGACACTATGAAAAGACAAACCGTCCTAATCATAGGAATAGGGAAGAGAAGAAAATATCCCAAGAAGAATATGGATCAATCTCAACAGAAGAATAATGAAATTTCCCCCCCAAACTGAGAAAATAGACAAACCCATACAAATACAAGAAGCACATAAGACCCCAAACAGACAAGAGATCAGAAAAGGAACACATCCCAGCCATATCTAGTTTAAAAGTTCTAGATAACCGCAAAACAAAGACAAAAATCTGAGGGCTACAAAAGAAAAACAAGTCACATACAAAAGGGGAAACCCATCAGAATTACAAACTGACTTCTCGCCTCAAACAATGAAAGCAAGAAGAACATGGGAGCAAAGCATTCCCAGTGTTAAGGGACACAGGACAACCCAGAATACTTTACCCAGCAAAAATGTTGACATACTTGAAAGGAGAAGAAAATCTTCCATAAAACAAGAATTGAATACATGTCTGGAAACCAACCCCTCCATAAAAATACTTGAAGCAATTCAAAGGGCAGAAGAGAGGAGCAACAATCCTCAAACACCTAGGAAAAGAAACGATAAAAACAAAACCATAGGAGCAAAATCAAGGCTCGAAGTCCAAATGTAATAAAGTGAAAGAAGCAACATCCATCTTCATTATAACCTTAATATTAATGGCTAAATCAATACCTCCCCAATCAAAAGGCATAGACTGGGAAATGGAGTGAGGACAAACCCCTCTATATGCTGTCTACAAGAAAACCCNATAATTTTTAAATATCTTTAGTATCACAGTAGTAGCTAATAGCCTTAATTTAAATACTTAGAGCTTTGTGGTTGTTTTTGTCACTTACTATTTTGAATAGGGCCGACTTTCTCATCCCTGTTCTCCAAACTATAAATCACAGGATTTAGGCTGGGAGGTAACAGAGAGTAAAACACCGACATGAAGAGGTTCAGTGATGATGAAGATTTGGATGTGGAGCCTAAATATGCAACAAATCCAGAAAAGAGATACAAGGTTACCACGGTCAGATGCGGCATGCAAGTGGAGAAAGTCTTAAACCTTCCTTGTGCAGAAGGAATCCTTAGGATGACAGTGAAAATGTGAACATAGGAAACAACCATTAATACAAAACACAGGAAAGCACAGCAACAGCTGGCAATGACAAACACATATTCTAGGATTTCTTCTCCAGAGCAAGCAAGTGTGAGAAGTGATGGAATGTCACAGAAGAAATGATGTATTACATTGGGACCACAGAAACGGACAGAGAATGTTCCTGCAGCATGAAGGGCCCCGTAGCCACACCCATGTGAGCCACGCTGCAGCCACCATCTGCACACAGGCAGCTCTATTCATGGTGGCCTCATAGTGCAGAGGGAGGCGATGATGGCAGCATAGTGGTCATAAGACATCATGAAAAGAAGGGCAAACTCAGTGCCTGCCAGAAATAGAGCACAAAACACCTGTAGGACACACCCCGGGAAAGAGATGGTGTGGGTGTTGGTGACAGAGTTCATGATGGATTTGAGAACAGTGACAGAGATGTAACACGATATCAATCAGGACAAATTCTTCAGAAGAAATACATGGTGTATTGGAGATGCTGGTCTATGGTGGTGAGGATGATAAGAGGGAATTTCCTACTAGTGCTGCCATGTAAATCAGGAAGAAGAGGATGGCACACAGTGTCTGCAGCACCTGGCCATCCGGGAATCCCATGAGGAAGAATTCCATGTAGCTTGTCATGTTGCTTAGTGTCTCACTCATTATGACTCTTGTCTGTGGAAAATGCAAGGAAAATTATTAGTGCTTTGGTTACTTAAATCTCCCTAAGTTTTTAATATAATTATTTATTTTTTATTTTAATTTTTTTTATTTAATTTTTATTGATGCTTGTGCTTTCATACATCATTTTCCAATTCAGATCAAGCATATTTCCCTTTCCCTCCCCCCCACCCCACCCCATCCCAGATCCATGCACTTCTGCCATAACTTGTCCCATCTTTCTCTCAGTTTTTTTTTTCATTTTTAGCTATAAGTGATAATCCATGAGTACAAGCATCCTCTGCGTGCAAAACCAATCTGCAGGCTGTGTGCCCAAACCCCCACTGCCCCACATCAGTGGGGGGTGACAGTGTTTGTTCAATCAAGTTGATCAATGAGTGTCCAGACTACAATGGCTGTAGTTTCACCATTCACTCCAATCGCAGCTCTTTACATTCTACCACGCCCCTCTTCGCAGATTGTTCCCTAGGCTAGAAAAGGGGCACAGGTGGATGAGACGATAAGACAGTCCACTCTCTCTGCGAGCTGTTGACTTGGATCTCTGTCAATTCTGGCTGTTTCCTTTCAATGGGCTGACAGTTTGTCCAGGAGTAACCTTTTTAATCCTACTAAGAAGCCACAAGCAATTAATTAATATGGTATTTAAGCAGCACTAGTAGTTATGGTAAGGTTACTGGCAAGACACAATGTTTGGATGATATGTGTAATCCATGAATTACATCCCCCCCCTGTTAAATATGACAGGGTCTTACTGTGGCTGTGGCTTATAACATCTCCCTAACCTGTAGAGGATGTAAGACCTGTGGCATCAGCCATGGGTTATTCCTCAAGGAGAGAAGCCAATAGCCAGTTAGTTTTAGGATATACAGGCACATGGCTCCCTCTGCTGCCAGTATTTCCAGGCAGGTGAGGTGTAGCTGTTGTGCTGACGGTGGAGTCTTCTTGACTCAGGGAGACCCTATTGCTTTATTGGTTTAGTGGCCTTTGGTAACACTCTCTGCGCATTCCAGAGGCCATCTGTCACTTGCATGTGTGGTCTCAATACATCCCTCCCATGTTAACGTCAGGTCTTCAGCAGCAGGGTCTTAATCGCTCTCCTGCAGGTATCCCAACTTAGAGGCAAGGCCCCTACCTTTTGTGGGGTCCTTGGATCCCCTGGCCAACATCTCCCTGGTAGAACAATCCATTGCTGATGTCAGGCTCCTGCATTAATATACTTTGCCTAAGTGCATAGCCCAAGGACTTTGTTATTATATTTGGTTGCGAACAGAGTATAATCCTTTTCACAGTTCCTTAGTCTATTAGTCAATTAAAAAGCAGTTTTACAAGTTTTATAAGATATTACCTCTATAATAGTTGTCTCCAGTTTCAGTTGGAGACCAACACGTCATCATCGTCATATTTCTCCTTGTTCTAATGGGGGGGGTGAGGCAAGAAAGTCTCTCATATCAAAACCTTTGTGGCACCTAGAAGGATAAGTTTCATTAGGACTCATTTATAACTAGTTGTTACATGTAGGATCACAGAGGGTTCGATGTTTATGGCAACTGCAAGCTCGTTTTAGGACTTAGTAAAAGTAAATATGTGTATATTAACAACATTGGTTTACAGAGACTCTGATAAAACGGTAATGCATCTGAGTTAATGTAGATATATTTCCGCTGTTGTCCACTTTGTTTTACATAAAATCTGTACAATAACTTTGGGATGGCACATACAAATGTTCTCTATATTATCTCTGTTGTACAGTATCTCACCTTGTAGCATTCTCTTTAAGATGATTAACAAAAAATTAAGTTTGCTTCCCAAGTTAATCATATATAGTCACCCAAACAACCATGGGTGAAGTTGATGAAATCTGTGCCTTGATTCACACCCTATAGTTATGTATAATACAACTGTCTTCTGGAGGAGACTCCATGGTCAAAAAAAGAGAGGGGGGGGAGATACAGACAGACATGAAACCTTTTCGTCAAAACCTTGCAATTCAAATCTTAAAAAAAAAAAAAAAGATTGTTGTTCCAACAGGACAAAATGTCACCAACTTAACGGCTGAGAAAGAAAAGATACAGTCTTTGCATTGAGTTAGGATTGTCCAAAAGTGGCAACTGAAAGGTTGACCTGTCTGTGAACATTGAAAGGAAGAAAAGCCATCTAATTATTGAATTTTTAAAACTCCATTCTTTTTTTATTTTTTTTATTTTTTTTATTTTTATTTTATGTTATTTTATTTTTAATTTTTTTTTTTTTTTTTTTTTTTTTTTTTTTTTTTTTCTTCTTTTTATTCTTTTTCTCCCTTTCCCCTTCCCCCCACCCCCACCCCATCCCAGATCATGTATTCTGCCATAACTGTCCTGCATCTTTCAGGTTTTTTTTTCTTTCATTTTGCTATAAGTGATAATCCATGAGTATAAGCATCCTTCGTGCAAAACCAATCTATAGACTGTTGTGCCCAAACCCACCTAGTCCAGTTCCCACCATCCAGTGGGGTTGACAGGTTGTTGCTTGTTCAATCAAGTTGATCAAATGAGTGTCCAGACTACATCGCTGTAGTTCACCATTCACCCAAATCGCAGCCTTTACATTCTACCACGCCCCCTCTCTGCGCAGATTGTTCCCTAGGCCTTAGAAAAGGGGCACAGGTGATGAGAAGCAAAACATGCTCCCTCTCTCTGGAGCTGTTGCTTCTGGATTCTGCGTCATTCTGGCTGTTTCCTTTCATGGGCTGACAGTTTGTTCAGGAGTAACTTTCGATCCTACTAATGAAGCCAAGCAATTAGATATAGGTATTTAAGCCACACTAATTTTATGGTAGGTTACTTTGGCATAGACACTATGTTTGGATGATATGTAATCATGAATTACCTTTTTACCCCCTGATAAAAATAACAGGGTCTTACTGTTGGCTATGACATCTCCTAACCTGTAGAGGAGTTAGGCTTTGTGGCATCAGCCATGGGTATATAAGGATTATACTCTGTTACAAAACCAAATATAATACTAAATCCTTGGGCTATGCACTTAGGCAAGTAATTAATATGCAGGAGCTCTGACATCAAGCAATGGATTGTTCTCCAGGGGATAGTTGGCCAGGGATCCAAAGGCCCCACAAAAGGTAAGGGCTCCTTGCCCCCCCCTTCAAAAAAAAAAAAAAAAAGAAAAGAAAAAGAATTAACATGAAAGCGAGATAATAATGAGAATGTTGGTAGCCAGTGAGAAAATGGCTGAGCAATAACTGACCTAACAGGGCTACAACATGAGTTGGATGCGGTTGCTGGGAGCTCAGAAGAAAGTTTGTGTGCACTTCTGAGTTCCAGGAAGGCTCAGCAGTCAGAGGAAGCAGGCTGAGAGCAGAAGTCAGGCAGAGTGGTGTAAGACGCAGTTTAGAGGCCCTGGCCTTCCATGTTGCTCTTCCCTCACGCTGAGAGAAGAGCAATCTTTGTCTACTGGAGGCTGAACCTGAGAAACACTCTGTTCTAGACAAAAAAGCCGAGTTGATGAAAGTAAGGAAACACCAGGAAAAGAGAAAGTAGGTGACATCTGCATCTTTGAAGATGAAGTCACAGCAGCTTTCAACCTCTCAGTTTGGTGATCTTCTCAAGGAGCAGACAGGAAGATTCTTTTTCTGGGGAATCTGATGAAGTCAAGAAAATACTCATTGTTTCTAATATGTGGATGCTCACACCAGAATAACACAAACCAGTAGTTCTGCAGTGAGCCACGGTACTCACCTATGCAGGGCAGCTGACGTAGACCTGACGGCTTCAGCACCTCTTGTAATTTTAGTGCTTCATTCTAAATTTTGACAACCAACCACAGACCATCAAATGTTTGAAAGAAGACCATAAAATGTGAAGACCAAAGCAATTACACTCAGAGGCAAAACAGGGGAGAGAATAAAACTTTTTCTATCACAACTGTTACTATTCTTTTTATAAATGGAGTTTCTGTATGGAAAGGCCCAACAAGATTCCACTCCAATAAAGTAGAAGACTTCCATAAAGAAATGAATAGAAGGGGAGCTGGAGAGATGACCTAGTGGTTAAGAGCACTGACTGCTCTTGCAGAGGACCTGGGTTTGATCCCCAGAACCCACATGGCGGCTGAGAACTGTCTTTAACTCCAGTTCCAGGGGAATCCAACACCGTCTTCTGACCTCCAAGGCATTGCAGGACATGGGTGCACAAACCTACATGTGGACAGTAAATTCATACACATAAAAAATAAATATTTAATAAATAAAATTTTTAAAAAGAAAAAAAATAAATGACAAAAAGGACTGGAGAGATGGCTCAACAGTTAAGAGCACCAACTGCTCTTGCAGAATAACCAGGTTCGATTCTCAGCCCCCACATGACAGCTAAGAGCTGTCTTTAAGCCGAGCATGGTGGCACACACCTTTAATCCTAGCACTCAGGGGTCAGAGGCAGGCAGATCTCTGTGAGTTCAAGGCCAGCCTGGTCTACAGAGCGTGTTCCAGGCCAACTGGAGCTATAGGAAGACCCTGTCTCAAAAATAAAAATAAAGAAATGACAAGAAGAAATTTTAGAACACCAGAGAGAAAAAAATAACTCAGAAGTTTTCAAGAACAAAGAAATTTACTAGGAATCAGAACAAAAACATAACATCATATTTCTTTTTTAATTATTTATTATGTCCTTTTCTCTCTGATTATTTTTATTGAGTTTTTGTGCACTTCATATAATACATCTTAATCAAATTTATACTCTATACCATCTCCCCAACCGCCCCCCCAATCCTCCCAACCAGATTTCAGGTATTCCATCATATGTGTTAAGTCCAATCCAATCCAGCATTTGTATCCAAGTTCATCCGCTGAAATCTAGTCAGCTTACCTAGTCACAACCCTAAAGAAGCTTTACGCTCCCTCACCCCACAGTAATCATTTGCCAATAGTTCCTTGGCCTGCTGCCCATTTGCCCTGTTCTATGTGGAGTTTTCTGATTAAGTTGGCATGGGTCTTGTGCACACTGTCAGCATTGTTGCAAGGTCATGAGGAAGTTTCCTGAGGCCTGAAAGCCTCTGTTTCTTTATGCAGTGCACCAACCCTGGCTTTCAGAATCTTCCACCCTTTCTTCTGCACTGGGCCTTGAGCCGTGAGTGGATGAGGTTTAGTATAGGAGTCCTATCCAAGGACATGGACTTTGTAGTCTCTTACTTTAAAATATATCCAGCTGCGGCTTTCTGTGTGCATCACACTCTGTTGTGTGAGGAAGCTTCACTAGTGAGAGTTGAGAGATGTTTTAATATTCTCTACTCCTGCTCCACTATGTTCCTTGAGCCTTAGGTGTAGGGGTTGCACTGTACATGTGTCATTTAGGGCTAGCCATCTCTCAGACACATGTTCTCTGTGTGTGGCCAGTTGTGAAACTCTGTAATACCCTTCATCTGTTGATATTAAGCATCCATAATCAAGCAAGGTCAAAATGATATAAGTGTCAGCCTTTACCAGGGTCAAACAGGGATCCTCCTGGTCTGTACTTGAAGTGTCAGACTCTGAATATTTACAGACATAATCAGTTAGTTTATGTCTATAATTGGTGTCAGACTACCTAGAAAACTTAACAATTACCTTCCTTCCTTCCTTCCTATAAAAAGAGATATAAGTGTAGGACAATATCATATTCTGACTGCTATTTCCCATCCTTTTATCCTCTAGTTTAATTTTAGCCCAGAATTGAATGCAGAAACTCATCATGTATTTTTCATTTCAGGCCTGGGTCAAATGGATATAGATTAGGGTGTGTCTTCCTACGCTTGGTAAGACAAAAGGAAAACATATTGGAAAACCTTCCAAGTTTTCTTTGTCTTGCCCTCCAGGGCATCCTCTAGAGTTTTCCTTATTATTCCTTCCTTGTAAGCCACTGTGAGGAAAGAAAATGTTTGACATTTTAACCACTCCCCTGCCTCCCATATCTAACACTTTTTATTAGCACCAATACAGAAGGTGGAATCTATTCAAATTTATTCTCTCTTACATTTGTTACTCTCTAATACATTCTGACTGTGTTTAATTTTTTGGATTTTGCCTGGTTAAACTTATCCTGCCTATGCAGAACCTACCATCCATATGGTCTAAATATCATCCTTTATGTATCAGAGAAGTCAGCCAACTTCTAAGGATTACGTATAAGTTAGGGACAGTCTTGACTCCCTGGTAGGTTGAACCTTTAGAATTCCACTTAAATGTTCCTTTTGTCCTTTAAAAAATATAATCTGTTGCCTGCATGGTGGTTGCAGGGCGTGATGGTGCCTGCCTTTAATCCCGGCACTTGGGAGGCTGAGTCAGGTGGATCTCTGTGAGTTCAAGGCCAGCCTGGTCTACATAGCGAGGTCTAGGCCAGCTGGGACTAAAGGGAGACCCCGACTCAAAAAGNATATATATAGATATAGATATAGATATATAGATATATATATATATAATCTGTAGGTCTGTATATAATCTGTTGGTCTGTATTAGGTATTCCAACTAGATAGCAGGCAAGAATGATAGAGCTCAGTATGTGAATTCTGACTGATACTCTGAAACTACTAAAGTAAAAAATAAGCTTCAAAATATAGGCATATGTAAGGACTTTCTGAATAGGTCTCTATTAGTTAAAGTAATAAGACCAACAATTGACACCTAAGATTTCATGAAAGTAAAAATGATTCTGTACAGTAGAGAGAACTATCAATTGAGAGAAGAGGCAGCCCACAGAATGGGAGAAAATCTTTCCCAGGTTTATGTTAGATAATTAGTGTCTAGAATAGAAAAGAATCTTTTGAAACCTAAACATTAAGAAAACCAACAATCTAATATAAATAGGATATATAACTGAACAGAAAATTATTAAAAGAAATAGATAGTAAACTCGAAAAAGTGGTTCAACATACTTAGTCTTCAAGAAATGCAAATAAAAGTGACTTTAAGATCCAACTTGCCTTAGTCAGAATGGCTATCATCAGGAATAAAATGGCCACCAGTGAGGATGTGAGGAAAGGAGAATCCTTATTCAGTGTTTCTGGTGATATGGGGAGAAACAGCATCCCCTAGGGGTTGCTTACTCTCATTCATAAAAGGATTTAAGAATGGACTAAAATGGAAGCTTTAGGAAAATTTTATTAGAATTAAAGAAAGTCCTCAGGGAAGACAAGCTAGTAGCCCTGGCATCTGCCTTGAAGAGGAGAATAGAGAAGGAAAGAAGCCATGAAGCCATGCAGTTTAGAGCCTGTTTGGAGGGCAGACAGGTGGTTCACCAACAGCCACATGGTGGGGAGAAGAAAGCTTCAGGGAAAGATTAAAGGAATACAAGATGCTAGAACATCCCAAAACCTTAGAGTAATCCTTCTTAGAAAAGGGATATGAGGAGAAAAAGGAAAGGGATTATGCTTTTCAGAGGCATGCAGGACTCATGGAGAGCCGCATGTCTGGGACCAATATCACAAGAACTGCACTGGCCGGGGAGGAGATTCTGAGAAAGAATATATTTCACCACCTCATTAACAAACTAGGTATTCTGCCCATCTCTTCAGGATAACTTAAGGTGAACCCACCTTCCTAGGGGTAGTCTTGTGGCCAGGCGATTGAACAATAAAATTTGAATGGTGAGTCTTCCAACAGACAGATTAAACATTTTATTTTTTACCAGTTAACCTTTTGGGGCTTTTTGATTCTCAAATGCAGGAACATAAACTTGTGTGGCCATTTTCTAATCAACCTAGAGTTTTCTCAAAAATCTAGACATAGAACTATTTTATAACCCAGCTACAATACCCTTCTGTATATACCCAAAAGGCTCCATAGCCTTCTATAGAGAAACCTGCTCAACAATGCTCAGTGTTGCTCTGCTCACAGCAACTAAGGAACGTAATCAGTGTACATGTGTATCAATTGATGAATGGATCATGAAAGTGTGATACATATACTCAATAGAATTTTATTGACCTGTAAAGAAAAACAAAATTATGGCCTTTCAAGAAATTAGATGGAACTGGAAATATACTGAGTCAGGTGACCTGGGTCGAGAAGGGCAAAAGTTGTATCTTCTTCATGTTCTCTGAATTTTTAGTGTGGCATTTTTACATTGGATTACCTATGGGAGCCAGAGAACTACAATGGGGATTTGTAGGGGAGAGAATTCTTCTATTTGGCTGAAATTATATTCTTGAGACATAATATTTAAACTATTTATGAATTTAGCCTACATTTTCTATTTACCTTTATAAATTAAATCTGTTGTTGGAATTTGTCATCCCCTCTAGATCCCCTATCCTGATCATGGATTTACACTTTTTCTTATGACACTATGCAAAGAAAACTTCAATAATAATTTTTATAATTGCAGTTATAGCTATAATACTTGTACCTATGTGTAAATTTTGGGGTATATTGTATAAGGAAAAGTGAGAATTCTGTGTGTTACCTCAGATAAATATTCATTTTGAAAGATAGTTGAGACCTTTGAGGCTTTCTAACCTCAGAGGAATCAGTGTTAAATAAGACATGCATAGAAGACAAAAATTATTAGTTCTAAATTTACTGCCACTGAAAAACACAAATGATTTCAAGATTTTTATTTATGGTTTAGAAATGTCAATATTTCCATTGTAATGCAATAGGACAGCAGGCCAAGTGCACTGGACACTGTCTCATGAGTCTCTGGTCAAGAGGCCAGGTAGGACTTTGAGTGACACACCAGGAAGAGCCAGAGCACAAATGCAGAGTGTGAGGCATGAGGGGAGGGGCCACACTGCACAGCACTAGCATCCTAGGTGAGTAATTCTTCATGAAGGACAGCAGTCATGGCCCCATGACAATTGTGCTTTTCCCAAAATCCATTGCTTTCCCTGGGGGGTGAAGTATAACCACTGACAACTGTTTTGCCTCATTAAGAAGGTGAACACTTCAGATAAATTCAGTCACTGAGCTGCTCTCACACACCATGAGTAGTAAAAGTGCTGTGGGGTGAAATAAGAAATGTCATTTTGAATCTTACCAGGTAAGTCTGAATTCTGAGACTGCATAAGACTGTGGAAGCAGAAATGTGGAGGTGTTGCTGTACAGCCCAGTAAGTGCAGAAAAGTCTATTTTATATGTAAGAGCTTTCAAGCAAGAACTGATTATGCAAAGTCAAAATTTCTTTTTGAAATATTTCCCTCAATTCTAGATTTAAAAAATTATAGTTTACAATACACTGTATATATGCAGGGTACAGTGTAATATTTTGATGTGATTATACAATCAGAAATGATCAAATTAAGCCAATTGGAATTTGTATTTAGAGAATATTTTATTTAATTTTTAAAGCTTAAATTAATACTTTGAATATTTCATGCAATGTAGCTTGATCACATTCATCCCAAAGTCCTTCAACTAACTTGTCCCAGATCTGACCTGCTTCCCTCTCACCCAACTCCAACTTCAGGTCCTTATTTTTCTTAATAACCCATTGACTCCTGTTTGGGCTATCCATAAACTCCCTGAGTATGGGACCAACCACTGGGGTGGGGTGGACCTTCTAGGAGCCACACACTTAAAGATAACTGACCCTTCCATGCCCAGAAGCCATCAGCTCTCCACACCATCTCAGTCAGGGATGGGAGCTCATGAACTTCCCACTCCCTGTAGGAACATTGACTAGCTTGATCTCCTGCAGGTGAAGACAGGTACAGTGAAATCACAAGTGCAGGCTTCCTGCCATGACCAGGAGGGACTGGTTCACTCCTGTCCTCCCCTTCCTCTCACTCTTACAATCTTTCTACTTCCTTTTCCATGACGGTCCCTGAACCTCAGGGAGTGGATGTGTTGTAGGCATCCTGTTTGTGGTTGAGCACTCCACTGACACTTACTCTCTGCACTTTGACCACTGCGAGTTTCCTCCTTAACCACTGCCCATTGCACAAAGCAGCTCCTCTGATGAGGTCTGAGAGCCACAGTATTGATGGATAGAAAGAGATAGAGTTAAAGAGCAGCTTAGTTCGATGTGCATTCAGCAGAACAGTAGTAGTAGGTTGATTCCCGGGGTTTACAAGCTCCCAAACCATATGTTCTTAGCCAGATTTATAGTAGCAGGCATGTGTTTCCCCATGTAGTACAGATTTAAACCCATCGAGAAAGGAGTTGATTACCCCATAACATTGGAGCCACTATTTGACACCTGACCATTTCTTGCCACATTGGTCCTTAGTGCAGTTCATAGGGTCCACAGCTGGCAAACAATGTTGTTGACTTGGTCCCCAGCAGGGAAAGTTGCCTCATTTCCTTGTATTGAGAGATATGCACAGTCGTATTGTTCCCAGAACTTTTCCAAGATATTCCTGAAAGCCACATTGCCAAAGTTCAAAGTCAAGGTCTGTCTTCTCATGTCTGCAGGCATTGCACACATGGGTTTACTCACACACTTACAGGCAAAAAATATTCATAGACATATTATATAAGCGAATAGTTCATGATTCATCACCCATCTTGCATACAAAATGATAGATACCAAAGGCAAATACAGATAACCAAAAGGCCTCTTTTACCATTTTTTTCAGGTATATGGATATTAATAACATTTTTGGTCTTTTTGAAACATGGTCTCCCATAGTCCCACCTGGCCTAGAACTTACTATGTAGACCAGGCTGTCCTCAATCTCATAGAGATCTGCCTGCCTTTGCCTCTTGAGTGGTGAGATTTAATGGCATGTGCCACCATGTCTGGCTCAAGTTGAATAACTTTTAAAACCTTCCTGAACTTAGTTAATCATGCACCATATGGTAACATTCGCACTACTAAGCTGAAAAGATTGTTGCAGGGTCCAAACAGGCCTGAAGCAGAGTATCCAGACAGAAGACACTCCAGAGAGTGTCTTCTGCAGGCATAAAATTGGGTCAGTGTTCCTATGAGCAATAAGCTTATCTGAGAGATGGACATTTCTTTGGAGTCATAGAATCCAAATTATTCACATGAGTAAAGACAATTAGTAAAAGAAAACCTATAAAGTTAGAAAACAGTAATCATACTACTGGAGAGACTTCTTCAATGTTTTAGTCATATCCTCCTGACTTTTATTTCAGTTGTATTTATTTCTTGGAATTTATGATATCTATGCTGATAAGCCTTTGGAAGATGCATGAAAAATATGGGTTTTCTTACAAGATTATTTAGATCAATGTGCTATCCTTGAAATCTGGGATTCATGAAGGTTCTGCTGCCTTATCAGGAACAGGTATTAATTTCTATCTTTTATGCAAAAAAGTTGGGCAGAAGTTCATTGATGTAATTAACAAGTATGTCATTGATAACGCGCCAGGCCAGTAGGATCGAAAGGTTATTCCTGGACAAACTGTCAGCCCATGAAAGGAAACAGCCAGAATTGACCAGAGTCCAAGTCAACAGCTCCAGAGAGAGTGGACTGTTTTACCTCTCATCCACCTGTGCCCCTTTTCTAAGCCTAGGGAACAACCTGCGGAAGAGGGGGAGTGGTAGAATGTAAGGGCTGCGATTGGGGTGAATGGTGAAACTACAGCAATGTAGTCTGGACACTCATTTGATCAACTTGATTGAACAAACAACCTGTCACCCCCCACTGGATGGTGGGGCTGTAGGTGTTTGGGCACAACAGCCTGCAGATAGGTTTTGCATGAAGGATGCTTGTACTCATGGATTATCACTTATAGCTAAAAATGAAAAAAAAAACTGAGAGAAAGATGCAGGACAGTTATGGCAGAATGCATGATCTGGGATGGGGTGGGGGGGGGGGGGAGGAAAGGGAAATAAGCCTGAACTGAATTGGAAAAAATGTATGAAATGCACAAAGCATCAATAAAAATTAATTTAAAAAAATATAAAAAAAAAAAAAAACAAGTATGTCATTGTTTTTGTTATGGAAAATCATGAGACCAAAGCCAAAATCAGGTGAGGAGAGGGAGTTTAATTCACATTAGCAGCTAAGCCAGCTAGCAGGACTGACCCAGAGATCCTTCCATACAGGAGACAGCCCCTTGAGAGAGTCTTTGGTGTCTTTTATACCCACGTGACAAATGCATGCAAAGAGTATGTAATGCATGAGTGGTAGTTAAGTAAGTGGTTTGCAGATAGCATGCAGTCGCAGAGGCTACAGGAATGTGACATTCTGCATAAAGATTACTGCAAAGACTTCCAAGAGTAGGGGGGGAAGACTTCAGTCAGCCTTTATCTATCTTATCTTATCTAACTATCTTATCTATCTATCTGATCTTAAAGCTGTTCCTGTTTCAAAGTTCTTGGTTGCAATAACATTACCAGGTCATTTAGTAACTCACATTTTCCTATTTCCATTATATATTTTTTTATTTATATGTTAATTCCAAAATAATATTTGGGATTCTCTTGCTTATCCATTACTTTTTCAGTAAAATGCTATAATCATACAATTATAAATACCATATTCACTTTGCATTTTTTCCCACAGTACTGTGAATCAAAGCTAGAGATTTGAGCCTTCAAGGCCAGCACACTACCACTGGCCTATATCCCTTTCCATTTTATACATTTAAAAATGTATCTAGGGGCTGGAGAGATATCCTAGCAGTTAAGAGTGCCGACTGCTCTTGCAAAGGACCCAGGATCGATCCCCAGCACCCACATGGTGGCTGAGAACCATCTTTAACTCCAGTTCCAGGGAAAGGCAACACCCTCTTCTGACCTCCAAGGCATTGCACGACATGGGTGCACAAACCTACATGCAGACAGTACATTCATACACATAAAAATGAATAAAATTAAATAAATTAATAATTTAAAAAATGTATCTAACAAAATAAATACATGTTATGTCCTCCACTTATGTTACTTAGTGTTCAGAGCATGATCATTTAGAATATAATTTAGATTATATTTTTTTTCTCAATGGGTTCACAAATTTACTGTATTTGGTTATCAATTAATAATTCCAGAAAATAAAGTAAAAATCTTGTTAATAAATAAGTCAACTCCATTAACATAGTTTTTTTAATATTTCAGTGGAAACCTCCTACCGTGTGCATTATTTTAATATGCACAGAGAATGGCATTTTGAAAAGCTCATAAGAACCCTACCTGAATTTAGCATTATAAAAATGTCAAAGTTTTATAAATATAGCACAGTGGAAAATACAGAAATTAAAGTGCATTGATAGATAAGAGTGAGTGTCAGCATGAGCTTCCCATGTGTCTTTTCCTTCTTTTCTCTCATAGCAGGTGAACAGTGGACCACATGGCCAACCACACAGTGGACATGGAATTCTTCCTCATGGAATTCTCTGACAGCAAGCAGCTCCAGGTGTTCCAGGGCTTTCTGTTTCTGCTGATTTACTTGGTGTCCCTCATGGGGAACCTTCTCATCATCATGCTTGTCACTGTGAACCACTGTCTTCACACCCCCATGTACTTCTTCCTGAAGAACTTATCCTTCCTCGATGTGGGCCTCATTTCAGTCACAGTCCCAAAGCTCATTCTCAGCTCTTGGTCTCGCAGGAGCACTATCTCTTTCCAAGGATGTGTGTGTCAGGTCCTTTTTGTGATTTCCTTTGCTGCATCTGAAATTTCCATCCTCACAGCCATGTCATATGACCGCTATGTGGCCATCTGTCACCCACTACACTATGATGTCATCATGAGCAGGGCAGTCTGTGTGCAGATGGTAGCTGCCTCTTGGCTATTCGGAAGTCTCTTTGGGGTCTTATATTCATATGGCACCTTCTCTTTATCTTTCTGTGGTTCCAGAAAAGTGCCACAGTTCTTCTGTGATGTCCCCTCTCTGCTGAAGATTTCTTGCTCAAAGATACATGTCACCATTGACATTAGCGTCATCTTTGGACTCATGTGTTCGTTTTTCTGCTTAGTGTCCATAGGGTTGTCCTATGTTTACATTTTCAACACAGTGCTGAGAATGCCCTTGTTACAAGGGAGGTCAAAAGCCTTCTCTACCTGCATGCCCCATCTCATAGTCATCACCACATTTTTATTCACAGCTGTCACTGCCTATTTGAAACCAGTTCCTGATTCTCCACAGCTTTCAGACTTTCTGATATCTGTTTTCTATTCTGTGATGCCTCCATCTATGAATCCTATAATATACAGCCTGAGGAATAAGGAAATCAAAGCTGCCCTGGAGAAATTTTTTATGGAAACTAGATTATTATGAGTTTTATAGGGTAGAGTAGTCATAGTATATAGAAAGGCTATGTGAAATGTTTTGTATATTTAGCTGTGTCTCCATTTCCAATTGCACACTTTATTGATATGTAACAAGTTTGAGATATAAATAATTGTTTTAAAAGTTCTAGAAGCCGGGCGTGGTGGCACACACCTTTAATCCTAGCACTTGGGAGGCAGAGGCAGGTGGATCTTTTTGAGTTCAAGGCCAGCCTGGTCTACAGAGTGAATTCCAGGACAGCTGGGGCTACAGGGAGACCCTGTCTCGAAAAGACAAAAAAAAGTTCTAGAAATGGGTTTACAAGTGTGTATAATCCTAAATCAACTGCAGTTATCTCAGAACCTGCATGAACTGGGTACTTGTTACATAAAGTGTATCTGTGCAATTCCAAGTTCAGAAGCACTGTAACAGACTTCTGAATGATATAATAAAACTGTCTGCAACTGAGTGGAGCAGTGAAACTCTGCTCAAAACAGTAAACTTATGCATCAAAAATTTTAAAAGAGACTGTGAGAGGGATGAAAGACATGTTTGGCAGAATGCATGACATCTGGTGGGGGGGCAGGGAAAGGAGCACCGGTCTAGATTTGATTGGAAATTTTGTATGAAATGCACAAAGCTTCAATAAAAATTGGCTCTGAAAAAAGAAGAAAACTGCTTCAGGCTTCTTAAAACCTACCGAAGTCATTGCTTTATATTGCAAAGGCACCTTGCATATATGATTAAGGTAATTTGGCATACTTCAATTATCCTAGTTTTTGAAATAAAATCACTACTTTTAAAAAACCAAGATGCCAGGAGTGGTGATGCATGCCTTTAATCTCAGCACTTGGGAAGCAGAGGCAGGTGGATCTCTGTGAGTTCAAGGCCAGCCTGGTCTACATAGTGAGTTGCAGGCCAGCTGGGACTACAAGGAGGCCCTGTCTCAAAAAGACAAAAAAGAAAGAGGAAAGAAAGAAAAACAGAAAGAAAGAAAGAAAGAAAGAAAGAAAGAAAGAAAGAAAGAAAGAAAGAAAGAAAGAAAGAAAGAAAGAAAGAAATTGTTCAGATTCTGCTCAGAGAGATGAGGATATATCCATAGGAGGGTGAGTTTATGTTAATATTGTTATGCTGTGGAAGGTTGGCCACAGTTAAAGAATGAGTTCAGCCTGGAGGGCCTGGAGGAGAGGAGAAACAGCTTTTACTCGAGACTCCAGAGAAGGATGCAGCCTTTCAGCCCCCAGGTTTTGAGATGTGTGACTTGTGAGCACTTCTAAGTTGCAAAACTGGAGAAATAATAACTCTTTATTCCAATGCAAGGAGTTGCTAACAGCTTATAAGAAATATTAGGCTTCTTCCTAACTTCTTAGAGGGACAAGTGGCATTCAGCCACCAGAGACTGAGCAATAACAGGTCTGTGATGCCCTTAAATGTTCGGGAATGCATGCAGGCTACACTGACTGGTTCAGCGTGTACCTACCCTACCCATTGAGCCCCCATTCGGGATGGGGATCTGGGATTGCAATTATTCCTCATGAACAAGGAATTCCCAGTAAGTGTAGATCATAAGCTTGCATTGATTAAGTCCCTGCCTTTTGTACACACTGCCCGTTGCTACTACCGGTTGGATGGTTTAGTGAGGCCCTCAGATTGGCCGGCGGGGGGGGGGGGGGTGTTAAGAAATATTAGGCTTCTAGAGTCTTATGGATATTTGATCTCACCTTTGTTGAGCCTGTATTTGGGTCTTTGTTTGCTTTTACCTCAAAGTGTGAGACACAAACCACCTGAATGGTGTTGTGCTTATCTTGTAGTAATAATTTTGTGCTGCTGTGAAGACGGGGCATCAGATATGTTCTCCTGCCCCACAGTTGTTGATATGTGAACTTCTGAGCCCAGACACAAACCTCTTTTGGAGTTAGGAGGTTCTCACTGCCAGTCTTCAGAAGATTGTGGAAAATTGACATGGTTCTACAAGTGTTCCTTTGGTGGCACAGGTTGGGACCACAGCGGGAAAGAGCAGTGCTGCCTAGTGACCAAGGGAAGGATATTTACACCAACTTCAGGTGGAAGTAGGTGGGGTTAAGACCAAATTGGAAGTTACTGACTGTGTTGGAGATCTCAGAAAGTCTCTGGGCCTTCTGGTGGGACAAGTGGCTGGTGGATTGGGGGAGACAGGCTTTGAGTATTGTTATCTGGCATGAAGAAGGTTTCTGGAGATGAATCCAAGGGTTGAGGTTAATAGGGACCAAAGCATATAATACTGACTATGATATGGAGTCTCACCAATAGACAGGCCATCCAGAGAAAAGCTAAACAGAGAAATCCTGGAGTTAAATGACACCATAAATTAACCAAATAGACCTAACAGAATCTATAGGACAACCCACCCAAACAGCAAAGATTATACTGTCTTCCCATGGAGCATTCTACAAAATTGCCCACATATTGGGGTACAAAGCAAGTCTTAATTTTTTTTCACTGAACTAACATCTAGTATCCTTACTGACCACAAAATTGTAAAGCTGGATATCAACAATAGAAATGGGAAAAAAATATAAAAACCCGTGGAAATTAAGGAATGTACTATTGAATGAAAATTGGGTGAATGAAGAAATCAAGAAGGAAATTTTTAAATTCCTAAAGTTTAATGAAAATGAAAACACAGCATACCAAAATCCGTGATGCACCATGACTTCATTTCTAAGAGTGAAATGTACAGCACTAGGTGCATACATCATAAAGTTACAGATGTCTTATCTCATATTGATAACGTAATTGTCTACCTGAAGTCCTTGGAAAAGCAAGGACAGTCAATGCCCACATAGAGTAAACCAGAAGAGAAAATCAAAATCAGGGCTGGAATTAATTAAATAGAAACAAAGAAAACATTACAAAAATCGTAAAATGAAGAGATGGTTCTTTGAAAAGATTAAGAAGATCAGTAAACCTCTAGCCATCAGTGAACCCTAAGATCCAAAGTTAGCAATATCCCACTGCCCCCAGGATTTTCAATAACCACGGACTTTCTTCTTTGAGTTTAGCAAAAAGTGGATCAAGACAGGCCAGCAACTTGCCAGTGAAAATTTTGCAATTACTGATATCTTTATCACAGAGACATTCTTTAATTCTACATCACAATTTAATTTAAAACTACCTTAGTGTTGGTTATTTTACTTGTATGACATTCCTTCTAATACACTATTAGATGTTCAATATCTGTCTGTTTTTCTATCACTGTTACTAAGGTAAGTATGATCATGAGTATTCCACTGCTTTCTAGCTGCTTGAAAATGCTGATATGTTCTAAGAGCTCTACAGACTTTCTCTGCATGTAAATTAATATTTAATTTATTTTAATATGCCATAAAAGTTCTGAATTCCAAAACTTTATTTCTGTTTTTAATATTCTATTTAGTGTTTTTATTTCATGTGCATGAGTAATTGCCTGTGTGTATATAAGTACACCCATCATGCAATACCCGTGGAGGTCAGGAGAAGGTATTGGAATCCCCTAGAACTGGAGTTACAGATGGCTCTGAGCCACCATATGGATTCAAAGAATCAAAACTAGGTCCTCTGCAAGAGCAGCCAGTGCGCTTAACCACTGGGCCATCTCTCCAGCCCTCCAAAACTGTATTTTTTAAAACTTTGTGCTGTTTAGTCCAAATGGACAATAGGATGTCCTAGGTCCCTTTCCTCCATGGATACACTAGAATCACAATAATATACATGTCAAATGACATTTGTGAAAATGTCAGATACCAGTTAACATGGTTAAGAGTGTTCAGCAGCCTGGTTGAGTACACAGTCAGGGATGATAGAAATCACAAAGTAGGTTAACCAGTTTTTTGCTTCTGTTCACTAGGGCATATCTTCCTGGCTAGCAGGGAGAGTTTGCACTGACAGAAAAGCCCCCAACTGGCAGGTGCTTCCTTGGAGGAAATGGAAGAGTGTAACAGGTATTCAACATACTGGTTTGGATGGCTGTGGATGAGCTGGTGTGTCTTATCTGAATTGGAGAAAGGTTGGTAACTGTAATACCAACCTTGGCTCTGGACCCTCATCACAAAAGTTCAGTACAGTTGGTTTTTCTGTCACCAAGAATGCTGCACAGGGTTTTATTGTTATTATGATGTCTAGAAGGGGCAATATTTCCCTGTTATAGGGTAACTTTTTATATCTCTTTTTATAATGTATATACTTTAAGAAGCTTCTATAGTGGTGGGTTTCCATATTAATTTTTCTTTTTTTTAATTTTTTTATTTAATTTCATTTATTTCTTTATGTGTATGAATGTACTGTCTGCATGCAGGTCTGTGCACCCGTGTCGTGCAATGCCGCGGAGGCCAGAAGAGGGTCTCAGATTCCCCCGGAGCTGGAGCTCTCCCGGAATTGAACCTTCAGACGGCCCTCGGCCGCCATGTGGGTGCTGGGGATCGAACCCGGGTCCTCTGTAAGAGCGGTCGGCGCTCTTAACCACTAGGCCATCTCTCCAGCCCCATATGAATTTTTCTAAAGGCCTTTAGCGTTACTTGTCCCTCCCAATACTCTTCCCTCTGCCCTACCCTTCCATTCCTATTTAACCCTTCCTGGTCTAATGTTCCCTTTTCCACCTTCATATTATTGCATTCTACCAGCCCTCCCAGGAAGTTCCACCCAACACACAGGACCATATGTTAGTTCTGAATTTTCTTTTGCCTTTTTTCAGACAGAGTCTTCTTGTAACTCCAGCTGTCCTGGAACTCACTATGTAGACCAGGCTGGCCCTGAACTCACAGAGATCCACCTGCCTCAGCATCCCAAGTGCTGGGATTAAAGACATGTGCCACCCTAAAGCAATACAGCAAAATATTGGTCTCCTTGAGACAAGCAAGACTCCTCCATCAGTATCAGCTACACCTCAACTGCCTGGAGATACTGTGCAACAGTGGCAGACGTGTGTGTGTGTGTGTGTAGCGTGTGTATATAGTTACATATATTATATTAAAACTATAATGAATTTATAGTTAATAAGTATAATACTAATACATATAATAAAACCAAATCTAATTGGTTTAAGCTCTCTTCCTTGGAGGAATAATTTCACAAGCTAAGAGCACACAAGCTTATGCCCTCAAGTGGTTAGAAGATTGTTATAAGCCACAATAAGAACTTGTCACCCTTTATAGAGAAACCACAGTGTGTGGATTAGCATACCATCCAAGCATCTGTGTCTATGCTCACAGTTTAGCTTGCCATAATAATTAGTACTGCTTAAATGCCTGTACACCCAATTGCTTATGTTTTGTTAGTAGGATTAAAAAGGTATCCCGTGGATAAGCTGTCAACCCATGAAGGGGAACAACCTGAACAGACTAGAGTCCAAAATGACATCGCCAGAGAAAATAGACTGTTTTTTTTCTCACCCACTTGTGCCCCTTTCCCAAAGCCTAGGGAACAACTTTCGGAAGAGGAGGCGTGGCAGAATGTAAGGGCTGCGGAGAGATTGGGGTGAATCGTGAGACTACAGCAATATAGACTGGACTCCTATTTGATCAACAGGCTTGTGCATACAAGCTTCTCCAACTGGACTATGGGAACCTTGGGTTCTTCAAAATTTGGACATAGATACTTGCAAATTGGTCTTACATGAATGTTACTTACATTCATTGCTTAAGCTTAATAATTTGGCTCACTCCAAAAACATGCACCAATTACCTAATTGTATGGCAAACTGAGTAACATCAATGTTATCTGAAAACAACTGTGCTATTATATTGTAGAATCTTAAAAAAAAATAAACAAAAGAGGGGGGAAGTAAAATTACTATTTAAAAAAATAAAACAAATAAAATTTAAATAAATAAATATTACATTGTAATAATAAAAAAATTAAAAAATAAAGACATATGCCACCATGCCCAGCCTTCTCTGAATTTTCTAATTAAAACAAGCATATTTAAGATTTCAAAGCTATGAGAGAAAACATGTGACATTCAGTTTTCTGGGTCTGGGTTACCTCACTCAGGAGGATTGTTGCCAGTTCTATCCATTTACTTGATATTTTCATAATTTCATTTCTTTAAAGAGCTGAATAATATTCCATTGTGTATATGTGCCACATCATTATCTGTTCATCAGTTGATGGACATCTAGGGTGCTTCACATTTCTGGATGACATGATGATCAAGCATTTCTGTAGTAGGGAATAGATTCTTTTGGGTATAAGTCCAAGAATGGAATGACTGGGTTGCATGGCAGATCAATTTCAAGCTTTTTGAAGAAATCTCCATGCCGATTTCTGCAGTCTCACTCCAGCCCACAGTGGATGTGCTTCCTTTTTTCCACGTCCTCACTGGCCTTTGCTGTTTTTGTTTTTTGGATCTTTGTTACTCTGACTGGAGTAAGATGAAATTTCAAAGTATTTTTAATATGCATTTCCTTGATGACTAATGATGTTGGACATTTTTTAAAGTAATTCTCAGCCATCTGTGGTTCATCTTTAGAGAAGTCCCTGTTCAGTTCCTTGCCCCACTTTTTAATGGAGTTTTTTGCTTTTGCGATGTTTGGTTTTTGGTGTTCTTTAGATATTCTAGATAGTAACCTCCTGTCAAAAGTATAGGTGTTTTTCCCATTCTGTAGGTTGCCTCTTCACTCATATGATGGTGTCCTTTGATGTACAGAAGCTTTTCAGTTTCATGTGGTCCCACTTGTCAATTATAGAGAATAATGTTTGTGCTATAGGAGTCCTGTTCAAAAAGTCTTTTCCTGTCCTATAAATTACAATATATTCCCTACTTTCTCCACTACCTGATGTAGAAGTCTCCACTGTCTTATGTAGGAGTCCTTGATCCATTTGGAATTGAGTTTTATGCACGGTGAGAGATAGGGATCTACTTTCGTTCTTCTATATGCCCTTTTCCAGGTTGAACAACACCATTTGTTGAACATGCCACTTTTTCTCCAGTCCATATTTTTGGCTCCTTTGCCAGGAATAATGCTCTTGTCTAGAAGGTGTTGACCTCAAAAAATACTGGCCATTGCCCCTGCTCTTGGTTACCTACCAGACCTGGATGGTGAGACAATTACTGAAGGTACTGCATATATGATCTGTAGAACAAACAAGGAAAAATCAAGATGGTGAGGACTTCAGAGCCTCATCTCTACTGCCCAACATTCACAGTGCTAGAAGATGCCATGTGTCCCATTGGAAGAAAACTAATCATCAACCCTACCCAGCTGTGAACCCTGTGAATTACAGTGGCAATTTGCCTGGCAACAGATGCTTACCACTGCAATGGTGGCATGAATATAGTAACGTGTGGTGGTTTGAATGAGTGTCCCCCATAGGCTGTAAGTATTCAGACATTTGTCTCCAGTTGGTGGCACTGTTTTCGGAGGTCTTAGAAAGTGTGGCCATGCTAGAGGAAGTATTTCACTGGGGGCAGGCTTAGTGAGTTTTAACAAGCCTGGTGGTCTACAGTTGCTTCCGCTCTGCTTCCTGTGTTCATTGCGAGATGTGACCCTCAGCCTGCTGCTCCAGATCCAGCCGCCACACCTCCCTCCCTAATGGACTCTAATTCCCTGGAACCGTCATTCTTAAGCTCAAATAAACTCTTCCTTTTATAAGTTCCTTGGTCATGGTGTTTTATCACAGCAACAGGAAAGTGACTAATAGAGTTATTGGTACCAGAGAGTGGGCTGTTGGCTGTGAAGAACCTGATCATGTGGATGTTTGGAGAAATGTGGAAGAACTTTGGGCTAGAAAGGCTGTTGACTACTGTAAGCAGAGCTTAAGGGGCCATTCTAGTGGAGGCCTGGAAGAAAGCATGGCTGCAAAAGATGTAGTTCCAGGGGAAAATAAAGACTTAGGCAGCAACTGGGATATTTTGATAAAGAGTCTGGCAGCAGTTTGCCCACAGCCCAAATGCTTGCCTGATGCTAAGTTGAAAAGCAATGGACTGATGTCTTTGGAGGAGGATATTTCAAGACAGCCTAATGTAGAAATGGTGGTGTGGCTTTTAATGGTGAATATTGTGCATATCTACAGTGAAGAAGAGCTTATGGGGCAGAAAGAAATGCAGAATGTACAGTGGGATCTGAAAACTGCACTAGGAAGATTAAAGGTGGGGCCAAGGCATGTGAAGGAGAGGCTCCCTTTCATAAGATTAAAGCAATTAAGTAGAGGCCTGGAGATTTACAAGTAAACAAAATAATCAGTACCTTCAGGGCAAGACCACACCCAGCTAATCCTCCAACAAGTCCAGGGCAGAGAAAAGTTGCAAATGTGGTTGAAATAGGCCGGGGTCCAACCCAAAATTGCAGCCAAAGTCGGCAGTTTTATTCATGTGGTGCTGGCTTTAGAGGCATGAAGTTTGCAAGAGTGAAGGGGTTCATCAGTTCTTCCTCCACGGTTTCAGAGAGCAGCCAAGGTCAGGCAGAGCACACCAGGGGTGTCCCTGCATAAAGTAGGCCCTGATAGGCCATTGCATGAAGCTGTGAATGTGAAGCCTGGTTGGCAGCAGAGACCCCAAGAAGACATTCGAGATGCCAGACCTGTGAGATATTTGCCAAGGAGAGCTGCATACAGGGAGTGGTACCGGCCTAAGTAAGTGATGTGTGTTGCAAGCAAAGCTGGAAGAGCTGAGCCATCTAAGCCCTTTGGAAGTCAAATCCCAGAGGTTGCATGTGGAGCTACTGGACTTGGAGTTTGCCCTGCTGGTTTTCGGTCTTGTTTTGGTGCAGTGTTTCCTCACTATGCCTCTATTCCTCCCTTTTGGAATGGGAATGTGTATTCAGTTCCACTGTATGTTGGGAGTTTGTAATTTATCTTTTGATTTTACACGAGCTTACAGTCTGGGATATCAGAGGAGACTTTGGACTGTGGACTTTTAAATGGCATTGAGACTGGTAAAGACTGTGGGGACTTTTAAGGTTGGACTAAATGCATTTTGCATTTTGTATGGTCAGGAGCCTATGGGGGCCAGGGAGTGGAATGTGGTGGTTTGAATGAGTGTCCCCCATAGGCTGTAAGTATTCAGACATTTGTCTCCAGTTGGTGGTGCTGTTTTTGGAGGTCTTAGAAGGTGTGGCCATGCTAGAGGAAGTATGTCACTGGGGGCAGGCTTAGTGAGTTTTAACAAGCCTGGTGGTCTACAGTTGCTTCCTCTCTGCTTCCTGTGTTCGTTGCGAGATGTGACCCTCAGCCTGCTGCTCCAGATCCAGCCGCCACACCTCCCGCCACAATGGACTCTAATTCCCTGGAACCATCAATCGTAAGCTCAAATAAACTCTTCCTTTTATAAGTTCCTTGGTCATGGTGTTTTATCACAGCAACAGAAAAGTGACTAATACATAACCAATCACTCTTTAATTGGATTTAAGGTCTACTTCACAGGATGAATTCCCATACCTGACATTGATGTCAGGCTTAGGAACATGAGGCTAGACAGATCACAGGACAAAGGGGAGAGTCTAATATTAGTTTTCTACTAAATAGTTCTTGTATTAAAATGACTCCTAATGATTTATTGTTATGTGCATAGATTCATTCATCTCTCAACTTTCACCAGAGAAGTTTCCTTAAGCAGCAGATGGTAATCAACACAGAAACACACAACTGGCCAATGTGTAGAGAACACAAGACTGCAGACTTCCTATTCCTGAATAGGATGGCTATATCAAACGTCTGCCTGTCGAGGCCCAGGGATAATTATAGAAAGAGTGGAAAGATTGTAAGAACCAGAGGTGATAGATTGCCACAAAGAAGCAGAGTTTTCCTGACAATTAATAGTTGCTCATATGAATTCACACCAATGGAGGCAGCATGCACAAGGCCCAAGACATGAAGATGTAAGGAAGAACTGCTCCACCCCACCCAGAACTATAGAATTTGTGGCAACCAATATCTGCTTGGAGGAGCAGATACAGTCTCATTCAAAGATGGGACTCTTGATGGGTTAACCAGATGCCAATGGCTGGACCCACACTGACAGACATTTGGGGACAAAAATTAGACTGTATAGGCTTTATTATTTGTACATTAAGTTGGGCAAGGGGCCATAAGTGTAGGTGTGGATAGGGAAGTAAATCAAAATAGAATCAAATTATATTCTATGAAAATCAAAAAATCCAATTTTTTAAGAAGGAGAACAAGGAAGACTGCACCAGCAGGATAAGGCACCAGAGGGAGACATAAATCACAAACTGAAAATGCCCAAATCTAACTGAGAACTTACACACATAGGCTGGAGGAGACACTTCTTCAGAACCTCAGCTGGCAGGTTTGATGGGGCCTCCTCTTCTGTGAAGACAGTAAGACATTTTAATCAACAGTAAAAAGCTTGCTCAGTTACTGATGTCCCATTAGTACCTTAGATCCATTTTCACATTTCTACTTCTCCCTCTATATTGATGGCTTAAAATCACTTACAATGATAGCTTTGGGTTTACACCCAGGAGTGGTATGACTGGGTCAAATCATAGGTTCATTTTTAGTCTTTTGAGAGTTCTCCACACTGTTTTCCATACGGGTTGCATGAGTTTGCAATCCCACCAACAGTGAATAAATGTTCCCCTTTCCACACAACCTCTCCAGCCTTTGCTGTCATTTGTTTTCTTTGATCATAGCCCGTCTTACCAAGGTAAGATAAAATCTTCAAGTGATTTTAATTTGAATTTCCTTAATTACTAATGATATTGAAGACTTTTTAAGATGTTTCTTAGCCATCTTTACTTCTTCTCTTGAGAAATCTCTGTCCAGATCTTTAGCCAATCTTTCAATTAGGTCATTTGTTTTCTTGGTCCTTTGTTTCTTGAATAATTTATATACTCTGAAAGTTAAACCTCTGTCACTGGTGAATATTTCCTTCCACTCTGGATTTCTCTTTACTTCTTTGATTGTTTCCTTTGCTATACAGAATATCTTGAGTTTAACGAGGTTGATAATTCACCTTATTTCCTGCAAAACTACTGTCTGATTTAGAAAGTCTGTTTCTACACCTATATCTTGTATGTTACTGCCAACATTTTATATTAACATTTTCAGAGTTTCAGGTTTCGCATTGAGGTATTTGACCCATTTAGTGTTGAATAGGAGTATATGGAAACCCTCCCATTCACAATAACCTCAAAAATAAAATAAAATATCTTGGAACAAACCTGACCAAAGATATTAAAGATCTCTACAATGAAAATTTTAAATCTTTAAAAAAAGAGATTGAGGAAGACACCAGAAGATGGAAGGACCTCCCATGCTCATGGATTGGAAGAATTAATATATTAAAAATGACCATCCTACCCAAGGTACAATATAGATTCAATGCAATCCCAATCAAAATCCCCATGACTTTCTTCAAGAATTAGAAAAAAATCATACTAACGTTCACATGGAAACACAAAAGACCCCAGACAGTCAAAGCAACACTAAGCACAAAAAGTAATGCTCTAGGGGTTATTATGCCAGATTTCAAACTGTATTACAGAGCTATAGTCATAAAAACATCATGGTACTGGCACAAAATAGATCAATGGAACAAAATTGAACATCCAGACTTGAGTACATGCAATTTCAGCCACCTGATATTTGACAAAGGGGCCAAGATCACTCAATAGATGAAAGGCAGTATCTTCAGCAAATGGTGCTGGCAAAACTGGATCACCACTTGTAGAAGAATGAAACTAAATCCCTACCTTTCACCTTGCACAAAAGTTGGCATGGGTGCTCTTGCCTACATGTAGGCAATGCATTCACATACATAAAATAAAAATAATAAATAAAATAGGTCTTTAAAAAAAAGAAATACTATGGGGCTGGAGATATGTCCTAGCAGTTAAGAGCACCGACTGCTCTTGCAGAGGACCCGAGTTCGATCACCAGCACACACATGGCGGCTGAGAACCGTCTTTAACTCCAGTTCCAGGGGAATCTGACACTCTCTTCTGACTTCAGTGGTATTGCACGACATGGGTGCACAAAACACAAGCAGACACTACATTCATACACATAAAAAAATTTTTTTAATTTAAAAAAAAAAGAAATACTAGTCAGATGTGGTGGCTAGTATTAATCCCAGTGCTTGGAAGACAGAGGCAGGCATATCTCTGTGAATTCAAGGCCAGCCTGGTCTACATAGTGAGTTCCAGGACAGCTGGAGCTACAGAAAAACCGTATCTCAAAAGACCAAAAGAGAAAGGAAAGAAAGAAATACTGATAGAATCCTTTAAGGGGAAATGAAATAATTCTGAACAACACAAAGACCTCCAAAATATCAAATCACTCAGGTGAAATTAGATATATAAACTGATACTGAAATTGTATTATTATAGTGCTGGAGAAATGGTTCAGCAGTTAAGAACACTGGTTGCTCTTAGAAAGGACCCATGTTGATTACCAGGACCCACATGAAAGCTAACAACTCCAGTTCCAGGAGATCCAATGCCATTATTTCTCCTCCTCACATACTGCACAACACAGGTGTACTTATGTGCAGATATAACACATATACATAAAATAAAAATAAACCAAAAAGTAAATCGTATGATTATAATGATATGCAAATAATTTTATATGGGATTTTTTAATTACATTTATAGTGCATGTATTTGAGTGTGTGTTTATACATGCCACTGTGCACACGTACACATTTGAGGACAACTTGTTGGGGGACAGGGTCCTCTCTTTCCACCCCATGAGTCCTGGGATTTGAACTCAGGTTGTTAGCCTTAGGTGTCAATGCCTGATACACTGAGCCATCTTGACAGTCCCAGATCGCCTTTAACTACTGTATATAATTCAACAAGCAAATGTAGTTTTCCAGCCTCCCTGAGAGTGCCTAAATACAGCCTCCACGTGGGCCAGAGATCCACATATTTCCAGCCTGCCTGAGAGTTCCTGAATCTGCCCTCCACCTGGTGGTGAGCTTGCCCAACTGAGCAGTGCCCATCGACCTACCTTGGCACCATCTGAAAGCCCTCCTGCAGCAACTGGGTTATACACCTCTGCCCTTTGGTATGGGGACAGACCTTTGCAGACTGCCTGGGAGTGACTGAATCCAAACTTCACCTGGCAAGCTGCCAAATTGTGTTGTGCCTGTTGGCTAGTAGAGACCAAACCTTAGAAGGAAACCTGAAATATTGATGCCTGACTTGGGCCTCGGCAGGAGCTCTCACGTAGTTGAACTAGAAATATGATCCTTCCTATGGAAGGATCCTTAATAAGAATACAACCTTCAAAAAGACAAAAAAGAAAACAACCAAGGCATATCAAGAATATAAACAAAATCAGTCTTCAACTCAACAAAGGAAGAGCTTCATACCAGAATCAAAAACAACCAGAGAAATACACATGCCAAAATATCAAGGAAAAATAATAATATGAAAAACCAAAATAATATGTCCCCACTAAATATCACCACTCCTACAGAGGACTTCTACAATGAGAACCCCCTACAGATAAACCAGGACAGAGAATTTAAAAAAATAATCATAAACATGATCAAAGACTTCAATGAAATTAAAGAACACACGCATGAAAGAACTAAAAGAAGATAAGGATAAACTGGATTCACAAAAAAGATAGAAATGCTGGAGAAAACTCAGGCTGAAATGAAGAATGAAGTGAATATTCAATAAGTCAACTGGAAATGATGGGAGAAAGCCACAGCAATAGAATGAATGAAATGGAAAATGTCTTCATAAATGTAAAATATTGGTAAGCACATTTCAAAATGTTTATAATATGCATTGCAAAAACAAACATGGAAGTAGCCATGTGAAAGATGAAAGTATTTCCAGTAATTCAAGGCTTAACATGGTAGATTGAATATATCTGCACACTTATTCTCCTTATAAATTCCCAATAAAATTAAGTTAATGGAAATTTTAATGGCATAAACATGACCCAGGGATGGTGGCACACAATTTTAATCCCAGCACTTGGGAAGCAGAGGCAGGGGAATCTCTGTGAACTCAATGCCAGCTTGATCTACATAGTGAGCTCCAGGCCAACTGGGGCTACAGAGAGACCCTGTCTCAAGAGGACAAAAAAAAAAACCCATAAACATGGAAGAGCGATAATAATGACAACTTCGGAGGCCAGTGAGAAAAATGGATGAGGAATAACTGACCTAACAGGGCAAATCGAGTTGTAACATGGGTTCCAGGTGGTTGTTGGGAGCTCAGAAGAGAGTTGCCTACTATTACTGCCTTGGGGTGAATCTTTGGGTTTTTTTTTAACATTTTTTATTGATGTTTTGTGCATTTCATACATCATTTTCCAATTCAGTTCAGGCATATTTCCCTTTCCCTTCCCACCCACCCCACCCCATCCCAGATCATGCATTCTGCCATAACTGTCCTGCACCTTTCTCTCAGTTTTTTTTCATTTTTTAGCTATAAATGATAATCCATGAGTACAAGCATCCGTCGTGTAAAACCAATTTGCAGGCTGTTGTGTCCAAACCGCCACAGCCCCACCATCCAGCGGGGGGTGAGGGGTTGTATGTTCAATCAAGTTGATCAACTGCGTGTCCAGACTACATTGCTGTAGTTTCACCATTCACTCCAATTGCAGCCCTTACATTCTACCACGCCCCCTCTTCTGCAGATTGTTCCCTAGGCTTAGAAAAGAGGCACAGGTGGATGAGAAGCAAAACAGTCCACTCTCTCTGGAGCTGTTGTCTTGGACTCTGGTCAATTCTGGCTGTTTCCTTTCATGGGCTGACAGTTTGTCCAGGAGTAACCTTTCGATCCTACTAATGAAGCACAAGCAATTAGATATATAGGTATTTAAACAGCACTAATAGTTATGGTAGGTTACTTTGGCATAGACACATATGTTTGGATGATATGTTAATCCATTTGATAAGGATGTATTGGCCTTTTTGTCTTTTCTAATTTTTTACTTTTAAGTCTATTTTATCTGATATGAAGGAACCTAACTTTCTTTAACACCTGCTTTCTTTTTGGTTACATTTTGGACTTGTATTATCTTTTTCCATCCCTTCACTTCATATGGTGGTGCCTGTCCTTAAAGGTAAGATGTGTTTCTTGTAGACAGCATATCGATGGGAAGTTCTGTTTCTCATCCAGTCTCCCAGTCTATGTCTTTTGATTGGGGAATTTAGTCCATTAATATTTAAGGTTATGACTGATAGGTTGTGTTGGCTTCCTTTTCCTTATTATCTTTTGTGGTTTTGATTTAGGTTTCTCTTCTCATTATGTTTTATTGATTTCTTTTCTAGGGCCTGGGGTTGGTTCGCTCCTTCTTCTGTTCTTGAATTGCTTCAAGTTATTTCTGAAGGTTGGTTTTCCAGACATTTATTCTCAAGTTGTTTATTCTGAATTTTTCTCTCTTCCTTCAACGTAGATTGCATTGCTGGTAAGTACCTGGGTTGGCATCTATGCCTAACACTGGGAATGCTTTGCTACAGTGTTCTTCTTGCTTTCATAGTTTGCGTTGAGAAGTCGTTGTAATTCTGATGGTTTCCCGTTTAGGCTAACTTTTTTTTCTTGTGGCTTTAAGGATTTTGTCTTTGTATTTGGGTGTCTAGATGTTTAACTATGATATGGCATGGAGATTTTCTTTTCTGATCTTGTCTGTTGGAGTTCTATGAGCTTCTTGTTTGTATTGGTTTGTCCCTTTTTTAGTTTGGGAGAATTTTCATCTATTATTCTGTTGAAAATATCTGATGAATACCATTCTCTTGGGAATTCTCCTTCCTCTATTTCCTATGATACGGACGTTGATCTTTTCAATAGTGTCCCAAAGCTCTGGTTGTTCGCATGNATTTTTGTGTATTTTTAAATTTTTCATAATCTTTCCTTGAGGTTTTTAGTTGTTCTGTGTTATCTTCCAGGTCTGATATTCTTTGTTCTGCTTCCTCCATTCTGCTTCTGAGGCTTTTTTCATTCCTTTCCTCTTGAATGGATGAGTGTTTGATTTCCTTTTTCATTTCCTCTTCTGATTTCTTTAGTATTTCTACTTCTTTTTGGAGCTTCTCGATCTCTTTTTGTAGCTATTTTGTTTGCTGATTGGTTTCTTTATCTTTTTCAGCATGGGACCTTTTCAGTGTTTCTACTTCCTTCCAGAGCTTGTCATTCTCTTTCTCTCTCAGTCCTTCTTGAGTTCCTCATTCTCTTTTCTTAGTTCTTTAATTTGTTCTTTATGATCTTGTAGTTCTTTAAGTTTGTTCCCAATTGTGTTTGTGATGTCTGTGTCCTGGGGCATTCCCAAAGGGATCCCACTGCAGGAGTCTTCCATAGGGTTGGTAAAGCTTGGCATGGAATTATCCTGCCCCTTTCCAGTGTAGTCTCTTCTTCGTGATCCAGGCATATGGGCTTCTCCTTGCCTGTATTCCAATGTGAGTCCTAAATGCCTCTTCACTGTGTTGAGGGCTTGCTTTGCTTGCCTCCTTCAGATGCTTCTTCGTAATCTCAGTTGGCAGGGGGGGTGCTCTTCAACCCTCGCCCCGGTACCTTCCGCTGGGCTCAGGAGATCTCAGATCTCAAGAGTCACACAAGCCTACCTTTACTACCGGCTGGGAGGATAACTCTGCTCCCACAGCCACAAGATCCCATCAAGCCAAAGACCACACCTTTAATCCCAGCTGGGAGGATAACTCCAACCTCACAGCCACAGAGGCCAATCAAACCAAAGAGAGCAGGACCAAAGGATCAACAATCAGCTCGCTGAGGCACCCATTTCCTACCTGTCTCCCCCTCTTCCTTCTGCTGGGCTCAGGAGATCTCTCTCTTTACTTCTTTGGTTGTTTCTTTTGCTGTACAGAATATTTTGAGTTTAATGAGGTTGATAGTTGACCTTATTTCCTGCAAAACTACTGTCTGATTTAGAAAGTCTTTTTCTACACCTATATCTTGTACGTTACTGCCAACATTTTAAATTAACATTTTCAGAATTTCAGGTTTCGCATTGAGGTATTTGACCCATTTAGTGTTGAAGAGAAGGAGTATATGGAAACCTTCCCATTCACAATAGCCTCAAAAATAAAATAAAATATCTTGGAAGAAACCTGACCAAAGATATTAAAGATCTCTACAATGAAAATTTTAAATCTTTAAAAAAAAGATTGAGGAAGACCCCAAGATGGAAGGACCTCCCATGCTCATGGATTGGAAGAATTAATATAGTAAAAATGACCATCCTACTCAAGGTAATCTATAGATTCAATGCAATCCCAATCAAAATCCCCATGACTTTCTTCAAGAATTAGAAAAAAAATCATACTAACTTTCATATGGAAACACAAAAGACCCCAGACAGTCAAAGCAACCCTAAGCACAAAAAGTGATGCTCTAGGGGTTATTATGCCAGATTTCAAACTGTATTATAGAGCTATAGTCATAAAAATATCATGGTACTGGCACAAAATAGATCGATGGAACAAATTTGAAGACCCAGACTTGAGTACATGCCATTTCAGCCACCTGATATTTGACAAAGGGGCCAATATCACTCAATGGATGAAAGGCAGTATCTTCAGCAATTGGTGCTGGCAAAACTGGATCACCACTTGTAGAAGAATGAAACTTAATCCCTACCTTTCACCTTGCACAAACGTTGGCATGGGTGCTCCTGCCTACATGTAGGCAATACATTCATATACATAACATAAAAATAATAAATAAAATATTTCTTTAAAAAAAAGAAATACTATGGGGCTGGAGATATGTCCTAGCAGTTAAGAGCACCTGACTGCTCTTGCAGAGGACCCGGGTTTGATCCCCAGCACCCACATGGCGGCTGAGAACCGTCTTTAACTCCAGTTCCAGGAATCTGACACTCTCTTCTGACTTCCGTGGTATTGCACAACATGGGTGCACAAACATACAAGCAGACACTACATTCATACACATAAAATTTTTTTAATTAAAAAAAAAGAAATACTAGCCAGATGTGGTGGCTAGTATTAATCCCAGTGCTTGGAAGACAGAGGCAGGCATATCTCTGTGAGTCCAAGGCCAGCCTGGTCTACATAGTGAGTTCCAGGACAGCTGGAGCTACAGGAAAACCCTATCTCAAAAGACCAAAAAAGAAAGGAAAGAAAGAAATACTGATGGAATCCTTTAAGGGGAAATGACATAATTCTGAACAACACAAAGACCTCCAAAATATCAAATCACTCAGGTGACATTAGATATATAAACTGATACTGAAATTGTATTATTATAGCGCTGGAGAAATGGTTCAGCAGTTAAGAACACTGGCTGCTCTTAGAAAGGACCCATGTTGATCACAAGGACCCACATGAAAGCTAACAACTCCAGTTCCAGGAGATCCAATGCCATCATTTCTCCTCCTCACATACTGCACAACACAGGTGTACTTACATGCAGACATAACACATATACATAGAATAAAAATAAACCAGAAAGTAAATTGTATGATTATAATGATATGCAAATAATTTTACAAGGGATTTTTAAATTACATTTATTATGCATGTATTTGAGTGTGTGTCCATACATGCCACTGCACACATGTACACATTTGAGGACAACTTGTTGGGGGACAGGGTCCTCTCTTTCCACCCCATGAGTCCTTTGATTTGAACTCAGGTTGTTAGCCTTAGTTGTCAATGCCTGATACACTGAGCCATCTTGACAGTCCCAGATCACCTTTAACTATTGTATATAATTCAACAAGCAAATGTAGTTTTCCAGCCTCCCTGAGAGTGCCTAAATACGGCCTCCACGTGGTGCAGAGATCCAGATATTTCCAGCCTGCCTGAGAGTTCCTGAATCTGCCCTCCACCTGGTCGTGAACTTGCCAAACTGAGCAGTGCCCATCCACCTACCTTGGCACCATCTGAATGCCCTCCTGCAGCAACTGGGTTATACACGTCTGCCCTTTGGTATGGGGACAGACCTTTGCAGACTGCCTGGGAGTGACTGAATCCAACCTTCACCTGGAAAGCTGCCAAATTGTGTTGTGCCTGTTGGCTAGTAGGGACCAAACCTTAGAAGGAAGCCTGAAAGATTGATGTCTGACTTGGGCCTCTGCAGGAGCTCTCAAGTAGTTGGACTAGAAACATGATCCTTCCTATGGTAGGACCCTTAATAATAAAACAACCTTCAAAAAGACAAAAAAGAAAACAACCAAGGCACATCAAGAATATAAACTAAATCAGTCTTCAACTCAACAAAGGAATAGCTTAATACCAGAATCACAAACAACCAGAGAAATCCACATGTCAAAATTTCAAGGAAAAGATAATAATATGAAAAACCAAAATAATATGTCCCCACTAAGAGGAGTTCTACAATGAGGACCTACAGATAAACCAGGACAGAGAATTTAAAAGAATAATCATAAACATGATCAAAGAATTCAATGCACTTAAAGAACACACACATGAAAGAACTAAAAGAAGATAAGGATAAACTGGATTCACAAAAGAGATAGAAATGCTGGAGAAAACTCAGGCTGAAATGAAGAAGGAAGTGAATATTCAATAAGTCAACTGGAAATAATGGGAGAAAGCCACAGCAATAGAATGAATGAAATGGAAAACGTCTTCATAAATGTGAAATATTGGAAAGCACATTTCAATATGTTTATAATATGCATTGCAAAAACAAATATGGAAGTAGCCATGTGAAAGATGAAAGTATTTCCAGTAATTCAAGGTTTAACATGGTAGAACATATCTGCACACTTATTCTCCTTATAAATTCCCAATAAAATTAAGTTAATGGAATTTTAAATGGCATAAACATGAGCCAGGGATGGTTTAATCCCAGCACTTGGGAAACAGAGGCAGGGGAATCTCTGTGAATTCAATGCCAGCTTGATCTACATAGTGAGTTCCAGGCCAACTGGGGCTACATGGAGACCCTGTCTCAAGAAGACAAAAAAAAAGACCATAAACATGGAAGAGCGATAATAATGACAACTTTAGAGGCCAGTGAGAAAAATGGATGAGCAATAACTGACCTAACAGGGCAAATGGAGCTGTAACATGGGTTGGAGGGGGTTGTTGGGAGCTCAGAAGAGAGTTGCCTACTATTACTGCCTTGGGGTGAATCTTTGTTTTATAGTCCCAGTGTACTGTTTTTATGAAATTGGGTGCACCAGAATTTGCTGCATATATGTTCTGATTGTTCTTTGATTAAAATGAAGTGACCCTCTTTATCTCTTCTGATTACTTCTTTGAGAAGTCTATTTTGTCAGATGTTGGAATTATAATACATGCTTGATTCTTAGAGCCATTTGCTTGGATTTTTTTCCATCCTTTCACCCTAGGCTACTGTTTATTGTTGAAGGTGAGATGAGTTTCGTGAAGACAAGAAAACGTTGGGTTTTCCCTCTTGATCCATTTTGCTAGCCTATGTGTTTTGACAAGGGAGTTGAGGCCATTTATATTTAGTGTATTATTGAAAGATGTGTATTAGATAACATCATTTGAATTTCTTTGAGTTTGTGGCCCTATTTCGTGTTTTAGTTATTAGACATTTCTTTGTTTTCTTTCTGTTTCCTCTTGGGTAAATTCATTCATATCTTTTGTCTATATTGTTTCAAGTGACCTCCATAGGGCTGGTTGGGCTGGCATGAATTCTTTTACCCTATTCATGTCATGAAAATTTTCCATTCCCCTTTGAACATGATGGTTAGTTTTACTGGATAAAGGATTCTGGGTTGACATTTATGGTCATTTAGAACTGGGAATATTTTGGTCCAGGCTCTTTTGGCTTTCATACTTTGCACTGAAAAGTCAATCAGCTGTAATTCTGATGGGTTTTCCTTTTCATATACTGTTCTTTTTTTCTCTAGCAGCTTTTAATAGATTCTCTTTGTTCTGTACGTTGAAAGTTTTTATTTGATATGCCATGGGAGCTTTCTGTTGGTCACGTCTAACGTGTTCTGTATGCTTCTTGAGTCTCTGTAGCTAAGTCTTTCCTTAATTTAAGGAAGTTTTCCTCTATAATCCTGTTGAATATCTGTTCAATGCCATTGGTCTGATATTCTTCTCCTTCCTGTATGCCTGTAATTCATAGATTTGCTCTTTGTAAGTTTACCCACATTTCCTGTGTATTCCATTCCTGTGTTGTTTTATTTTTATTTAACACAACCTTTGCTTAACAAGATCTTCAACTTTGTCATCCAGTCTTGATATTCTGTTTTCTATTTCAATTCATCCTGCTTGTGAGGCTTTCTGCTGTTGTTTCCAATTGGCTTATTGGGTTTTTCAACTCCATATTCAGTTCCATTTGAGTTTTCTTCATTATTTATAACTCTTTCTTGAATTCACTTTTCAATAATGAATTATTTTGATATCTCATTAAGCTGCTTATTTGTATATGGTGATTCCGTTTGGCAGAAGCACTTAGGAAGTCAGCATCCAAACCCCAGCCCTTAGGCTGGAGCCCTGCTTGCTTTTGGAACCTGCCTGGAGCCACTGTCTTTGATGCTTTGGGCAAAACATCGTCATATTCCTGTAGTGATCTGGTGTATATGGTGTAATTCCTGTACAAGCCAAACCCCAGTGGCACCTCACAATGTCCAGTATAAATACCCTAGGTTGTAAAAGTAAAGTTGAGTTATTTTCCATGGAATATTCCTGGCTTGGTTCTTGAGTCCCTGTTTTCCTTGTTCTTTCTCCTCCCCCGCCTCCCCGCCTCCAGGTTTCCCAGTACCTTCTCCCTCCCCCTCCCTTCCTGGGCTAGGACCTGGACTTGCTGACCAGCTGGCAGGAGTGGATCCAGGAACCTGCAGTCCCGGGAATCTGCAGGCCCTGGAAAAACGGGGAAGAACATGGAAAGGCTACATTTGTATATTCTTGCACTTCCTTTACAAGTTTATATTTCCTCTTGAGTTCATTGAGTTGTTTCTGGGTTAAGTTCTTTGATCATGTAATTCTGTGTCCTGGGGTACCTCAGGACAGTTCTCATTGTAGTTCACTTCTGGAGAATTAGTGGGCTTGGTTGGGGACATACTCTTTGGTTTTTTTTATTTGTGCTTTGTGCTGCCATTTGGGCATACTGATGTTCTTTGTTGGTTATGTCTCTAGTAGGAACTTCTATTCTGCTTTTGTTTAATTGAATTTTGGTTCTGTTTACATAGTTTATATAGCTTGGTTACTTTTTATCCATGTTGGGCAATAAATTGGTGCATGTTGCAGGTTACTGCAGAGTAGTAGACTGATCAGGATGGTTGGTGAGACAGGGTAGTAGGTAGGCTAGTAGATAGATTAGTCAGGTTAGTATAAGGAGTACTCTGTGTCAGACAGATCCAGAGCCAGTGGAGTCTATGCTAAGGAGTTTATCTAGTCTGGGTTAGGAAGCTAATCCAGCGATCTGACACAGAGGAATTGGAGTGGGCTTAGGTCTCAGGCTGGCAGAGGACATGGTGGGGGGTGGGGAGAGGAATGGAATAGAAACATGGGTGGGTGGGATCTGACCTACCAGAGTCCTAGTTGGGTGGGTCTGTCCAGAAGACTGGGAACCAGAGAAGATGGGGATGGGGACCACCTGAGGTGGATCTTAGCAATCTATGCTGGGGAGGTTGAGCTATTCTGGGTTAGGAAGCTACTCCAGAGTCCTGAGGCAGAGGAATTAGAGCCTGCATGGGACCAGGGCTGGCAGGGGAACAAGAGTTGGGAGAGTGGGGAGAATTTTGGTCTTTGCTCTTTTTTGAACTCCTTGTAGACCCAGATAGACTGGAACTCGCTATGTAGACCAGGATGGCCTCAAATTCAGAGAGATTTGTCAACCTCTGCCTCCCAAGTGCTGAGAGTACCAGGGTGGGACCAAGAGTGTTTAAAAGAAGAAGCACAATTGCTAATAAACAAACAAAATGTTGAATATACTTAATCATTGGGAAATGCAAATTAAAACAACTTTAAGGCTCCATCTTGCATAGATAAGAATGGCCATTATCATGAATAAAATGACAAGAGGCCGGGCATGGTGGTGCTCACCTTTAATCCTAGCACTTGGGAGGCAGAGGCAGGTGGATCTTTGTTAGTTCAAGGACAGCCAGGTCTACAGAGTGAGGTCCAGGATACCTGGGGCTACAGGGAGACCCTATCTTGAAAAGACCAAAAAAAAGACAATATATGCTATTGAAGATGTGAAAGAATGGGAAGCCCTTCTCCAGTGTGAGTGGGACTGTAAACTATTTTGACCATATTGAATCTGCCTGGAAGGTTCTCAAAAATCTAGTCATAGAGCTACCTCATGATGCAGCTACACTATGTATATGGAAAAAAGCTCTAGATTTTTCTACAGAGATATCTCCTAAACCATGATCAGTGATGCTCTACTCACAAAATTAGGGAATCAAGTCAGCTTAGGTGTACATCAGCTGATAAGGGATGATGCAAATGTGATAGATACATATATATGAGTTTTATTGAGATTGCAGAAAAAGGAAATTATGAACTTTACAGGAGAGTAGATGAAACTGGAGAAAATATACTGAGGTGAGCCAGGTGAAGGAGAAAGATAGACCACTTCTTGATAATGTGTGGATCTTGGCTTTGATTCTTTAGTTTGGTGTGTTTAACTTGGAGTACCTGTATAAGTCAGGGATGTGAATGGGTCTTTTGTAGAGGAGGAGACTCTTCTATTTGGTTGAATATTATAGTCTTGATATACACTATTTAAGTTATTTATGAATTCAACTTGCGTTTCACATTTAACTTTTTAAATAAAATCTATTTTTGGAATTTATTATTCCTTGAAGATCCTCTATTCAGGTGGTGAATTCATGCTTTTTAGTATGATACTATGCCAAGAAAAAGTCAAAGACAAGTTTTGGCATTCCAATTTAATTGTTATACTTGCACTTATCTGAAAAAGTTTTGCTATATTGTATAAGAATTCTGTGTGTTACCACAGATGCATCTTCATTTTGAAAGATATTTGAGATCACAGTGTAGTCTTCTTACCCTCAGAGGGAGCACAGTAATACATATTATATGGACAAAAGATTTTTAAAAATTATTACATCTAGATTCAATGGCAGCCAGAAAACATATGATTTCAGTCTTTTACCTAGAGTTTAGAAAGGTCATTGTTTCCTTTGAATTGCAATAGAACAACAAGCCAAGGGCACTGGACCACTGTCTGGTGTGTCTCTGGTCAGGAGGCAAAGTAAGACATTCAGTGACACTCCAAGAAGAGCCAGAGCATGAGTTCAGAATGTGGGGTGTGAAAAGAGGGACTACGCTCCATACCATTAATATCTTAGGTGAATAATTCTTCATGGAGGACTGCAGTTATGGGCCCATGACAATTGTTTCTTCTGCAATCCATTGCTTTCCCTGGAGGGTGAAGTGTAACCATTAAAAATTATTTTGTCTCATTAAAAAGATGAACACTTTGGAAAAATTCAATCTTTGAGTTTCTTTCTCATCATTGGCAGTAGAAGGGCTGAGGAGTAAAAATTTTTATGTCATTTTAAACCCTGCCAGGTAAGTCAGAAATGGAAGTGGGGAGAGCGGTGCACAGCCAGGAAAACGCAGAGCGGTCTATTCTACACGGAAGAGCTTTCAAAAGGAGCCAAATGAAAAACCCAAATATCCTTTCAAGTTTCACCTTAATTTCAAATTTAAAAAAATTAAAATTATATATTATATTTCATATATGTAGGGTACAGTGTGGTATTTTGATGAAATTATACAATAGAAAACTATCAAATTCGGTTAATTGGCATCTTCATTTAGGAAATTATTTATCTTAGTTTTTAATTTTTAAGTTTTAATCAGTTATTTCATATTACATGCAATGAATTTTGATCACATTCACCCTTATCTCTTGCACCTAACTTGCAGATCCACCCCAGCCCTTACCAGCAGCTTCATCATGTCCTGTTTTAAAAATGTAATAATAATAATAATAATAATAATAATAAGCTATAGACTCCTACTGGTGCTGTCCATGTACTCCTGGCTATGGGATCATTCACTGGAACATGGCTGATCTATCTGAGCCAACACCCTTACAAAACTGACTTCTGGGCTGGAAACATGGCTCTCTGATTAAGAGCAATCTGCTCTTGCAGAGGACCTGGTTCACATTCCAACACCCACATGACAACTAACAACTGTTCATAACTCAGTTTCCAGGGATCTGACATCCTGTTTTGACATACCTGGGCATTGCATGATATGGGTGCACTTATATCCATGCAAGCAATATACTCATACATATAAAATAAAAAAGAAAAGAAAAAAACTGATTTTCTTTCCTCCAGAAGCCATCAACCATTCATAGCTCCTCAGCTATGGGTAGGGGTTCATGAACCTCTTGCCACTTCATGTTAACTGGCTTGATCTTGGGCAGGAAAACACAGCCTTGGGCATGAAAACACCACATTGGGCAGTAGGCTGCAATGTGGATGTCCCATCTGTGGCTGAATGTTCCATTGTCACTTATTCTCTGCACTTTGTCCAGTTGTGAGTTTCTGCGTTAGCCTGTCCCTGTCACAAACAAAATTCTCTGATGAGATCCAGAAGCATCACTGAGCTAAGAGTAGAAAGATACCACTTATTTAAAGTGCACCCATATTGTGCAATGACTGCAGAGAAATCAAACCCCTCTGGAATTGAAGTTATGGACAGTTGTTAGCCACCATGTGAGTGTTGGGAATCGAACCCAAGTCCTCTGCAAGAGCAGAGAGTGTTCCTAACCACTGAACCATCTCTCCAGCTCCCAAAGATACACTTTTGCTAGTCTTAGTGCTTGGGAGACAGGGACAGGCAGATCTCTGTGAGATCAAGGCCACCCTGGTCTACATAGAAAGTTCAAGTCTAAGCTGGGACTACAGGAAGAACCTGTTCAAAAAGCAGTGGACCCTAGCACAAATGAAAGAATGTGGGAACCCCAGATAGGGGAGCTGTGGGAGGATGCCAATGGAGATGTGAGTATCAAGGCAATTAAGATTGAGTAAAATTATGTATAAAATACATAAAAATCCAATTAATTTTTATAATAAAAACACCAAACAGGAAATAAAGATATAAATTTAGAGAACAGTTTGACACTAAGTTCATTTAGCAGAATAGTAGTAGCAGGTTCCACTGAGAACTATGAGCTCCACAACCATGCAGTCTTGGCCAGATTTTACAGAACTAAGCATGTGATACCTTCAATCTCCTATAATTGGTTATCCCCATAACACCTAGGCCACTATATCACCCGTGGACACTCTTGCCACCACTGACATATTTCAGATCACAGGGTTCACAGCTGGGTAAGACTATTGGTCATTTTTCTCCACTAGCAAAGAAAGGTTTCTTGTATCCTTGTAATGGGAGATTTTCACACCTGTCTTTTACCAGGTGATTCCTGGAAGCCACACTGGCAGAGTTCAAACTGCTTTCTGCTTGTAATCATGATCCAGGATCTTGCACTGTGACTGTCAAATGATTATTTTTGAGATATACAGGAAGAAATTGTCTGCTCACCGTCCTTATATCTGGTCATGGAGTTATGTCTAATGTTATCTCAAACACTAAAATAAGAGGTCATCTAATACACACCAGTAAAAATTATGTTAACAGTAAACAATGTATCATCACGCATCTTTCATATTGAACAATGAAGACGGTGAGAGCAAATACAGATAACTGAAGGCATCTGCGCAGATGAATAAATGTTATACATTCTGAGCTTGGTTCACCATACACTCCATGGCAGCAATAACAGTACTATGTGGAAAGGATTGTTGTGGGGTCCCAACAGAGCTGAAGCACAGTGTTCAAGTCAATCAGGAGAATAGCATCTACAAACAGAGAACTGTATCAACGTTCTTACAAGCATAAAGAGGTAATGCTATCTGAGAATATGATGTTTCTTTTGAGTAGCAAAACCCAAACAATTTGTTTAAGAATTAAAGCTAGAGAGTAATTGAAAATATATAAAATTAAAATCATTAATCATGAGGTTGTAGAAATAAGCTTCTTTTATTTGTTTTTTATTTAATTTTTGCAAATGCCATACAATGTATTTTTATTGTATTTAGGCCTCCCCATTGTTATTCTCCTATATGCAGCCCTTACTATCTTACTATCACCCCTGATTTCATGTATCTAATATATCTCTAATACCATTCTGACTCATCATTGCAATTGTATTCATTACTTGTTTTCATTTTTCATTTTTTATTTTATTTTATGTATATGGGTATTTTACCTGCATTTATGAAAGTAAAAAATGCCTGCAAATCACGTAGAGGTCAGAAGCAGGTGTCAGATATTCTGGAGCTGGGCTCAGGAAAGTTGTTAACTACCTTGTGGGTGCTGCGAATCAAACCCAAGCTCTCTGCAAGGATAGCTCATGCTCCTAACAACTGAGCTATTGCTCCAGTCCCCAAAGGTTTTTATTACTTAGTATTTATGCCTATAATTGATAAGACTATGAAGGATATGTTAGAAAAATGAATCCTTTCAGAAGATTGCTTGAATCTTTCAAACACCACAAATATTAATACGAAGAGGAAGAAATAGCTCCCCCAATCTCAGTGAGACTAGGATGAAGAATGCACTAAAATGAACAGAGCTTCCTGCAGGGTTTGCAGGGTGAAAACAGCTGTCAGGCTATGGCACTGTCGGGATGGATCCCCTCCACCCAGAGCTCTTTGTCTCCTGTTCACTCTGATCAACTGAAAGAGGCAAACCCTTCACTCCATCTCACATTGTATTCCTGCTGAAGGTAAATCAAGTATCAGAAGCATCGATTTGCTTAGTCTTCACATGACATGATCAACTGCATGAAGGATAATGTGTTTTGATTTTCAAAGGTCATTTCCTAGCTTTCTTACATGTGAAAACCTTTAAATCTGGGCTTCAGAAGAATCTGCTATCTTATATGGAACTGATATTGCACACTTTGTGCAAACATTGGACAGTACTTAGTTCAGGTAGTTAGGAAGCATGTTCTTGTTCCTTTTAGAGAATAATTGGTATAGCTAAATACGTAGTTATTATGAAAGTTCTATTTCTCAATTCAAGTTAACCTGCATCCTCCAAAAAATATTTCCTGCAGTTCATTATTCTTCACACAACTCACTACTGTCCTCACTGAAAGTTTAACTTCTACCCTATGATGTCATTTGCCACTGATCTCATCTTATTTAAGTCAGAGCTAATTTATTTAGCACCTAGTTTTTGGTATCATTTTCTACTCTGTTACTGTACCTGCAATACATACTGAACAAGACATATTGAGAAATCCATTAAGACCATACATTTATTTAGGAGAATAAAACCATTCTTGTTTTATATGAGAAATGTAGCAGTTGCATATTATAGGGATTGCAATGCACTGTTACTAAGAGCAAGACAGCACATGAGCTTCCCATGTGTCTTTTCCTTCTTTTCTCTCATACAAGTGAACAGTGGACTACATGAACAAGTGGACAAGGATTTCTTCCTCATGGAATTCTCTCAAGCAAGCAGCTCCAGGAGTTCCAGGGCTTTCTGTTTCTGCTGATGTACTTGGTGTCCCTCACAGGGAACCTTTTCATCATCATGCTTGTCACTGTGGACCAGTGTCTTCACACCCCCATGTACTTCTTCCTGAAGAAATTGTCCTTCCTCGATGTGGGTCTCATTTCAGTCACAGTCCCAAAGCTCATTCTCAGCTCTTTCTCTCACAGGAGCACTATCTCTTTTCCAGGATGGCTCTGTCAGGTTTTCTGTGTGCCTTTCTTTGCCACATCTGAGCTTCTCCTCCTCACATCCATGTCATATGACCGCTATGTAGCCATCTGTCACCCACTACACTATGATGTCATCATGAACAGGGAAGTCTGTGTGCAGATGGTAGCTGCCTCTTGGCTATGTGGAAGTCTCTTTGGGGTCTTATATTCATGTGGCGCCTTCTCTTTATCTTTTTGTGGTTCCAGAAAAGTGCCTCAGCACTTCTGTGATGTCCCCTCTCTGCTGAATATTTCTTGCTTAAAGATGCATGTCACCATTGACATTAGTGTCATCTTTGGACTTGTGTGGGTTTTTCTGCTCAGTGCTCATAGGGTTTTCATATGTTTACATTTTCAGCACAGTGCTGAGAATGACCTTGTTGCAAGGGAGGTCAAAAGCCTTCTCTACCTGTGTGCCCCATCTTATAGTTGTCTCCACATTTTTAGTCACAGGTGCCACTGCCTATCTGAAACCAGTTCCTGATTCCCCACAGCTTCTGGATTTTCTGACATCTGTTTTCTATTCTGTGATTCCTCCATCTATAAATCCTATAATATACAGCCTTAGGAATAAGGAAATCAAAGCTGCATTGTTGAACTTGTTATGGAAACTAGACCATTATGAGTTTTATAGGGGAAAGCAGTCATAGTATCTAAAAAGGCTGCATGAAATTCTTGCTACATATAGCTGTGTCTGTATTTCCAATCATATAAGTTCATTATATGTAATGAGTTCAATGTTTTAGTTTAGATAAGTAATTGATTTTAAACCTCTAGAAAGTGGTTTACAAGTTTATAATCCTGATGCAACTATAATTATCTCAAACCTGCCTAGCTGGACATTTGTTGCTTAAAATGCATCTTTGTAATTCTAAACTTAGAAGCAATGTGACAGAAAACCGTCCTCTTCAAATGACTTGATACCTCTCGAGTACATTGGCTTACATTGCAAAGACACCTTGCATATGTGAGTAAGATAATGTATTTTGAATGGATAGATTACCCAGTATTCAAAATAAAATAATCTCAAGTGCAGATGAAGTCACAACAGAATTTTGCCAGACTTTCAAAGATCTAGAGCCAATAATTCTTGAATTAGTCAAAACTATAGAAACAGGCAAAGAGAGAGAGAGTCAAAACAATAGGAACAGAGAGAGAGAGATAGAGAGAGAGAGAGAGCATCCAAACTCCTTTTGTGAAGCCAATATTACTCTAATACCAAAACCAGGTAAAGACACTTGAAAGGAGTGGGAGACAGACAGAGAGGAGAGAGAAAGAGAGAGAGAGAGAGAGACAGAGAGAGACAGAGAGAAAGAGAGAGCCACAGAGACAGAGAAAGAGAGAGTGACTCTTGGCACATATCCATAATAATCATAAATGCAAAAATTCTCAACGAAATACTCACCAATTGCTTACAGATACACACCACAAAGATCATTCACCATTATCAAGTTGCCTTTATAACAGATATGCAGGTCTTGTTCAAGATATGTAAGTCAATAAATTGAATAAATCATATAACTGGACTTATAGACAAAAGTTGCATGGTCATTTCAATAAATGAGGACAAGGATTTGACAAAATCCAAGATGAATTCAATGTAAAATTCCTAAAGGGAATTGTACTGAATGGACATACCACAATATAATTGAGGCTATATAAAATTAACCCACAGGCAACATCATTCTAAATGTTGAAAAACGTAAAGCATTTCCAATAAATCAGTAACCAGACAAGGCTATCCCCAGTCATTTTCAATATACTGCTTGATAAATAAGAAAAGTAAAGGAAATTAAATGGACAGTAGAAAATAAGATATCAGGATTGCAGATTATATATTATACATAACAGATTCCAAAAATTCCACCAGAAAACTGCTAGAAATAATCACACTTTCAGCAAAGTGGCAAGATACAAAACCAGTTTACAAAATTCAGTAGCCTTGTAATATACCAACGATAACCAATCAGAGACAGAGTTCATGGAAACACATTCACAACAGCCACAAAAATATCTAGGAAAAATCCTAACTAAAGACATTAAATATTTCTACAGTAATAACTGTAAATCACTGAAAAAGGAGACTGAAGAAGATCCAGGGAGATATAAAGGTCAATCATGCACATTGATTGTGGAATTAGTACTGTAAAAATGACCACCCTATCCAAAGGAAGGTACGCATTCAGTGTAATCCCAATCAAAACTCCCATGACATTCTTCACAGAATCAGTAAAAATATTTTTAAAATTGATATGGATGTATAAAGAATTCAGACATCCAAAGCAAATTTCAGCACAAAGTCCAATGCTGGAAAAAATAGCATACCATATCTCAAGCAATATTAGAGAGCTAGTAATAAAATCAGCATGTTACTGTTCCAGAAACAGACATGTAAATCAATGGAACAAATAGAAGACCCGAACATTAGTGCACAAAATTTCAGCCACCTGTTACTTGACAAAGCTGCCAAGAACACACACTGGAGGAAAGACAAAATGTTCAAAAAATGGTGCTGGCAATACTGAACCTCTAAGAATAGAAGAATGAATCTAGACCCTGAGCCAAAGTCAACTCCAAATTTATCAAAGACATCAGTGTGAAATGTGAAATGTTGGAATTGTTAGAAGAAAACATAGGCAGTACCCTACAAAATACAGGTGCAGGAAAAGACTTCCTAAATCAAGCATCTGTTGTTCAGTAATTAAAATCAGCCATGAAGAAATTCGACCTCGTTAAACTAAAAAGCTTCTCTAGAGCAAAGGAAACAACAAATGGAGTGAAGAGGAAGCCCACAGAGTGGGAGAAAATCTTCACCAGCTATACAACTGGCAGAGGATTAATACCAAGAATCTACAAAGAACTCAAAAAACAAAGAATGAAACAAACAACCTGATAGAAAAATGGGTTATGGATGTTAACAGAGAGCTCTCAAGAGAAGAAATATAAATTGCTAAGAAATACCTTTAAAATTGTTCAGCATCCTTAGTAGACTAATACCCTGCAAGAACCTGAAACAGGCACTAATTTCATTTCCAATCTTGAAAAACAGCAGCCAAGCTATACAAACACTATAAAGAGAACCAAAATTAAATTAAACAAAAGCAGAGTAGAAGTTCCTGTTAGATGCATAACCAACAAAGAAAATCCATATGCCCAAATGGCAGCTCAAAACTACAAATAATATGAAAAACCAAGAGAACATGTCCCCCCACAAAACCAACCTATCCAAAAAAAGTGCACTACAATGAGAACCACCATGAAGAACCTCAGGTCTCAGAATGTAAAAGAACATTCATAAACATTATCAAAGAACTTAAAGAAAATGCAGAAAAACAACTCAAAGAACTGAAAGTGGAAAGGCATAAATTTATGTTTGAAGCCCAAGAATATAGAAATAAGTGAGTTAATGAATATCAAAAACAGTTGATGACTTGAAAAGTGAATTCACAAAGAAGATAGAAATAGTGAAGAACAGGGCGAGAGGTAGGGGTTTAATTTCATTCTTCTACAAGTGGTGATCCAGTTTTGCCAACACCACTTGCTGAAGATGCTGTCTTTTCTCCATTGTGGTTTCTTGGCCCCCTTGTCAAATATAAGATGGCTGAAAATGTATGTGCTCAGATTTGGAACTTTGGTTTTGTTCCATTGGTCAACAGGTCTGTTTTTGTGCCAGTACCAGGCTGTTTTTATGACTATAGCCCTGTAGTATAGTTTGAAGTCTGGTATAGAGGTCACCCCTGTGTAGCTCTTTTCACTCAGGGTTGTTTTGGCTATTCGGGATCTTTTGTTTTTCCAAATGAATTTAAGAATGTTGATTTCCAAGCCTGTGAAGAAACTCTTGGGGATTTTAATTGGGATTGAGTTAAATTTGTACAAGAGTTTCGGTAAAATGGACAATAGAAAAAAAAGGTGGCAGCAGACTACTAGACATAGTCATAGGAAAAGACTTCCTAAATCAGACAGCAGCTGCACAAGAATTAAGGTCGACAATTGACAAATGGGACCTCATCAAACTCAAAAGCTTCTGTACATCAAAAGAAACAATCAAGGAAGTGAAGAGAAATCTCACAGAGTGAGAGGAAACCTTCACTGCAGATACATCTGACAAAGCATTGATTTCCAGAATATATAAGCTACTCAAAAAACAAAGAAAACAAATGACCCACTCAATAGATGGAGCAAAGAACTGAACAGACAGTTCACAAGTGAGGAATTAGAGATGTCTGAGAAACACCTCAAGAAGTGTTCAACATCACTAATCATTAAGGAAATGCAAGTCAAAACCACTTTAAGATATCATCTTACTCCAATAAGACTGGCTAGGATCAAGAAAACAAATGATACCAAGTGCTGGAGAGGTTGTGGGGAAAGGCGAACACTCATCCACTGCTGGTGGGAATATAAACTCGTACAGCCACTATGGAAAGCAGTGTGGAGAACCCTTGGAAGACTTGGAATGAACTTGCCACCCGACCCAGCCATACCACTCCTGGGCATGTACCCCTCAAGACTCACCCACCACAGAGAATAAATGCACGGCCATGTTTATTTCAGCTCTCTTCACAATAGCAAGGAGCTAGACCAACCTAAATGCGCCTCAACTGACCAGTGGATAGAGAAACTGTGGTACACTACACAATGGAGTTCTATGCAGCAGTAAAGAAAGAGGACATCACGAGCTTTGCAGGAAAATGGATGGAGTAGAGGACATCATGCTGAGTGAAGTAACACAGTCCCAGAAAAACAAACGATGAATGGTATCCCTCATCTGTGGATGCTAGTGCCAATACCTAGTTGTAAGTATTCTTGTGAGGGCCCCTGAGCTTGTACAAAGCATTTGGGCGTAATGCATATTGGAAACAACAAACAACAACAACAACAACAACAACAGAAAGGACTTGCATCAAAGAACTGACTGAAACAGTGAACTTCTGCTCAAAACAGTCAACTTCCTCATGGAGAATATTGAGAAAGACTGAGAAAGAGATGAAAAGCATGTTTGGCAGAATGCATGAGCTCTTGCGGCGTGGGGGAATGGGTCTAGATTTGTTAAAAAAATAAAAATAAATTTATGTGAAAAAAAATCAAAGGGGAGAATTATCTCCCTCAACAAATTTATAGACACATAGCATCTTTCCTGTCAATCTTCCAAATAGTATTAATAGGCTTAATAATTGTTGGCAAGGATCCTTCTGCTTTTTCCGGCATGCAAGCCCCTAGCATCTGACTGTGGGACCAAGAAAATAAGGTCTATGCATGTATAATGGTTTTCTTCTTCAGCAACATAATTGACAACCAGTGTATGTCAACAGGTGCATAACTTTAAATGATGTACCCATATGGTCTAAGCTGGAATCTGGCTATCTTCCATCCATGCAACAAATTGTTCAAATTCTTCATGATGAAATAAAACTCAGTGTGCATATGGATTCAATTCCACACCATCGATCATAGCCCTACCTAGCAGCACTGAAAACTCCTTTACACTAAGGGATTTTGCAAGAGCAGCAGGACCGACATTATGAAGTCCTGTACTGAAGACAGCAAGCTGTTAGCACAGACCAGATGCTTCTTGGCAGGCTCGTTGTACCTCTTGGAAAACCTCGGTGCAAGATAACTTTTCAGTGCTGGCATCTGTCGGAGTTCTGCACATTTGTGGAGTGCAATAATACTGTATAGCTTCCCCCAAGTTCATCCAGTTAATAGTTTCTTCTTTTTTACATGTCATTACTACTAGAAACTTTTTCTTAGTGTTGATTGACTTACAACTTGAGGTTTTTTTTTTAAGATATGTGTTGAGCTTATTGTGTTTTTATATGAATATTTATCAGATAGCTCTGATTTGCCCACATTTAATTTATATAGACTTCAAAATACTGCAGATTGTGAACAGTGAAGAATACAAGATTATGGGGGGATCTAATATCCAGAGTACTCTACCAATTTTTATGTGAGCGTGTGTGTGTGTGTGTGTGTGTGTGTGTATGTGTGTTTACCAGAGAACTACTACAAAACCAACTCCTTTTAAAAATCCAATTGTGTAGTTCAAGTGTCTTGCTTTGACCATTCTGAGTTGATTAATAGGCCTTTATACTAAACTAATAAAAAAACTAAGCAGATATGTAAGTTAAATTAAAAGGTTGTTTGTTGCTTAGTGTACCTGTTAACATTATTTTTAATAACCATCTGCCTAACTTTTAATTTGTGACTTACAGATAATCTTGTAATAGACAGAGTTTAGATTTACACACAATAAGCTCATTCACTGTTTTTAGAACAATTGAAATTCACCTCACTAAACAAAAATGCAGTTAAACCTCTTTACAAAATTTGTATTAGGTAATTACAGATACCTATCTAATAATTGAATTATTTTAACAACATGTATCAGAATTTTGTTGTTTGAGAAACAAACTGAAAATTATTTTTAATGTTTTCATATTATTCTTAGAGTTCTGTTTGTTTGTTTGTTTGTTTTTGGTCTTTTCGACACAGGGTCTCCCTGTAGTCCCAGCTGTCCTGGAACTCACTCTTGTAGACCAGGCTGGCCTTGAACTCACAAAAATCCACCTGCCTCTGCCTCCCAAGTGCTAGGATTAAAGGCGTGAGCCACCAGGCCCGGCTCATTCTTAGAGTTCTAAAAGGAAACTTAAAGACTATAAGAATGGTTTAGCACAAACGGAGCCATAAAAAGTTGAAAAGAGTCACATAGTGGAGATAATACTGCTGCCTGACTAGGAACAAACCCCTAATTTATTGGTGGAAATTAAAGGACTTCAGGAAAATATAACAAGGTTACTCATCATTCGTTTTACCTAACCCTCAAAAGTTTAAAGAGCTCATCTCACTACCAAACATATGGTGAATGCATGTCAGGCAGCAGCTCTGACTGTGACAGACTCCAAGTGGAGTCCACTGTAATCTTCAGGTAGCAGGAAGTTAGTTTAATGATTTGCTGAAGAGAAATGATTGTTTTCCTTTTAATTAGGGTTGTAGAACTGCTAGCTCAATTTCTTCTGGTAATGGACAATGTAATTTAAACTGAAAGTTCCCTAGAAGTCATTATTTATTTACAGTATTTTTTTCTGGCTAAATCTTAAAAGTTGTTAATCTGATTGCTAACTACTACAAACTCCACATCTTGTGAAGTTGAATGCCCTAGGGGCCTTTACATAATGGACATTGCACTGGTGACACAGATAGCTTTGTAGCATTCAGATTTGGGGCCATGGATGGTCCTATGGACTGGACAAGTCAGTCTATGTTGAGAACCTAAAACTCAAATCGAACTTTTCTCCATGTTTGTCTGGGCGTGAATAATTTGTTTTCTAGTTAATAGCTTTAAGAGATTTATACCTAATAAAACTCAGCTATTTTACTGACTCTCATCTCTCTTTTGTTTTAGGCTTAGCCATATTTAAATCCTGAATTTAAAAGAATCCTAAACAAATGAGAGGCATGATTATAAAAATATATAAGGACTTCCCCCCTTGCAGCCGGAAGCGGTCCTGAGTTTGCGTCTGACTCATGTGCCTGACTCTGGTGCCAGATTGAGGTCGTGTGTTCGGGCTCAGGTTCCGCATTTGCTAGGATCACCTGGAGCAGCCCAACACTGCTCCAGGCAGGTAAAAGCTTAGGACAGATTGACTTTTATGATGCTGGGCAATTGATTTTCTGGTCTGTGACTCGGGTACTGGGGTGCAGGTTAAGCCAGGCATTCCACCCCCCACCCCACCCCCCACCCCTGCCAACAACTGGAATTGAGGATGAGAGAGTATCCAGTGGATTAGGAGAACTCTCAGAACAGGAAAGTAAGAGTGACTTAGACTTCCAATATCCAATCTATAAACAAAAATGAAAGCCTGAAACCTAGATAAGTCAACACTCCATAAACAAGGAGGAGGGGAAAAAAAAGCATTGGAAGGAGGCAAGCAAAACAAAACAAGCTTTCATCCTTCAACACACTGAAAAGGCATTTGTGATTTGAATCACAAAATGGAAACCCACATGCCTGAGACACAACGAAGGGACAACATGGGAAATGTGCAGGATAATTCCAGACCAAGCTCTACCAACACTGTAGGAGATAGGTACAATGGGATCCCCCTGGAGGTGACCCCATAGAGGAATAATTGCAGACTTATGCAGAGAAATTAAAGAACATAAAGAAGAATTCAGAGAACTAAAGGAAGGGATTGACGAACTCCAGAAAGAACTAGAGAGAGAAAAAAAACAAACACCTTAAGGAAGTAAAAACACTGAAAAAGAAAGCCAATCAATGAAATAAGGAGAACAAAGAAGAGATTGAGAAACTCAAAAAGGAAATGGATATATTAAAGAAATCACGGGATGAAATGAAAAAGGAAATAGAGCACTCATCCAATCAAGAAGAAAGGAAAGGAAAAAGCCTCAGAAATAGAATGGAGGAAGCTGGGCATATCTGGAAGATGACACAGAGCAAATAAACATTCAAATAAAGATAATGAAAAACTTAAAAATACACAACAGTGGAACAACCAGGAAATATGGGACACTATGAAAAGATCAAACCTCCACATCATAGGAGTAGAGGAAGGAGAAGAATCTCAAGAGAATACTATTGAGCATATCTTCAACACAATAATAGATGAAAACTTCGCCAAACTAAAAATAGACAAACCCATTCAAATACAAGAAGCACATAAGACTCCAAATAGACAAGAACAGAAAAGAAAGTCCCCAGACCATATCATAGTCAAAATGCTAGATGCCCAAAACAAAAATAAAATTCTGAAGGCCACAAAAGAAAAACAAGTCACATACAAAGAGAAACCCGTCAGAATAACAACTGACTTCTCGGCGCAAACCATGAAAGCAAGAAGAACATGGAGCAAAGCATTCCCAGTGTTAAAGGACTATGGATGCCAACCCAGAATACTTTACCCAGCAAAAATGTCGATTACAGTTGAAGGAGAGAGAAAAATCTTCCATGACATAAACAAGATGATAGAATACATTTCTGGAAAACCAACTCTCCAGAAAATACTTGAAGCAATTCAAAGGGCAGAAGAGAAGAGCAACTATCCTCAAGCACCTAGGAAAAGAAACTAATAAAAACATAATCATAGGAGCTGAAACAGAGACTAAAAGTCCAAATGGATAATAAGGTGAAAGGAAGCAACATCCATCTTTCAATTATAACCTTAAATATTAATGGGCTGAACTCCCCAATCAAAAGGCATAGACTGGGAGAATGGATTAGGAAACAAAATCCATCTATATGCTGTCTACAAGAAACCCATCTCAATTTCAAGGACAGGCACCAACTTAAAGTGAAGGGATGGAAGAAAATATTCCAAGCAAATGGTACCAAAAAGAAAGCAGGAGTTGCTATTCTAGTATCAGATAAAATAGACTTCAAAGCAAAAGAAATCAAAAGAGACAAAGAGGGCCACTACATCCTTATTAAAGGAACAATTAACGATGAAGACCTCACAATCATGAATATATATGCACCAAACGCCAGCGCACCAAACTTTGTAAAGACAACTCTTCAGGACTTCAAGGCTCAAATTAACCCCAGCACAGTAATAGTAGGGGACTTTAATACCCCACTAAGTCCTTTAGACAGATCAACAGGACAAAAGATAAACAAAGAGACATCTGAACTGAATGATACAATACACCAACTGGATCTCACAGACATCTATCGAATATTTCACCCAAACACCAGAGAATACACTTTCTACTCAGCACCCCATGGAACATTCTCCAAAATAGACCATATACTGGGACACAGGGAAAAACTCAAAAAATACAAAAAGATTGAAATAATTTCATGCATTCTATCAGACCACAGTGCAATAAAGCTCAATATCAATACCAGGATAAGCCCTACACCGTACAAGAACACATGGAGACTAAACAACACTCTACTGAATAATGAATGGGTCAGGGATGAAATAAAGAAAGAAATAAAAACATTCCTGGAACTGAATGACAATGATAATACAACACAGCAAAACCTATGGGACACTTTAAAGGCAGTCCTAAGAGGGAAGTTTATAGCTCTAAGTGCCTACATTAAAAAAACAGAAAGAGCACAAGTGAATGATCTAACACAGAGGCTTAAAGTACTTGAGAGAGAACAACAAATGAACCCTAAACGCAGCAGACAAGAAGAAATAACAAAAATCAGAGCAGAAATCAATGAAATAGAAACAAAGAAAACCATACAAAAAATCAATCAATCAAAAAGTTGGTTCTTTGAGAGAATAAATAAGATAGACAGACCTCTAGCCCAGTTAACTAAAAGAAAAAAAGAACAACTCCAAATCAATAGAATCTGTGATGAAAGGGGAAATATCACAACAGACAATGAAAAGATCCAGACAACCATAAGAGATTACTTCAAAAACCTATACTCTACTAAATTTGAAAACCTAGAAGAAATGGATGAATATCTGAAAACCTGGGAACCACCAAAGCTGAACCAAGAAGAGATCGACAGCTTAAACAGTCCAATAATATATGAGGAAATTGATGATGTAATAAGCAGCCTCCCAAACAAAAAATGCCCAGGCCCAGATGGTTTCACAGCAGAATTCTATAAAATATTTCAAAAAGACCTACAACCATTACTACTCAAGCTGTTTAGAAGGATACAATTGGAGGGAGTTCTCCCAGATTCCTTCTATGAAGCCAGCATCACACTAATACCAAAACCAGGCAAAGATGCAACCAAAAAGGAGAACTATAGACCCATCTCCCTAATGAACACAGATGCCAAAATTCTAAACAGGATACTGGCAAATCGCATACAGACACACATCAAGAAGATCATCCATCATGACCAAGTTGGATTTATACCAGAGATGCAGGGATGGTTCAACATACGAAAATCAATAAACATCATCAAGCATATAAATGGACTGAAAGACAAAAACCACACCATCATCTCAATTGATGCGGAGAAAGCCTTTGACAAAATTCAACATCCCTACATGTTTAAAGTCCTGGAAAGAATTGGATTGGAGGGATCATTCCTTAATGTAATCAAAGCCATATACAGGAAACCCACAGCCAATATCATCCTAAATGGGGAAACGACAGCGGCATTCCCTTTAAGGGTAGGAACTAGGCAAGGCTGCCCTTTGTCACCACTCCTCTTCAATATAGTGCTTGAAACCCTTGCTAGGGCAATAAGGCAAGAAAAGGAAATTAAAGGAGTTCTAATAGGAAAAGAGGAAGTTAAACTATCCCTTTTTGCTGATGATATGATTGTATACTTAAGGGATGCTAAGAACTCCACCAGTAAACTCCTAGAAATGATTAAGAACTTCAGTAAAGTGGCAGGATACAAAATAAATCTAGAAAAATCAGTAGCCTTTCTTTACACCAACAATAAGCAACTGAAGAAGGACTACAAGGAGACCTTCCCACTTAAAATAGCCTCAAAAACAATAAAATACCTAGGAACAAACCTAACCAAACACACCAAGGATCTCTACAACAAAAACTTTAAACCTCTGAAGAAGGAAATTGAACAAGACATCAGAAGATGGACAAACCTCCCATGCTCATGGATTGGGAAAATAAATATAGTAAAAATGTCCATTTTACCTAAACTCATATACAGATTTAATGCAATCCCAATCAAAATCCCCAAGAGCTTCTTCACAGGTTTGGAAAAAAAAATCCTCAATTTCATTTGGAAAAACAAGAGACCCCGAATAGCCAGAGCAACCCTGAGCGAAAAGAGCAATACAGGGGGGATCTCTATACCAGATTTAAAACTATACTACAGGGCTATAGTTATAAAAACAGCTTGGTACTGGCACAAAAACAGATCAGTTGACCAATGGAATAAAACTGAAGACCCAAACCTGAGCACATACAACTTCAGCCACCTCATATTTGATAAAGGGGCCAAGAAGACACAATGGAGGAAAGACAGCATCTTCAACAAGTGGTGCTGGCAAAACTGGATCACCACTTGCAGAAGAATGAAGCTAAACCCCTACCTCTCGCCCTGCACAAAAGTCAATTCCAGATGGATTAAAGACCTCAACGTGAAACCCAAAACTCTGGAGGTAATAGAAGAAAAACTTGGCAGCAGACTACAAGACATAGGTGTAGGAAAAGACTTCCTAAATCAGACAGCAGCTGCACAAGAAATAAGATCGACAATTGACAAATGGGACCTCATTAAACTCAAAAGCTTCTGTACATCAAAAGAAACAATAAAGGAAGTAAAGAGAAAACCCACTGAGTGGGAGGAAACCTTTACTTCAGATACATCTGACAAAGCATTAATTTCCAGAGTATACAAACTACTCAAAAAACAAAGAAGAAAGAAAACAAATGAATCACTCAAAAGATGGAGCAAAGAACTGAATAGAGACTTCACAGAGGAGGAACTAGAGATGGCTGAGAAACATCTTACAAACTGTTCAACATCACTAATAATTAGGGAAATGCAAATTAAGACCACTCTAAGATATCACCTCACTCCGATAACACTGGCCAGGATCAAGAAAACAAATGATACCAAGTGCTGGAGCGGTTGTGGGGAAAGGGGAACACTCATCCATTGCTGGTGGGAATGTAAACTTGTACAGCCACTATGGAAAGCAGTGTGGAGAACCCTTGGAAGACTGAAAATGAGCTTACCATTTGACCCAGTCATACCACTCCTGGGTATATACCCACAAGACTCATCTTACTGCAGAAATACATGCACAGCTATATTTATTGCAGCTCTACTCACAATAGCAAAAAGTTGGAACCAACCCAAATGCCCCTCAATGGATGAGTGGATAGAAAAAATGTGGTACATGTACACAATGGAGTTCTATGCAGCAATAAAGAAAGAGGATATCATGAACTTCCATCCAGGTAAATGGATGGAGCTGGAGGATATTATATTAAGTGAAGTAACCCAATCACAGATAAACAAACGACGAATTGTATCCCTCATCTGTGGATGCTAACATCAACAACTCAGTTGTTAATATTTCTTGTGGAGAGGAATGCATATTAAAAGAACAACAACAGAAAGACTGAATCAGAAAACTGACTGAAATGGTGAACCGGGAAGGGTGGGAGGGGTGGGAGAAGGACACGGGTCTATATTCTATTAATGTATATTTAATTTAAAATTACATGGTATTTTACTTAAAATTTATATAACAATAACTTTGGGATTAACATATACAAATGTTCTCTTTAATTTTTGTGTTATGCAGTATCATCTTGTACATTCTCTTTTACTTGTAGGATAATTTAACTTAAGGAATTAAGTTTGCTTCCCAAATTAACAACATACAGACACCCAGAAAAGCATGGACAAATTTGATGAAATTTACACCTTGATCCCTGCCTATAGGTATGTGTACTACAACTGCCTTTTTGGAACTCATGGGTCAAAATAAAATAAAATAAAATGGGGGATACAGTTACATATTAAACCTTTTTCTCAAAAACTTTCAATTTAATCTTAAGACTAACTATGGGGAAAGATTTGTATGTTCCCACAGGTCACAACGTCACCAACTCAAAGACTGAGAAAGAAAGGATACAGCCTTCCATCGTGTAGGTTGTACCAAGAAATACCAGCACAGAAGTTGACCCAACCTAACACTGAAGGGAAGAAAAGCGTCAGACTGCTACAGGCATCAAACATCTCTGAGGACCATAGGTGTAACATCTGTTTACAGTGAGTCCTAATGAACTTTACCTTCTAGGTGCAGCAGAGTTTCAATATGAAAATGTCCATTTTACCCAAATTGATATACAAATTCAAAACAATCTTAATCAAAATCCCCATGAAATTATTTGCAGACTTGGGAAAAAAATCCATAAATACATATGCAAAAACAAAAGACCCCAAATAGCTAAAGCAACCCTGAGTGAAAAATGCAATACAGGGGGGATTGGTCTACCAGACTTCAAGCTATATTACAGGGCCATAATCATAAAGACAGCCTGGTACTGGCACAAAAACAGACCCATTGACCAATGGAACAAAACTGAAGATCCAAACTTGAGCTCATACAATTTCAGCCACCTCATATATGAGGGTGAAAAAAAGCCTCAGTGGAGGAAGGAGTGCTTCTTCATCAAATGGTGCTGGCAAATCTAGATCACCATTTGTAGAAGAACAAAATTAAATACTTACCTCTCACCCTGTACAAAAATCATCTCCAAGCCAATCAAACATCTCAACCTGAAACAAGAAACCCTGAAGGTGATAGAAGGAAAAGTTGGCAACAACCTACAAGACATAGACATAGGAAAAGACTAAATCACACAGCAGCTGCACAGGAAATAATGTCAACAGTAGACAAGTGGGACCTCATCAAACTGAAAAGCTTCTGCACAGCAAAAGAAACAATCAAGGAAGTGAAGAGAAAACCAACATAGAGTGGGAGGAAATCTTCACCAGTGATACATCTGACAGAGCATTAACATCAAGAATATATAGACTACTCCATAAAACAAGGAAGAAACAAATGACCTACTCAAAAGATGGAGTAAAGAGCTGAACAGAGACTTCAACATTGAGGAATTAAAGATGGCTGAGAAACATTTTATAAAGTGCTCAACATCATTAATAATTAAGGAAATGCAAATTAAAACCATCTCAGATATCATCTTACTCCACTAAGACTGGCAAAGTTCAAGAAAACAAATGACAACAAGTGCTGGAGAGGTTTTTTGATGTGGGCACTTAGGTCTATAAATTTCCCTCTCAAGACTGCCTTTAAAGTATCCCACAGGTTTTGTTGTGTTGTATTGTCATTTTCATTCAGTGGACAGCATATAGAAGGATTGTTTCCTAATCCATACTCCCAGTCTATATCTTTTGATTGGGGAGTTTAGACCACTAAGATTTAAGGTTATTATTGAGAGATGTGTGTTGCTTCCTTTCACCTTATTCTTTATTTGCATTCTTGGTCTAGGTTTGGATTTACTATGTTATACTTTTGTTGATTTCTCTCTTTAATTGTCTTGTGAGGCTGGCGGGGTGGAGTGGCTCTGCTTGCTGGGATCAAAGGTGGGCCTGTTAAACCCTTGTTGGGTGTGGCTGTCCGGGTGGAGTCTCCCTTGTAGCTGGTAGTAAAAGTTGGCCTGTCACCACTGTGAGACTTGAGTGCACAGTGTCAGGGACTTGCCAGGACCACATAAAGCATAGAGTACAGGCTTACCCCCATTCCCGCAAACTGGAATTGCTGAAAGAGTGTCCAAGTGGATTTTTTTTGAAGAACCTTCAGAACAGAAAGGGAAGAGGGAATTAGATTTCCAATATATAAACAAAATTGAAAGCCTGAAACCTAGACAAGTCAACACTCCATAAACAACGAGGAAAAAAAGGCATCTGAAGGAGGCAAGCAAAGCAAGCCTTCAACACAGTGAAAAGACATTTCTGATTTGCATCGGGATACAGACAAAAAAAAAAGGGAAACCCACATGCCAGGGACACAATGAAGGGACAACATGGCAAAAGTGCAGGATAATTCCACACCAAGTTCTACCAACCCTGTAGGAGATTGCTACAGTGGGATGCCCCTGGAGGGGACACAAGAAACAGATCTCGGAGGAACAATTGCAGACCTATTCAGAGAAATTAAAGAATGTAAAGAACAAGTCAGATAATTAAGGAGAGAGAATGAAAAACTCAAGAAGGACCTAGAGGGAGATAATGACAAACTTCAGAAAGAACTAAAGGGATAGAATGATAAACTCCAGAAAGAAGTAGAGGGAGAAAATGACAAACTCTGGAAGGAACTGGAAACACTGAAAAAGGAGCCAACCAGCGAAGTAAGGAGTACCAAGAAGAGATTGAGAACCTTGAAAAAGAAGCGGAAATACTAAAGAAATCACAGGATGAAATGAAAAAGGAAATAGAACACTCATCCAATCAAGAGGAAAGGAATGGAAAAAGCCTCAGAAATAGAATGGAGGAAGCAGAACAAAGAATATCAGAGCTGGAAGATAACACAGAGCAACTAAAACGCTCAAATAAAGATTATGAAATTTTTTTAAATACACAAAAGTGGAACAACCAGGAAATATAGGACACTATAAAAAGATCAAAGCTCCTCATCATAGGAATAGAGGAAAGAGAAGAATCTCAAGAGAATAGTATTGATCAGATCTTCAACAGAATAATAGAGGAAAATTTCCCCAAACTAAAAAAAAAGACAAACCCATACAAATACAAGAAGCACATAGAACTCCAAATATACAAGATCAGAAAAGAAACTCTCCATACCATATCATAGTTAAAATTCTAGATTCCCAAAACAAAGACAAAATTCTGAAAGCCACAAAAGAAAAACAACAAATCAAATATGAGGGGAAACCTGTCAAAATTACAACTGACTTCTCGGTGCAAACCATGAAAGCAAGAAGAACATGGAGAAAAGCATTTGCAGTGTTAAAGGACTATGTATGCCAAGGTGACTAATTCTACATGAAGGGCTGCAGTCACAACCCCATGACGATTGTGCTTTTCCTGAAATCCACTGCTTTCCCTGGAGGGTGAAGCGTAACCACTGAAACTTTTTGCTTCATTAAAAAGATGAACCCTTTAGATAAATTCAGTGTCACTGAGTTTCTTTCTCACACAATGGGTAGTAGAAGGGCTGTGGAGTAAATCTAATCCACCAGGTATGTCTGCATTCTCGGTCCTCATAATATATTATGTAAACAGAAGTGGGGAGGGTGGTGCACAGCCAGGTAAATGCAGAAAGGTCTATTATATCTCTTAAGATCATTCAAACAGAGGCTTATTATGCAAAATCCAAATTTCCTTTGAAGTATTAACCTGAATTCCTTTCTTAAAAAAGAAAATTACACATTTCATGTATACAGTGTACAGTGTGATATTTTATGCAATTATACAATCAGAAATGATAAAATTAGGGTAAATGTCATTTGTAGATTATGATTTCATTTCTTTGAAAATTTATGTTAATATTTAAGTATTTCATATGATATAATTGACCACACTAACCTTAACTCCTTCAACTAATTCTTCCAAGATCTACTCCAGCTTCTTACCACGTTTACCCCAATTCCATATTCTTATTTTTCTTAATATCACATTGACTCCAACTTGTGTTGTCCATATACTCCAGGGTGTGGGACCATCACTGGAGTAGGGTGAACATACCAGGAGCCACGTCCTTAAAGATAATTGACTCTTCCACTCCCAATAGTCATTTGAGCCACTATTCCACCCAAAGCCATTTCCTGCCAAATTGGTCCTTAGTGATGTTCATAGGGTGCACACCTTGGTAAGAATGGTGATGAATTTTTCCACAACAGAAAAATATTTCTCATTTCCTGAGATGGGAGATTTTCACACATGTCTTTTGCCAGGTGATTTCCAGAAGCCACACTGGGAGAGTTCAGATTTTCACCTGTTTTTGATCATGATTCTGATCCACTATCCTGCTGTGGGACTGTCAAATGGTCATTTTTTTACATGTATGAGAAAAATTGCACACCATATTTTAACCTGGCCATAGATCTATGTTTAATGGTATTTTAAACAAGGGAAATAAAAATTCATCTAGCATCAACACCAGTAAAAATTAGATTAAAATTTAACAGTGAAAGGCTGGAGATGGTTCAGCAGTTATGAGTACTGACTAATCTACACAAACTGGGTTCCAACTCTGGGAACTCATATAGTAGCTAAAGATTATTCTTAACTCCAGTTTCAGATCAGGGGATCTTGTGTCCTCTTCTGGCCTCTGTGGGCATTTGATTTATAAACTTTCCAGGAAAACTATTCATAAATTTAATAAACAAATAAATAAATAATATTAACAATTATTTGTCACCCATCTTGAATACAAAACAATAAAGATACTGAAGGCAGCAAGTACGGAAAACTTGAAAGCATTTTTCCAAAGTTCAATGTATGAAAATGAATAATGTTTAAGATTTCATAACTTGGTTCAACATGCACTATATGGGAATGATAGCAGTACTAAGGAGAAACATTTTTCTTTTTAAGCAGGGATGAAGACAAGTATCCAAGCCACTCCAGAAAGTGGATCTATAGGCATAGAATTAGATCAGTGTATTTAGGAGCATAAAGCAATAAGGATCTCTGAAAGATGGAAGTTTCTTTGGAGTCACAAAATCCAAAGTATTCCCAGCTGGGCCTAGTGGCACATGCCTGTAATCCCAGCACTCAGGTGGCAGAGGCAGGCAGATCTCTATGAGTTCAAGGCCAGCCTGGTCTACATAGTGAGTTCCAGGAGAGCTGGGGATACAGGGAGACTCTGTCTCAAAAATACCAAAAAAAAAAAAAAGAAGTAAAAACAATAAGTAAAAAAATCTATAAAGTTAAAGAACATCACATTGTTGTAGAAAAAGACTTCTTCACTGTTTCTGTCATATCCTCCTGACTCTTGTTTCAGTTGTATTTATCTATTAGAACTTGTGATATGTATACTGATAAGCCTTTTAGAAAACACATGAGGAAAATGGATTCTGTCAGAAGTGTATTTACATCTTTTAAACACCACAAAGCTTAATATCTAGGGAAAGAAACACCCCACAAACCTCAACGAGAGTATGATTAAGAATGCAATAACAGAAACAAAGCTTCCTATAGAGTCTGCAGGAGTGTAATCATCTCTCATTTTGTGGTACTGTTGGGATGAGGCCTCTCCATCCACAGCACTATGTCTCCTGCACACTCTGAACAGCTCAAGGAGACAAGCTCCTTCACTGTGTCTCACCTTTTTTTCCTGATACAATCAAATCATCTATAAGAAACACCATCTTTCTGGGTGTGGTAGCACACACCTTTAATCCCAGAACTCTGGAGGAAGAGGCAAGACTTTTGAACTGTGAGTTCAAAGTCAGCCAGGTCTACATAGCAAGCTCCAGGCCAGCTGGGACTAAAGCGGGGAGACCCTGTCTCAAAAAGACCAAAAAAAAAAAAAAAAAAAAAAGAAAAAAAAAAAGAAAAAAAAATAT
>VZQC01002694.1:2109746-2143994 GCA_009823505.1 Rhizomys pruinosus
TTCCTCTGTCTCACAGCAGGTGAACAACAGATGACATGGCCAACCACACAGTGGACACAGATTTCTTCCTCATGGAATTCTCTGACAGCAAGCAGCTCCAGGTGTTCCAGGGTTTTCTGTTTCTGCTGATTTATTTGGTGTCCCTCATGGGGAACCTTCTCATCATCATGCTTGTCACTGTGGACCAGTGTCTTCACACCCCCATGTACTTCTTCCTGAAGAACTTGTCCTTCCTCGATGTGGGCCTCATTTCAGTCACAGTCCCAAAGCTCATTCTCAGCTCCTTCTCTCACAGGAGCACTATCTCTTTCCCAGGATGTCTGTGTCAGGTTCTTTTTGTGATTTCCTTTGCTGCATCTGAAATGTCCAGCCTCACAGTCATGTCGTATGACCGCTATGTGGCCATCTGTCACCCACTACACTATGATGCCATCATGAACAGGGCAGTCTGTGTGCAGATGGTAGCTGCCTCTTGGCTATTTGGAAGTCTCTTTGGGATCTTATATTCATATGGCACCTTCTCTTTATCTTTCTGTGGTTCCAGAAAAGTGGCACAGTTCTTCTGTGATGTCCCCTCTCTACTGAACATTTCTTGCTCAAAGATACATGTCACCATTGACATTAGTGTCATCTTTGGACTGATTTATGCATTTTTCTGCTCAGTGTCCGTAGGGTTTTCATATGTTTACATTTTCAGAACAGTGCTGAGAATGCCCTTGTTACAAGGGAGGTCAAAAGCCTTCTCTACCTGCGTGCCCCATCTCATAGTTGTCAACACATTTTTAGTTACAGGTGCCATTGCCTATTTGAAACCAGTTCCTGGTTCTCCACAGCTTTGGGACTTTCTGATATCTGTTTTCTATTCTGTGATGCCTCCATCTATGAATCCTATAATATACAGCCTAAGGAATAAGGAAATCAAAGCTGCTTTGTGGAACTTTTTAGAGAAACTAGATCCTTATGAGTTTTATAGGGGAAAACGGTCATAGTATGAATAGAAAGGCTACATGAAATGCTTGCTGTGTCCATATTTCAAATCATACAAGTTCACTATGATATGTAATGGGTTTGATGCCTTGTTTTAAATAAATGATTGATTTAAAATGTCCAGAAACTGGTTTATAAATTGATAATCCTGAGTCAATGACAATTATCACAAAACCTGCTTGAGCTGGGTATTTGATATTTAAACTGCATTTGTGCAATTCCAACCTCTGAAGCACTGTGTCAGAGATCTGAAAAATGTTAGAAAAACATCTCTTCATACAACTTGAGACATCCTGAGTACATTTCTTTACATTGCAAAAACACTTTGTATGTATGAGTAAGATAATATATTTGGGATGGTTAGATTAAACTAGTATTCACTTTTTTTAAAAGCCCATGTCCAGATAGATTCACAGCAGAACTTTACAAGACCTTCAAAGTAGATCTACAACAAATAATACTTGAATTATTCAAAAATAGAGAAACATAGAAAGAGAACACCCAAACATCTATGAAGCCAATATCACTCGAATACCTAAACCAGATAAAGGAGAGAGAGAGAGAGAGAGAGAGAGAGAGAGAGAGAGAGAGAGACTATGGGCACATATCCACAAGGAGCATAGATGCAAAATTTTTCAACAAATCACATCCAGATACACACTAAAAAAAGCATTCACCATTATCAAGTTGTCTTTATTACAAAGATGCAGGCCTGAATAAAATTAGATGTATATTATTGCTCTGCACAAAATTCAGACCCAGATTGATCAAAGACATCGATGTGAAATGTAAAGTGCTGAAATTGTTAGAAGAACAAATAGGCAGTACCCTTCAAGATGCAGGTGCAAGAATTTCTAAATCAGATATCAATCACTCAGGAATTAAGGTCAACAATGAAAAAATGGGATCACATTAAACTAAAAAGGAAAGGAAACAAACAATTAAGTGAAAAGGAACCGCTTAGAGTGGGACAAAATCTTCACGAGCTATACATCTGACAGAGAATTAATATATAGAATATATTTTAAAACCTCAAAAAACAAAGAATCAAGCAAATGACCCAATAGAAAATAGGTTAGAAATCTTCCAAAATAATAAATAAAAATTGCTAAGTAACACTTTAAAGTTATTCAACTTCTGTAGTAGTTAGGGAAATGCAAATCAAAACTGTTGGGGGAGTCTTTTTGAGGGGTCTCACTGTGGCACCAGCTGTCCTGTAACTCGCTCTGTAGACCAGGCTCGCTTTGAACTCACAGAGATCCGCCTACCTCTGCCTCCCAAGTGCTAGGATTAAAGGCGTGTGCCACCATGCCTGGCACAAATCAAATCTATTTTAAGATTTCAACTTATTCCAATCAAAATCAAGAAAGTCAAGAAATAAAAGCCACCCTTACGGTTGGTGAGGAGTTAGTGAATGGAGAACTCTCATTCACTGCTGGTGGAATTGAAAACTGGTGCTACCACTGTGGAAATCAGTGTGGAGAACTCTTAAAAAACTATAAAGGTATGATACAATCCAGTTGTATCATTCTTTGGACCATATTCAAAGGACTCATTCCTACTGCAGAATCCTTGCACAGCCATGTTTGTTGGTGTCCTTTCACAATAGCTAAGAAATGGAAGCTAAACATCTCTGAACTGATGAATGAATAGTGAAAGTGTGGTACATTTACACATGGAGTTTATTTAGCAGTTAAGAAATGTGAAATCATCAGATTTCCAGGTAAATGGATGAACCAAGAAGCACTATACTAAGAGAACTAACTTAGGCTCTGAAAAAAGAGTAGTGTACATTCTCTCTCCTTTGTGAACCTTAGCTGCAAATATTTTTAGATGTGAATATATAATACAATATAATATAATATAATTAATATAAATCCTGATGTAACCACAGGATTCAGAAAAATGGAAAAGAACCATGGATCAAGGAGTAAGAAGGAGCTCAAGAGAGGGGGATAATAGGATGCAGGTGCTACCAAGGGAAAATGGGGAAAATTACATAATGTAACTAGGGAAGGAGGACACAGTGGGAGAGGAAAGATAAAGAATGCTTGGGGTAAGGAATGCCAGAAAGAAATGTATTAGTTCAAAAAACTTTTGAAAAATCCACATACAAAATAAATACAAATGCACAGCAAATCTCCCCATCTTCTGGTGTGTTCCTTAATTTCTTCTTCAGTGTTTTTTTTCCATTGCATACATCTTTCCCTTCCCTGGAAGGTTTAATCCAATGTATTGTGTTTCCTATGCTACTGTGTATAGAATTCTTTCCCCTGATTTCTTTCTCGGTCTGTTGTCTTTGGTGTATAGTAAGTCTCTGAATTTGATGTGTTAATATTGTAACCTGTCACTTTTTCTGAAAGTGTCTATCAGCACTAGGAATGTCATGGTGGAGTTGTTGAGGTCTCTCATGTAGAGAATTATGATTTTTGCAAATACTTTGATTTCACTCTTACCTATACTTGATTTTAGCCTCTTGTATTATTTCTCTAACTAAAACTTCAAGCACTAGATTAAATAAGAGTGATAAAATTACATAAAACCTCTATATTTTCCTTTCACAAGTTAGAGACCTAGCTGGGAGGACTCTTGCCCTGGGGACACTCCACCTATTGTTCCAGTGCAGAGCAGATGTCCTCTCCTAACACTAATCCCTTTAACAATTAGACTCTCTTCCAGCACATGCCTTAACTTCAACATTAAACTTTCTAGTGCTCCTTTTTTTCTCCAAACTGTTCAGTTTGCATTTGCTTCAGCCACAATTGTTGTTTTGTATTGTAGACTTGCATAAGCATCACTGTTAATAACTATACAATAAATTCAATGGTATATTGTCTGAAATTTCCTCCACCAAGATTTTAGACCACCACATCTTAGTTTATCCATAGGCAAATTCTTAGGACATGGGAAGAAGGCAGCTAGATTCTTCAACAAAATATCANAGAGAGAGAGAGAGAGAGAGAGAGAGAGAGAGAGAGAGAGAGAGAGAGAGACACTATGGGCACATATCCACAAGGAGCATAGATGCAAAACTTTTCAACAAATCACATCCACACACACACTAAAAAAAGCATTCACCATTATCAAGTTGTCTTTATTACAAAGATGCAGGCCTACTTCAATGTGCTTAAGTCAATAAATGTAATAGACCATATAAGTGGCCTTATAGAAAAAAGTAACATGGTCATCCCTATAGATACAGAAAAGGCCTCTGACAAAACCCAACCTGAATTCAATGCAAAAGTCCTAGAGGGAATTGAACTCAATAGAAAATACCTCAATATATTTAAAGCTATATAAAATAAACCCACTGGCAACACCATTCTCAATGGAGAAAAACTCAAGCCATTTCTACTAAAATCAGTAATCAGACAAGGCTATCCCCAAAATACTGCTTGAGAAATAAGAATATAAAAGGAATTTAAAGGGGTACTACCTGGAAAAGAAACTGTAACATCATCATCATTTTCAGACTATATGATATGGTACATAAGAGATCCCAAAAATTGCACCAGAAAACTGCTAGAAATGATCACACTTTCAGCAAAGTAGCAGGATAAAAAAGCAGTTTACAAAAATCACTAGCCTTGTTATATCAGAAACAGAGTTCATAGAAACACATTCACAACAGCCTCAAAAATATCTAGGGAAAATCTTGACCCAAGGCATTAAAGTTTTCTTTAATGAAAACTGTAAGTCTCTATAGAAAGAGACTGAGGAAGATCCAAGGAGATGGAAAGATCTCCCACATTCATAGATGGGTGAACTTAATATTGTGAAAATGACCATCCTACCAAAAGCAAAGTATGTAGTCAATGCAAGTGAAATCAAAATTCCCATTACCATCTTCACAGAATCCATAGCAAACATTATAAAATTAATATAGAATCATAAAAGACTTCAGATGGCCAAAGCAAACTAAGTATAAAGAGCAATGCTAGGGAGATTACCATATCATATCTCAAACAATATTACAGAGCTATAGTTATAAAACAGCATGCTACTGTTCCAGAAATGACATGTAGATCAAGAGAACAAAATAGAATATCCAAATATGAGTGAACACAAATCCAACCACCTATTGACAAAGTTGCCAAGAACACACAGTGGAGGAAAGATAGCATGTTAAACAAATGGTGCTGGGAAAACTGTATCTCTATGTGTAGAAGAATAAAATTAGATGTATATTATCGCTCTGCACAAAATGCAGACCCAGATTGATTAAAGACATCGATGTGAAACGTAAAGTGCTGAAATTGTTAGAAGAACAAATAGGCAGTACCCTTCAAGATGCAGGTGCAAGAATTTCTAAATCAGATATCAATCACTCAGGAATTAAGATCAACAATGAAAAAATGGGATCACATTAAACTAAAAAGGAAAGGAAACAAACAATTGAGTGAAAAGGAACCGCTTAGAGTGGGACAAAATCTTCACGAGCTATATATCTGACAGAGAATTAATATATAGAATATATTTTAAAACCTAAAAAAACAATCAAGCAAATGACCCAATAGAAAATAGGTTATGAATGTGAACAGAGATCTTCCAAAATAATAAATAAAAATTGCTAAGTAACACTTTAAAGTTATTCAACTTCCGTAGTAGTTAGGGAAATGCAAATCAAAACTATTGGGGGAGGTCTTTTTGAGGGGTCTCACTGTAGCACCAGCTGTCCTGTAACTCACTCTGTAGACCAGGCTCCCTTTGAACTCACAGAGATCCGCCTACCTCTGCCTCCCAAGTGCTAGGATTAAAGGCGTGTGCCACCACGCCTGGCACAGATCAAAACTATTTTAAGATTTCAATTTATTCCAATCAAAATGGCTAAAGTCAAGAAATAAAAGTCACCCTTACAGTTGGTGAGGAGTTAGTGAATGGAGAACTCTCATTCACTGCTGGTGGAATTGAAAATTCCACTGTGGAAATCAGTGTGGAGAACTCTTAAAAAACTGTAAAGGTATGATACAATCCAGTTGCATCATTCTTTGGACCATATTCAAAGGACTCATTCCTACTGCAGAATCCTTGCACAGCCATGTTTGTTGGTGTCCTTTCACAATAGCTAAGAAATGGAAGCTAAACATCTCTGAACTGATGAATGAATAGTGAAAGTGTGGTACATTTACACATGGAGTTTATTTAGCAGTTAAGAAATGTGAAATCATCAGATTTCCAGGTAAATGGATGAACCAAGAAGCACTATACTAAGAGAACTAACTTAGGCTCTGAAAAAAGAGTAGTGTACATTCTCTCTCCTTTGTGAACCTTAGCTGCAAATATTTTTAGATGTGAATATATAATACAATATAATATAATATAATTAATATAAATCCTGATGTAACCACAGGATTCAGAAAAATGGAAAAGAACCATGGATCAAGGAGTAAGAAGGAGCTCAAGAGAGGGGGATAATAGGATGCAGGTGCTACCAAGGGAAAATGGGGAAAATTTGTAACTAGGGAAGGAGGACACAGTGGGAGAGGAAAGATAAAGAATGCTTGGGGTAAGGAATGCCAGAAAGAAATGTATTAGTTCAAAAAACTTTTGAAAAATCCACATACAAAATAAATACAAATGCACAGCAAATCTCCCCATCTTCTGGTGTGTTCCTTAATTTCTTCTTCAGTGTTTTTTTTCCATTGCATACATCTTTCCCTTCCCTGGAAGGTTTAATCCAATGTATTGTGTTTCCTATGCTACTGTGTATAGAATTCTTTCCCCTGATTTCTTTCTCGGTCTGTTGTCTTTGGTGTATAGTAAGTCTCTGAATTTGATGTGTTAATATTGTAACCTGTCACTTTTTCTGAAAGTGTCTATCAGCACTAGGAATGTCATGGTGGAGTTGTTGAGGTCTCTCATGTAGAGAATTATGATTTTTGCAAATACTTTGATTTCACTCTTACCTATACTTGATTTTAGCCTCTTGTATTATTTCTCTAACTAAAACTTCAAGCATTAGATTAAATAAGAGTGATAAAATTACATAAAACCTCTATATTTTCCTTTCACAAGTTAGAGACCTAGCTGGGAGGACTCTTGCCCTGGGGACACTCCACCTATTGTTCCAGTGCAGAGCAGATGTCCTCTCCTAACACTAATCCCTTTAACAATTAGACTCTCTTCCAGCACATGCCTTAACTTCAACATTAAACTTTCTAGTGCTCCTTTTTTTCTCCAAACTGTTCAGTTTGCATTTGCTTCAGCCACAATTGTTGTTTTGTATTGTAGACTTGCATAAGCATCACTGTTAATAACTATACAATAAATTCAATGGTATATTGTCTGAAATTTCCTCCACCAAAGATTTTAGACCACCACATCTTAGTTTATCCATAGGCAAATTCTTAGGACATGGGAAGAAGGCAGCTAGATTCTTCAACAAAATATCACAGGTATGGACTCTATCCCAGTTGGTCTTTAGATCCTTGTGTCCCTCTCCATGTGAAACATCTTGGGCCAAGCCATTATTAGAATGGGTTATTAACCTCTGGTTATATCATTCAACTGTTTTTCTAGTTGTGAGATCCAAAGTCTTTCATATCCCATTGTGGAACAGGAGACAGGAAGATTGCAAGAGCCAAGGGAGGAGGTGCTTGGCCATATGAAAACAGAGATTTATGGGCTTCTGTGGCCTTGCTCATATGAATCTACAGCAATTGTGTCAGCATACACAAGACCTATGCATATTCAATCGGACAAAAACCCAGCACAGAAGTGGGGAAGTGGGCAGCAGGCCCTAACATTAACCAATGAAATATTGGCAGCTGACTACTGCTGAGTGATCCAGAGCTGATCTTCTTTAAGGGAGTGACTCTAGATAGGCTCACTAGACCCCACTGGATGAACCTGTACTAAGGTATATCTGGGTTAACTAACATGATGTTATAGACCTTAACATAAATGACAGAATATATCAAACTCAGTGGTGGGGGCTAAGGGAGGGGGCAGATGTGGGAGGAGGGTTATAAATGATTAAGATATTTTGCATGAAATACACAAAATTCAATCAAAAATATTTTAAAAAAACACTAAACACCAAAAAATCTCAGTTAAGAGAACATTTTTGGAAAAAGGAATGCAAAAGGCTTTGAAATATTTAAAATGGCTGTTCAACAACCTTAGCTATCAGGAAAGTCCAAATTACAGCTGCTTTGAGATTTCAGCTTGCCCCAATCAGAATGATTAAGTTTTTAAAAAGACAGAAGTGTTTGTGAGATGTGGAGAACTATTGGTGAGAGCACACATTGGTGTGGCTACTACAGAAGCTACTGTGGCAGGTCCTCAGAAAATTGTGAAGTTTCCTAAGATTGTAGTGCCCTCCTTCTGGTGTTCAGCAAAGCTTGGGAGCTTACACCAATGATGATAATTGAGTCAAAGAGAAGAACCAATATTTTTGCCCTTGCCTTCTGAGGTCAGCCATAACTCCTCAGACAATAAGTTCCCTCTGTTAAGTTACCTGTCCTCTACATCAGAGAGGCCAGTGATTTCAGACTCTAACAGTATTCATCCTACAAGAAGTGCAATTACTGAAGTCCTCACGCTGGGTGTGAAACAGTACAAAAGTTGCAATTTTACAGGGCTCTCCACTATTACCAAGCAAGTGTCTAAGGGATATGTAACTTGCCAAAGGGGAAAAATCAGGCAATAAGAAAATAAATCCCAGTTTGGAGGCCTCCCAGCCTAAGACCCTGACAAAATATCTAGGCAGACTTCATAAAACTCCCTAGGGTAGAAAAACTAAAATACTCACCATCGATGATAAACCACTACTTTAGGTATGTAGAGGCTTTCCTTCTCATGCATCACCATCTGGGAAAGTAGAAGAGTAATGTAAATTTATATTTAAACAAGATTATCCTGTCAAGGAGCATGGTGCAGACAGGAGAGACCTCCCTTTGAGTGATAGGTCAGTGCTCTGGTTTGCCTTTCAATTGCTGTGACAAAACACTCTGTCCAAATCCAACTTGGGGAGGAAAGTGTTATTCATCTTTTTTTTTTTTGTCTTTTGGAGACAGGGTCTCCCTGTAGTCGAGCTGTCCTGGAACTCCCTGAGTAGTCAAGGCTGGCCTTGAACTCACAAATATCTGCCTGCCTCTGCCTCCCAAGTGCTAGGATTAAAGGCATGTGCCACCACGCGGGGCATCATCTTACATCTCTGAGGTCACAGTTCATCACTTAGGGAGCCCAAGGTAAGAACTCAAGGCAGGAACCTGCAGTCAGTAGCGAAGCACAGATCATAGAGGAACTCTGCTTACTGGCTTGCTCTCCTGGCCCATATACAACCTGCTCTCTTATAGAAAAACCTGCCCGGGGGTGGGCCCTTTCACAGTGGGCTGGGACCTCCCACATCACACAACAATCAAGAAAAAAATCCCACAGATATGACCACAGGCCAGTCCAATGTAGGCAATTACCCAACTAAGGCTCCTGCCACCCAGGTGTGGCAAATTGCCATTAAAGCTATTCAGCACAATCAGAATAGTCCAAGAGGCACACAAAATAGCACAGGCTATTGCCAGAGTTCTTGATTATCTCCTAGAACTGGAAGATGAGACCCTACTGCTGAACACAGGACATAACTCAGACACAGAACTTGGAGAAATGGAGCAGAAACCTACCTGGAAGTGTTCTACCTGAAGTTTAGCCCTCATAGTTCTAGAGGACTCTATGAAAGCTACTAAGGAAGAAAATAAATCAGTCCTCCAACCCAGCCCTAACACCTAATAAATATACTGACTAGCACAACAAACTACCTCTATGGATGCAGTAGTAGCACTGCTATCTGGGAGGCAGTCAACACCTATTTAATTGGACTTAAAGCCTTCTCAATGGGAGTGGACTTCTCAGGGATGGCACTGTAAATATACCCAAACACACATGGCTGCAAAGGTCATAGATTCTAGAGGAAACCCCCAAACCCTAGCTCTGTCACACCTCTAGAAAAATGAAATTTCTTACCATATCCTAAAGATGGATTCTTCTATTTACAGGCAAGTATGCCACACACCACTCATGAAAGAAGCTTCTTTTTGCAACCAGTGGGGTTGCAGAGTTGGTCACATACAGAGAATATGTGTCTGAGTAGGTGACACATCTACAGTAGAACCTCTACCCCTAAGGATCATGGAACAGAGAGGAACAGAAGACAGAGAGTATACTAGTGGATCCTTCAACTCTAACCAGTGAAGCTTCTTTACACAACAGAGTGTGATGTACACAGAAGGTCACAACTGGCAAAATTTTAGAGAATACATGAGTGTGTGCCCCTGGATAGGACTCGTATATTAAACCTCACCCACTCAAAGCTCAGGGACAATTTCAGAAGAGTGTATGGAAAATTTCTAAGAGCCAGGGTTGGTCCATGAAAATAGTAAAACTGAAGCTTCCAGGCCACTGGAAACTTGCAGATGTGAAATTGCAACAATGATGGTGTCAAGCACAGACCCATGCCAACTCAATGAGACAAGGCCCAGTGTGGGGCTAGGGAAATGGTGGCTGGCCCTAGCCTGGGAGCTATGAGAAACTGAATACTGCTGAGTGAGGGAGAGTACACCTTACTTACGATCATTAGATAGGCTGACTAGCCTCCAGAGGAGGAATTTGCACTGAAGGACAACTAAGTACAAATGTGTGTCCACATAGGACCTGTGCAGGGGATTACAGGAGGTCCAGAGTGGAATGGGCGGGGCAGGGATGGGTAGGGGACCTGAATTTGATTTAAAACTTTTGTAAAAAAGGGTTGGAGAGATGGCCTAGTGGATAAGAGTGCCGACTGCTCTTGCAGAGTAACTGGGTTCGATCCCCAGCACCCGCATGGCAGACAAGAACTGTCTGTAACTCCAATTCCAGGAGAACTCCACTTCCAGAGGAATTCGACACCCTCTACTGACCTCCGCAGCATTGCGCGACATGGGTGCACAAACCTACATGGAGACAGCACATTCATACACATAAATAAATAAAATAAAATAAAATGTTGTAAAAAAAGAAAAAGAAAATGGGACATTATTATCACAAGACCTTGGCATCTCCTGCCTTTTATCTTCTAGATTTTAAAATTAACAAATGAAAGATAGTATACTTTCCAGAAATTTCTACTTATTTGTTTTCATAAGTTTTAGTCCAATTTTTATTATTCTTTGCATTCAATTTGTCTTATTAAAAACTTTTTATTAATTTAAATACTGTTGTATGAAATGCACTTTGCTCAATAAAAATTAGTAAAGAAAGTAAATAAATAAATGGATAATGTTTTTAATTGATGTTTTCTGTATTTCAGACATCATTTTTTAATTCAGTTCAGGCATATTCCCCTATCCCTTCCTCCCACCCCACCTCACTGCACATCATGCATTTTGCCATAACTGTCCTGCGTCTTTCTCTCAGTCTTTTTTTATGCTTAGGAATTCACATTTTCCTCCATTATTTTTATATTACTCTAAAATATGGATACATACTCTGCACCCATATACAATAATTACAGAGTCTGAAAATAATTGGTGGATGGATTCTAGAACCCGTTGTGAGATTCATATTATAACAACATAGCTGCTTTCAGATAAACAGAAATATAACAATAATGTCATTCAGCATTTGTTTCATCTGGAGGATTTGGTGATAGCAACCACAAATGAGGGAAACCATTCTCCTTTTGTCTTTCTGGGACTGTGTTATTTCAGTCAGCTTAGTGGCTTTGAACTCCATCCATTTACCTGCAAAGTTCATAATGCCATCTTTACTGCATAGTAGTAGTCCATTGTGTAGATGTACCACATTTTTGTCATCCACTCGTCTGTTGAGGAGCATTTGGGTTGGTTCCGGCTCTTTGGTATTGTGAAGAGAGCTGCAATAAACATATCTTTGCGGTAGGATGAGTCTTTGGGGTATATACCCAGGATTGGTATGACTGGGTCTGGTGGTAGGCTCATTTTGAGTCTTTTAAGGGTTCTCCACGCTGCTTTCCATAGTGGTTTTACAAACTTACATTCCCACCAGCAATGGATGACTGTTCCCCTTTCTCCACAACCTCTTCAGCATCTGTTGTCTTCTCTTCTGGATCTTAGCTAGCCGTATTGGAGTGAGATGATATCTGAGAGTGGTTTTAATTTGCATTTCCTTATTTATTAATGATGTTGAATGTTTTTGAGATGTTTCTCAGCCATATTCAATTCCTCACTGGTGAAGTCTCTGTTTAGCTCTTTGCTCCATCTTTTGAGTAGGTCATTTGTCTTCTTTCTTCTTTGATTTTTGAGTAGTTTATATATTCTTGACATTAATGCTCTGTCAGATTAATCACTGGTAAAGATTTCCTCCCACTTTGTGAGTTTTCTCTTCACCTCCTACATTGTTTCTTTTGCTGTACAGAAGCTTTTGAGTTTTATGAGGTCCCATCGTCGACTGTTGATATAGTGAAAATATCCATTCTACCCAAACTCTTTTATAGATTTAATGCAATCCCAATTCAAATCCCCAAGAGTTTCTTCACAAGCTTGGGAAAAAGTTCTTTTTCATTTCATACTGTGATTTCTTTAGCTTTTCCACTTCTAGCTGGAGCCTGTCATCATCATCTTGTAGCTCCTTGTTTCCTTGGACTTTTTCTTTTTTCATTTCGGCCTGGGAATCTTTTCAGTGTTTCCTCTTCATACAGGAGTTTGTCATTTTCTCCCTCTAGGTCCTTCTTGAGTTTTTCAATCTCTCCTTTTAGTTCTTTCCACCTCTTGTCATTATCTCCCTCTAGGTCCTTCTTGAGTTTTTTAATCTCTTCCCATAGTTCTCTAATTTCTTTGAATACATCTACATTTTTTCTTCTAAGGTCAGTGTCTTGGATTCTTTCCTTGGATATCTCATTGTAGGGATCTTCTATAGGGTTAGTAGAGTTCTGTGTGGATTTATTAAGAGGTTTTCCAATGTTGTTTTTTCTTTGTGTCCTTGCCATGTGGATTTGTCTGTTTATTTGTTTCTTTGAATTCTGGCACCTCAAATTTGGCTGCACAGACTATGATCGCCAATGCTCAGCCTGTTAGGACATCTGCACCAGAGCTCCACAAAGATGGGAAGGGGGGGAAACGCTGGGTTGAGTTGCTGCTTTGACCCATACACCAGTACGCTCCCAAGGGTCAAGGCAGGTCTGCCTTGCCTCATATGCTCCTCACTGACTCCAGGTGCCTGTCTGGAATTCCAGCTGGCATTTCCGGGGACAGGTGGCCATCCTCCCAAAGGTCAAGGCAGGTCTGCCTTGCCTGGGTGGCACCTCACTGACTCTGGGTTGCTGTTTGGAGTCTGAGCTGGGAAGTCCGAGGGTGGGTGGCAAGCCCCCAAAGGGTCAAGGCAGGTCTGCCTTGCCTCACGGCCACCTCACTGATGATAATATGTGCTTAAAATGGGAGAATATGGCAGGAACCATCCTGAACAAGGAAATGGGGGTTCTGAGATGCCTGGAATCTGCTGTGCAACCTTGAGCTAAGAATAAAATAAACTGAAAGAGTTTCTGTTAAAAATGGACTGTTTTTGATCATTGCATTACAGCTGAATTTCAGTATTTCCAGGCTTTACCTATTTTCCACATCCCTACTGCTGTAATGCAGGGCATTCCCATGACACCACAAATCTCCCATTGCTCAGTCTCAAGGAGGTGTGGGAAATTTCTACATGTCTCTAATCTCCCCACCAATTTGTCTTTGATATGACATTTATGTGAGTGTTTGATAATAGTACCTTTTAAAGATGAAAACACTTATTTTCTAATTCATGTTTGTTTTGTATTTTATCTTCCTTAAATGACCCAGACATGATATATTGCCTCTGTGTACATTTTAAAAATTGTTAATTTAATAAACATTCAGAATTCCCATTTCTTTTATATTTTTATCATATGTGATTGGCATTTGTCCATTTCTTAGGAATTTTTTATTTTGCATTAATCTCCTGATTTTTATTTGAATATCATTCCCAGACTGAAACTAAAAATTTCCCATTATTAATTTGTATTTTTCTTTTCATTAAATACTTATGTATTATATATAAGAAACCCTCCAGAACAAAGGGATGGTAATGTGGTATAGTCTGTGCCTGAGGGCAAGCACACAGTTCTATATTTCTACCTGTCATGACCCTGTATTATGGGATGACCAATCAATATGTGCTGCCATATATGGGAAACAAAGAAACTGACCTGTAAGGGGCACTAATGGGGCATAAAAGCTGGGATTTTGCTTCATTTGCTGCTCAATGTTTGGCGGGTACAAATCCACTGACTCAGGTTCTGGCACAAATAAAATTCCTAGAAAGAAACACCCCACTGTCCCATCTCTCTGCACAAACCACCTACAACATAATGGGAATATTTTGTGTCATTGTAGAATCATCTTCATTTTTGAGAGTTAATTTTTCACAGTACATATTGTAAACCTCAGATGAAGATAGTAATAAATGAGATGGGGATCAAAGACAAAACCTGTCAGATGTAAGACACCCCTAAAAGTGCCTATGAGGCAAATACAATCAGGTCTTCCAGAGGACTGGAGTGTGGTTCCCAGTATCTCCATTAGGCAGTGCACAATTACCTTTAACTCTAGCTCCAGGGGATCCAGAACCTTCTTCTGGCCTCCATGGGCAACACACACACACACACACACACACACACACACACACACACACAAACACACACAAACAAAAAGTAAAGAAGTAAATGTTTTCTACATGTATATGAGGTCAGACTTCAGCCTATCATACAGTTTAGACATGTCAATGTTTCCTTTGAATTGCAATAGGAAAGCAGGACAAGTGCACTGGACACTATCTGATGAGTGACTGGCCAGTGACACACTCCAAGAAGAGACAGAGAATGAGTGCACAGTGTGACAGACAAGGGATGAGACCATGCAGCACCACTAACACACTAAGTGAACAGGGCTCCATAAAGAACTGCAGTCACAGTCCCTTGACAATTCTGTTTCTCCCTCAGACCATGGTTTTCTCAAGGGGTGAAGAATAACCAAACGAATATTATTCCTACCTCATTAAAAGACAATATACCCAGATAAAAGTCACTGAATTCCTCACTCATACCCTGAACAGAAGAGCTCTTTAGAAAAAGATTAAACATTATATTTTGAGTTATACCAGGTAAGGCCAAATTTTGGGGCTTCGTGAGATTGTACAAATACTAGTATATGGGAAATGTAATATTCTTTGAAGTGTTCACCTCAATTATTTCAGATCAAATCAGAGTAATTTTCATTTGAACCTAAGGAAACATTCTTTTTTCTATTGCTGAAAGTCTTTCAAATACCTGACTTTTTCCTAAACGTTGCCAGGCTAGGGCTGAAAGCCACATTAGCAGAACTTTTTGGTAATTATTTATTTATTTATTTATTTATTTATTTATTTATTTATTTATTTATTTATTTTTGAGACAGGTCTTCCTTTAATCGCAGCTGTCCTGGAGCTTGCTGTGTAGAACAGGCTGGCCTTGAACTCACAAGAGATCTGCCTGCCTCCGACACCCAAGTGCTGGGATTAAAGGTGTGCGTCACCTCACCTGGCATGAAAGACAGTTCTTAGCTGCCATGTGGGTGCTGGGAATCAAATCCAGGTCCGCTGCCAGATTGGTCAGTGCTCTTAACCGCTGAGCCATCTCTCCAGCCCCCTTTTAATCATGATGTCCGATCCACTCCTGTAGTTCAGCTTCTCATTTTCAAGAACCTAAAAATATTTACCATTATGTAAAATTTGAGTATGACCACAGAGTCTATTTAATCATATTTCAAAGGAAGACATTAAACACCCTCATCAACAAAAATTTAATTTTAAAATAGTCATTAAAACATGACCCATCTTGCATGCAAAATAGCAAATATAGCTGAAAAAATTGCATGTAACTGAGAGGCATCTTCTTCCATTGTCCATGGTGTGAAGGTAGGTAGTTTTAAGCATTTAAAACCTGTCTTAAAAGCATGCATCAGCAATGGCAGCAGTATTAAGCTCATGGGATGGCTATGGGGACTAAACAGGACTGAACACAATTTAACGATGATGTTTCTTGGATGTCATAAAATCTTAAATCCTAATTTAATAGAGAATCAAGAAATCATAAAACATTTCTAAATGTAGAAAATATTAGTTACACTATTTTTAAATAAATCATCTGAACTTGTTAATTAAGGCATGTTGTTTCCACATTGGTTATTTATTTATATTTATTTTTTGGAAACACTGACATCTAAACCCAGGCTCTAGGACTTGGTAGTCAGTGCTCTACCAGGAGCTCCAACTGTAGCCCTGGCCTTTAGATTTTTCATGTGTAGTTATTTATTAGGCTTCAGAATATCTGTAACAGATAAGCTTCTGGAGGTAACATTAGAAACATGGTGTTTAAGAAGAAGATTATTTGGGGCTTTATTATTAAAATTACATCTTAAATAGTTAAAATAATAATCCCCCCAATGAATAAGAATCCAGTAAAGATTCATGCAGAGTTGTAGGTTTGTGATCAATGTCATTGCCTGGCCAAGTGACCACTCCATTCACAACACCATGCATCTCCTGTTAGTGCTGGCTGTTCAGTACCAGGAACCTGACATTCTTCCTTTCCATCTCACTATTATTTTTTCCATCTCACTATTTTATTTCTGTTTCAGACAAGGTTTCTATGACAGATAACAGCTTGATGTAGTCACTCTATGAGAGCTATAAATAACCTTGATGGACTCTGTTTTGGATTTCAAAAGCCATTACCAACATTCACACATGTGCCATCTTGAAATCTGGCACTCAAGAAGGTTCTGCTGTACCTGGAACCCTTGTTAATTCATGTTCATTCAAGCAACTGAGGATGCTTGAGAAACCAGGCAAAAGTCAGTTAAGGTAATTGGCAACATCATTTCATTTTTAGGCTCAAGATATCTCTGGTTGTTCTGCAGTTATTTTTTATGGAAGCGATCTCACATTCCTTGTACAAAACATTTCCTACATATACTTCTTCCTTACATACAAAAGATTCATCCACATTTGAACAGTTCTTGTCAATTTGAATTGTTGATTCTGTTAAATGACCAATACTTTTTGAAACTGATGCACTTAGCTTCAAGATTCATAGTTTCTATTATCTATGTAGACAGAATGGTCATGTGTATTTTCTATTAGTTGAGTTCTTACATCTTTAGAAACGTAAAATTCAGTGTAGTTTAAAAAGGGCACAATAAAAAATTAATTTTATAACAAAAAAGAAAGAAAAATTTCTACCTAGTGATAGCTTTTTTAAAATTTTTATTTGTTTATTTTTAAGGGATTCTACAATATAATGACACAGTTGTTTGCAGATAACAGTGATGTTATTCAGTTTGTCATACAATTAGATAATTGGTGCATTTTGAAAGTAACTATGTCCAAATTTTGAACAACCCAAGGTTCCCATAGTCCAGTTGGAGAAGCTTGTATGCACAGGCATGTTGATCAATTAGGAGTCCACACTATATTCCTGTAGTCTAATGATTCACCCATATCTCTCCGCAGCCCTTACATTCTACCATGCCTCCGCTTATGCAGTTTGTTCCCTGGGCTTTGGGAAAGGGGCACAAGTGGGTGAGAAGAAGACAGTCTACTTTCTTTGGAGTTGTCATTTTGGACTCTAGTCTGTTCATGTTGTTTCCTTTCATGGGTTGACAGGTTTTCCAGTGATACCTTTTTAGTCATACTAACAAAGCACAAGCAATTGGATGTACAGGCATTTAAGCAGTACTAATTATTATGTCAAGCTAAGCTGTGAGCATAGTCACAGATGCTTGGAAGGTATGCTAATCCACAACCTGTGGTTTCTCTATAAAGGGTGACAAGTTCTTATTGTGGCTTATAATATCTCCTAACCACTAGAGGACATAAGCTTGTGGCATCCACTGTGAGTTATTCCTCCAAGGATAGAGCTAATATCCAATTATATTTGGGATATATATAGACACTTGGCTGCCACTGTTGCACAGTATCTCCAGGCTGTTGTGGTGTAGCTGATACTGACGGAGGAGTCTTGCTTGTCTCAGGGAGACCAATATTTTGCTGTATTGCTTTACTGGCCTTTGGTAACGCTCTCTGGCATTTCAGAGACCAGTTGTACGCTAGCAAGTGATGTCTCATAACATTTTTTCATGCTCACACCAGGTCTTCAACCACAGGGACTTACTGCCTTTCTCCTTGCATATATCCCACTTATAGGCAAAAAGGTCTTTATAATTTAGGGGGGCAGGTTTGAATCCCCTAGCCAACATCTCCTAGGCAGAATAATTCATTGCTGATGTCAGAGCTTTCCTGTAGAAATATATTTTGCTTAATTACACAGCTTATAAACAATTTACTACTGAATTTGGCTCTAGATAATTATCCTTTCTCGGTTCCTATGCCTATCAGTCAATTAAAAAAGGGTAGTTATACCTGTTTTATAGGAAATTACCACTGTAACAATTGGCTCTAATTTACAGTTAGAGAGTGGTTTCATTACCATCATGGTTTTCTTTTTCCTATAAAGGGGAGAGGTAAGAAGGTTTCTNGATACCTGCAAGAAGAGAGGCGATAAGTCCCTGCTGTCGAAGACCTGACATTAACATGGGAAAGATGTATTGAGACCACACATGCAAGTGTACAGATGGCCTCTGGAATACCAGAGAGTGTTACCAAAGGCCACTGAACCAATAAAGCAAATATGGGTCTCGTTGAGTCACGCAAGACTCCACCGTCAGCACCAGCTACACCTCACCTGCAGCAGAGGCAGCCATATGCCTGTATATCCCAAATCTAATTGGCTATTGGCTCTCTCCTTGGACGAATAACCCACAGCTGATGCCACAGTAATGGTTAGGAGATGTTATAAGACACAGTAAGACCCTGTCATATTTAACAGAAAAAAATGTAATTCATTGATTAACATACTATCCAAACATCTGTGTCTATACCAAAGTAACCTACCATAACTATTATTACTGTTTAAATACCTATATATCTAATTGCATGTGCCTCATTAGTAGGATCGAAAAGTTATCTCTGGACAAACTGTCAGTCTATGAAAGGAAACAGCCATAATTGACCAGAGTCCAAGACAACAGCAACAGAGAAAGTAGACAATTTTGCTTCTCATCCACCTGTGCCCCTTTTCTAAGCCTAGGGAAAAATCTGCAGAAGAGGGGGCATGGTAGAATGTAACGGCTGTGATTGGGGTGAATGGTGAAACTACAGCAATATAGTCTGTACACTCATTTGATCAACTTGATTGAACATACAAGCCCCCCCCACCCCCTCTGGATGGTGGGAACCATGAGCTGTGTGGGTTTGGGCACAATGGCCTGCAAATTGGTTTTACATGAAGGATGCTTGTACTCATAAATTATCACTTATTGCTAAAAAATTGAAAAAAAAACTGAGAGAAAGATACAGGACAGTTGTGGCAGAATGCATGATCTGGGATGGGGTGGGGTGGGGTGGGAGGAAGGGAAAGGGAAATATGCCTGAACTGAATTGGAAAATGATGCATGAAATACACAAAGCATCAATAAAAAAAAAAGAAAGTAAACTGTGCATGGGCCAGGGGAGTAAGCCAGTAAGCAGCACCTTCCATGGCCTGTGCTCCAGCTCCTGCCTCCAGGTTCCTGCCCTGACTTCTTACCTTGGACTCCCTTAGAGATGAACTGTGACCCAGAAAATGTAAGCTAAATAAACCCTTTCTTCCCCAAGTTGGTATTGGTGAGAGAGTTTTGTCACAGTAATTGAAAGCAAACTAGAACAATGTCCATATAACTAGAGCATGGATTTATAGAAATTTTTCAAATTATTGGCATATATTATTCACCAATATGTTTCTCTCAATGAGATTTTTTTAGGAATCCAAAACATTAAGATACTTTATTATGTATTCTCTTAGAGATTCTCCTAAATTTATCCTGTAAGCATTTAAAATGCAAATTAATTAATAACTTACCAAATTCTAAATGATATTTTCCTCTTTACCTTTACTTTGTCTAAATTAGAAATACTCTTCCTAAATTTAACAAATAATTCATTTGTTAAATAAAGATGTCCTTAATTGTGACCTTGAAAATACAATATCTGTGTGTATCTTTCTGAGAGCAGTGTTGTAATAACAGGTGTCACAGAGCCAAAAATGACAGCATTAAAAGTAGTGACAGTGAAGATTTCTAGGGTAAAGTAGAGATTTGGGGTTCATTTAATCAAATTAGTAAAATGGCACATTAGATGGGACTTGCATATAACTCTGTAGATATGAACATGATGGTGGTGCTACAGACTGTTTCCAAGGAGGGAGGGAAACTTTTTGCCCTGCCATCAGTGTTCTGTAAGATAATGGAATCTATGAAAATGCAATTAGCCCTGCCTTCCCAGACAGGCACCTGAAATATTTCTAAAATAAACAGATCACAAGAGAAATGACGGCTTCATAAATGTGAAATATTGGTAAGCACATTTCAAACTGTTTAGAATATGCATTGCAAAAACAATCATGGAAGTAGCCATGTGAACGATGAAAGTATTTCCAATAATTCAAGGCTTAACATGGTAGATTGAACATATCTGCACACTTATTCTCCTTATAAATTCCCAATAAAATTAAGTTAATGGAATTTTAAATGGCATAAATATGAGCCAGGGATGGTGGCACACACATTTAACCCAAGCACTTGGGAAGAAGAGGCAGGGGAATCTCTGTGAATTCAATGCCAGCGTGATCTACATAGTGAGTTCCAGGCCAGCTGGGGCTACAGGGAGACCCTATCTCAAGAAGACAAAGAAAAAACCCATAAACATGGAAGAGCGATAATAATGACAACTTCAGAGGCCAGTGAGAAAAATGGATGAGCAATAACTGACCCAACAGGGCAAATCGAGCTGTAACATGCGTTGGAGGTGGTTGCTGGGAGCTCAGAAGAGAGTTGCCTAGTACTGCCTTGGGGTAAATCTTTGTTTTATAGTCCCGGTGTACTGTTTTTATGAAATTGGGTGCACCAGACTTTGCTGCATATAGGTTCTGATTGTTCTTTGATTAAAATGAAGCGACCCTATTTATCTCTTCTGATAACTTCTTTGTGAAGTCTATTTTGTCAGATGTTGGAATTATAACACATGCTTGCTTCTTAGAGCCATTTGCTTGGAATTTTTTTCCATCCTTTCACCCTAGGCTAGTGTTTATTGTTGAAGGTGAGATGAGTTTCTTGAAGAAAGAAAAGGATGGGTTTTCCCTCTTGATCCATTTTACTAGCCTACGTCTTTTGACAAGAGAGTTGAGGACATTCATATTTAGTGTATTATTGAAAGATGTGTATTAGATAATATCATGTTTGTGGCCCTATTTCGTGTTTTAGTTATTAGACATTTCTTAGTTTTCTTTCTGGGGCCTCTTGGTTGAACTCATTCCTATCTTTTGTCCATATGGTTTCAAGTGTCCTTCATAGGGCTGGTTGGGCAGGCATAAATTCTTTTACCCTATTCATGTCAGGAAAATTTTCCATTCCCCTTTGAACATGATGGATAGTTTTACTGGATAAAGGATTCTGGGTTGACATCTATGGTCATTTAGAACTGGGAATATTTTGGTCCAGGCCCTTTTGCCTTTCATACTTTGCACTGAAAAGTCAGTCAGCTGTAATTCTGATGGGTTTGCCTTTTTATATATTGTTGTTTTCCTCTAGCAGCTTTTAATGGCTTCTCTTTGTTCTGTACATTGAAAGTTTTTATTTGATATGCCATGGAAGCTTTCTGTTGGTCACGTCTGACATGTTCTGTATGCTCCTTGAATCTCTGTAGCTAAGTCTTTCCTGAATTTAAGGAAGTTTTCTTCTATAATCCTGTTGAATATCTGTTCAATGCCATTGGACTGAGATTCTTCTCCTTCCTGTATGCCTGTAATTCATAGATTTGCTCTTTGTGTGTTTATCCACATTTTCTGTGTATTCCATTCCTGTGTTGTTGTATTTTTATTTTACACAACCTTTGCTTAAAAAGTCCAGATATTGGGGCTGGAGAGATAGCCTAGCGGTTAAGAGCACGGACTGCTCTTCCAGAGGACCCGGGTTCGATCCCCAGCACCCACATGGCGGCTAAGAACCATCTGTAACTCCAATTCCAGGAGAACTCCAGTTCCAGGGGAATCTGACACCCTCTTCTGACATCCGCGGCATTGCATGACACGGGTGCACAGACCTACATGCAGACAGTACATTCATACACATACAAAAATAAATAAAATTTAAAAAATAAATAAATAAAAAAAATAAATAAAGAGTCCAGATCTTCGACTTTGTCATCCAGTCTTGATATTCTGTTCTCTATTTCAATTAATTCTTCTTGTCGGGCTTTCTGCTGTTGTTTCCAATTGGCTTATTGGGTTTTTCAACTCCATATTCAGTTCCATTTGAGTTTTCTTTATTATTTATAACTCTTCTGTAAATTCAGTTTTAAATGATTAATTATTTTGATATTTCATTAAGCTGCTTATTTGTATGTGGGGATTCCATTTGGCAGAAGCACTTAGGAAGTCAGCTCCCAACCCCTAGCCCTCAGGCTGGAGTCCTGATTGCTTTTGGAACCTGCCTGGAGCCACTGTCTTTGATGTTTTGGGCAAAACATTGTCACATTCCTGTAGTGATCTGGAGTATATGGTGTAAATTCCTGTACACCCCAACCCCCAGTTGCACCTCACAATGTCCAGTATAAATACCCCGGGTTGTAAAAATAAAGTTGAGTTATTTTCCATGGAATTTTCCTGGCCTGGCTCTTGAGTCCCTACTTTCCTTGCTCTTTCTTCACCCCCTCCAGGCTTCCCAGTACCTTTCCCCTCCCCCTCCCTTCCAGGGCTAGGACTTGGACTCTATGACAAGCTGGCAGGAATGGATCCAGGGAACCTGCCGTCCTGGGAATCTTCAGGCCCTGGACAAAGGGGGAAGAACGTGGAAAGGCTACATTTGTATATTTTTGGATTTCCTTTACAAGTTTATGTTTTTCCTCTTTGAGTTCATTCAGTTGTTTCTGTATTAAGTTCTTTGATCATGTAATTCTGTGTCCTGGGACAGTTCTCATTGTAGTCCACTTCTGGAGAATTAGTGGGATTGGTTGGGAACATATGCTCTTGGTTTTTTATTTTATTTGTGTTTTGTGCTGCCATGTGGGCATACTGATGTTCTTTGTTGGTTATGTCTCTAGTAGGAACTTCTATTCTGCTTTTGTTTAATTGAATTTTGATTCTGTTTATATAGCCTGTTTACTTTTTGTTCAAGTTGGCCAATAAATTTGTGCATATTGCAGGTTATTGCAGAGTAGGAGACTGATCAGCATGCTTGGTGAGACAGGGTCGTATGTAGGCTACAAGATAGATTAGTCAGGTTAGTATAAGGGTTGGTCTGTGTCAGATACAGAGCCAGTGGAGTCTATGCTAAGGAGTTTAGCTAGTCTGGGTTAGGAAGCTAGTCCATAGATCTGACACAGAGGAATTGGAGTGGGCTTAGGTCTCAGGCTGGCAGAGGACATGGTAGGGGTGGGGAGAGGAATGGAATAGAAACATGGGTGGGTGGGATCTGACCTACCAGAGTCCTAGTTGGGTGGGTCTGTCCAGAAGACTGGGAACCAGAGAAGATGGGGATGGGGACCACCTGAGGTGGGGCTTAGCAATCTATGCTGGGGAGGTTGAGATGTTCTGGGTTAGAAAGCTACTCCAGAGACCTGAGGCAGAGGAATTAGGGCCTGCATGGGTCCAGCGCTGGCAGGGGACCAAGAGTTGGGAGGGTGGGGAGAATTTTGCTTTTGCTCTTTTTTGAACTCCTTGTAGCCACAGCTAGACTGGAACTCGCTATGTAGACCAGGATGGCCTGAAGTTCAGAGAGATCTGTCAACCTCTGCCTCCTAAGTGCTGAGAGTATAAGAGTGGGACCAAGAGTGTTTAAAAGAAGAAGCAGAGTTGCTAATAAATATACAAAAAGTGTCGAATATGCTTAGCCATTGGGAAATGCAAATTAAAACAACTTTAAGGCTCCTTCTTGTATATATCAGAATGGCCATTATCATGAATAAAATGACAAGAGGCCAGACATGGTGGTGAGAGGCCGGGCATGGTGGTGCTTGCCTTTAATCCTAGCACTTGGGAGGCAGAGGTAGGCAGATCTTTGTGAGTTCAAGTTCAGCCTGGTCCACAGAGTGAGTTCCAGGACAGCTGGGACTACAGGGAGACCCTATCTTGAAAAGAAAAAAAAATGATAATATATGCTATTGAAGATGTGAAGGAATGGGAAGCCCTTCTCCAGTGTGAGTGGAACTGTAAACTACTTTGACCACATTAAATCTGCCTGGAAGTTTCTCAACAATCTAGTCATAGAGCTACCTCATGTTGCAGCTACACTATGTATATGGGAAAAAAGCTATAGATTCTTCTACAGAGATATCTCCTAAACCATGATCAGTCATGCTCTACTCACAAAATTAGGGAATCAAATCAGCTTAGCTGTGCACCAGCTGATGAAGGGATGATGCAAATGTGATAAATACATATATATGAGTTTTATTGAGATTGCAGAAAAAGAAAATTATGAACTTTACAGGAGAGTAGATGAAACTGGAGAAAATATACTGAGGTGAGCCAGGTGGAGGAGAAAGATAGATCGCTTCTCATTAATGTGTGGATCTTGGCTTTGATTTTTTTAGTTTGGTGTGTTTAACTTGGAGTACCTGTGTGAGTCAGGGATGTGAATGCGTCTTTTGTAGAGGAGGAGACTCTTCTATTTGGCTGAATATTATAGTCTTTATATACACTAATTAAGTTATTTATGAATTCAACTTGTGTTTCACATTTAACTTTATAAATTAAATCTACTTTTGGAATTCATTATTCCTTGAAGGTCCTCTATTCAGCTGGTGAATACATACCTTTTATTATGATACTATGCAAAGAAAATGTCAAAGACAAATTTTGGAATTCCACTTTAATTGTTATACTTGCACTTTCCTGTAAAAGTTTGGCTATATTGTATAAGAATTCTGATTGTTACCACAGATGCATTTTCATTTTGAAAGATATTTGAGATCACAGTGTAGTCTTTTTACCCTCAGAGGAAGCACAGTAATACATATAATGTGGACAAAAGATTTTTAAAAATTTTTATGTCTAGATTCATTGGCGCCCAGCAAACTTATGATTTCAACCTTTTATCTAGAGTTTAGAAAGGTCATTGTTTCCTTTGGATTGCAATAGAACAGCAGGCCAAGGGCACTGGACACTGTCTGGTGTGTCTCTGGACAGGAGGCAAAGTAAGACTTTCAGTGACACTGCAAGAAAAGCCAGATCATGAGTTCAGAATGTGAGGTGTGAAGGGAGGGACCACGCTGCACACCATTAATATCCTAGGTGAATAATTCTTCATGGAGGACTGCAGTTATGGGCCCATGACAATTGTTTCTTCTGCAATCCATTGCTTTCCCTGGAGGGTGAAGTGTAACCATTAAAAATTATTTTGTCTCATTAAAAAGATGAACACTTTGGAAAAATTCAGTCTTTCAGTTTTTCACTCATGATGGGCAGTAGAAGGGCTGAGGAGTAAAAATTTTTCTGTCATTTTAAATCCTGCCAGGTAAGTCAGAAATGGAAGTGGGGAGAGCAGTGCACAGCCAGGAAAATGTAGAGCAGTCTATTCTACATGGAAGAGCCTTCAAGAGGAGCTAAACGAAAAATCCAAATAGCCTTTCAAGTGTTCACCTTAATTTCAAATTTAAAAAAAATTAAAATTATATATTTTAGATATGTAGGGTACAGTGTGGTATTTTGTTGAAATTATACAATAGGAAACTATCAAATTGGGTTTATTGGCATCTTCATTTAGGAAATTATTTATCTTAGTTTTTAATTTTTAAGCTTTAATCAGTTATTTTATATTCCATGCAATGCATTTTGATCACATTCACCCCTAACTCTTGCACCTAACTTCCAGATCCACCCCACCCATTACCAGCAGCTTCATCGTGTCATGTTTTTTAAAAAATAAATAAATAATAATAATAATAATAATAATGATAAGCTATAGAGTCCTGTTGGTGATGTCCATGAACTCCTGGCTACAGGATCATTCACTGGAACATGGCTGATCTACCTGAGCCTACACCCTTACAAAACTGACTTCCTGGGCTGGTGACATAACTCACTGATTAAAAGCAATCTGTTCTTGCAGAGGACCTGGGTTCAAATTCCAGCACCCACATGACAGCTAACAACTGTTCATAACTCAGTTTCCAGGGATCTGACGTCCTCTTCTGACATACTTGGGCATTGCATGATATGGGTACACTTACATCCATGCAAGAATGCACTCATACACATAAAATAAGAAAGAAAAGAAAAAAAAAACTGATATTCTTTTATCCAGAAGCCATCAACCGTCCGTAGCTCCTCAGCTATGGGTAGGGGTTAGTGAACCTCTTGCCACTCCATGCTGAAATGTTGACTGACTTGACCTTGGGCAGGAAAACACAGGCTTGGGCAGTAGGCTGCGATATGGATGTCCTATTTGTGGCTGAATGTTCCATTGTCACTTATTCTGTGCACTTTGTCCAGTTGTGAGTTTCTGCATTAACCTGTCCCTGGCACAAAGAAACTTCTCTGATGAGATCCAGTAGCTTCACTGAACTAAGAGTAGAAAGATACTACTTACTTAAAGTACACACATATTGTGCAATGACTGCAGAGGAATCCGACCCCTCTGGAATTGGAGTTATGGACAGTTGTTAGCCACCATGTGGGTGCCGGGAATTGAACCCAGGTCCTCTTCAAGAGCAGAGAGTGCTCCTAACCACTGAGCTATCTCTCCAGCTCCCAAAGATCCACTTTTGCTAGACTTAGCACTTGGGAGACAGAGACAGGAAGATCTCTGTGAGATCAAGGCCAGCCTAGTCTACATAGAAAGTTCAAGTCTAAGCTGAGACTACAGGAAGAACCTGTCTCAAAAAGCAGTGGCCCCTAGCACAAATGACAGAATGTGGGAACCCCAGATAGGGGAGCTGTGGGAGGGTGCCAGCGGAGAAGTGAGTATAAAGGCAATTAAAAATGAGTGAAAATTTTTGTATTAAATGCATAAAAATTCAACAGAGGACCCGTGTTCGATCCCCAGCACCCACATGGCGGCCGAGAACCATCTGAAACTCCAATTCCAGGAGAACTCCAGTTCAAGGGGAGTCCGAGACCCTCTTCTGACCTCCGCGGCATTGCACGACACGGGTGCACAGACTTGCATGCAGACAGTACATTCATACACATACAGAAATAAATAAAAATTAATTTAAAAAATTTAAAAAAAAACACCAAGCAGGAAATAAAGATACAAATTTAGAGAACAGTTTGACACTAAGTTCATTTAGCAGAATAGTAGTAGTAGGTTCCACTGAGAACTATGAGCTACACAACCATGCAGTCTTGGCCAGATTTTACAGAACTAAGCATGGGATGCCTTCAATCTCATTAGATAGTAATTGGTTATCCCCATATCACCTGGGCCACTATATCACCCATGGCCACTCTTGCCACCACTGACATATTTCAGTTCACAGGATTCACAGCTGGGTAAGACTATTGGTTATTTTTCTCTCCCAGCAAAGAAAGGTTTCTTGTATACTTGTATTGGGAGATTTTCACACCTGTCTTTTACCAGGTGATTCCTGGAAGCCACATTGGCAGAGTTCAAACTCCTTTCTGTTTGTAATCATGATCCAGGATCCTGCACTGTGACTGCCAAATGGTTATTTTTGAGATACACAGGAAGAACTTGTCTGCTCACCTTATATCTGGTCATGGAGCTATGTCTAATGTTATCTCAAACAGGAAAATAAGAGGTCATCTCATACACACCAGTAAAAATTATGTTAACAGTCAACAATGTATGATCACCCATCTTTCATATTGTACAATGAAGATGGTGAGATCAAATACAGATAACTGAAGGCTTCTTCTCCCATTGTTCATGTCTGTGCAGATGAATAAATGTTATGCTTTCTGAGCTTGGTTCACCATACACTCTATGGCAACAATAGCAGTACTATGTGGAAAGGATTGTTGTGGGGTCCCAACAGAGCTGAAGCACAGTGTTCAAGTCAATCAGGAGAATAGCATCTACATAGAATTGGACCACCGTTCTTACAAGCATAAAGAGGTAAGGCTATCTGAGAGTACAATATTTCTTTTGAGTAGCAAAACCCAAACAATTTGTTTAAGAATTAAAGCTACAGAGTAATAGAAAAAATATAAAATTTAAATCATTAATCATGAGGTTGTAGAAAAAGACTTCTTTGATTTGTTTCTTAATTTTTGCAAATGCCATACAATGTATTTTATTGTATTTAGGCCTCCCCATTGTTATTCTCCTATATGCAGCCCTTACTACCTTACTATCACCCCTGATTTCATGTATCTAACATATATATAATAACGTTCTGACTCATCATTGCAATTATATTTATTACTTGTTTTCATTTTTTATTTTATTTTATGTATATGGGTATTTTAACTGCATGCGTGAAAATGCAAATGCCTGAAAAATCCCACAGAGGTCAGAAGAGGGTGTCAGATATTCTGGAGCTGGGCTCAGGAAAGTTGGTAGCTACCTTGTGGGTACTGGGAATCAAACCCAAGTTCTCTGCAAGGGTAGCCCATGCTCCTAACAACTGAGCTATTTCTCTAGTCCCCAAAGGTTTTCGTTACTTAGAATTTATGCCTATAATTGATAAGACTATGAAGGATATATTAGAAAAATGAATCCCTTCAGAAGATTGTTTGGATCTTTCAAACACCACAAATCTTAATACCTAGAGAGAGAAACAGGTCCTCCAATCTCAGTGAGACTAGGATAAAGAATGCACTAAAATGAACAGAGCTTCCTGCAGAGTTTGCAGGGTGAAAACAGCTCTCAGGTTATGGCAGTCGGGGTGGGTCCCCTCCACCCACAGCTCTGTGTCTCCTGCTCACTGTGAACAACTGAAAGAGGCAAACCTTTCACTCCATCTCAGATTGTATTCCTGCTTAAGCCAAATCAAGTATCAGAAGCATCGATTCGCTTGGTCTTCACATGACATAATCAGCTGCATGAAGGACCATATGTTTTGATTTTCAAAGGTTATTTCCTAGCATTCTTACATGTGAAACCCTTTAAATCTGGACTTCAGAAGAATCTGCTGTCTTATACAGAACAGATATTGCACACTTTGTGCAAACATTGGACAGGACTTAGTTCAGATAGTTAGGAATCATGTTCTTGTTCATTTTAGAGAATAATTGGTACAGCTAAATACGTAGTTATTATGAAAGTTCTATTTCCCAATTCAAGTTACCCTGCATCCTCCAAAAAATACTTCATGCAGTTCATTATTCTTCACACAACTCACTACTGCCTTCACTGAAGGTTTAATTTCTACCCTATGATGTCATTTGCCACTGATCTCATCTTATTTTAGTTAGAGCTAATTTATTTAGCACCTAGTTTTTGGTATCATTTGCTACTCTGTTACTGTACCTGCAATACATATTGAGCAAGACATATTGATAAATACATTAAGGCCATACACATATTTAGAAGAGTAAAACTGTTCTTGTTTTATATGAGTAATGTAGTAGTTGCATCTTATAAGGAGTGCAATGAACTATTACTAAGAGGAAGACAGCACATGAGCTTCCCATGTGTTTTTTCCTTCCTTTCTCTCATCGCAGGTGAACAGTGAACTACATGAACAACCACACAGTGGAAATGGATTTCTTCCTCATGGAATTCTCTGACAGCAAGCAACTCCAGGAGTTCCAGGGTTTTCTGTTTCTGCTGATTTACTTGGTGACCCTCATGGGGAACCTTCTCATCATCATGCTTGTCACTGTGGACCAGTGTCTTCACACCCTCATGTACTTCTTCCTGAAGAACTTGTCCTTCCACGACGTGGGCTTCATTTCAGTCACAGTCCCAAAGCTCGTTCTCAGCACTTTCTCTCAAAGGAGAACTATCTCTTTCTCAGGATGTCTGTGTCAGGTTTTCTTTGTGATTTTCTTTGCCACATCTGAGCTTCTCCTCCTCACAGCCATGTCATATGACCGCTATGTGGCCATCTGTCACCCATTACACTATGATGCCATCATGAACAGGGCAGTCTGTGTGCAGATGGTAGCTGCATCTTGGCTATTTGGAAGTCTCTTTGGAGCCTTATATTCATATGGCACCTTCTCTTTATCTTTCTGTGATTCCAGAAAATTGCCTCAGTTTTTTTTGTGATGTCCCCTCTCTGCTGAAGATTTCTTGCTCAAAGATGCATGTCACCATTGACATTAGTGTAATCTTTGGACTCATGTGTGGGTTTTTCTGCTCAGTGTCCATAGGGTTTTCATATGTTTACATTTTCAGAACAGTATTGAGAATGACCTTGTTACAAGGGAGGTCCAAAGCCTTCTCTACCTGTGTGCCCCATCTCATAGTTGTCTCCACATTTTTAGTTACAGGTGCCACTGCCTATCTGAAACCAGTTCCTGATTCCCCACAGCTTCTGGACTTTTTGACATCTGTTTTCTATTCCGTGATGCCTCCATCTATAAATCCTATAATATACAGCCTGAGGAATAAGGAAATCAAAGCAGCATTGTTGAACTTGTTATGGAAACTAGACCATTATGAGTTTTATAGGGGAAAGCAGTCAAAGTATCTAGAAATGCTGCATGAAATTCTTGCTACATATAGTTGTGTCTGTATTTCCAACCATATAAGTTCATTATTATATATAATGAGTTCAATGTTTTAGTTTAGATAACTAATTGGTTTTAAACATCTAGAAAGTGGTTTACAAGTTCATAATCCTGATGCAACTATAATTATCTCAAACCTGCCTAGCTGTACATTTGTTGCTTAAAATGCATCTTTGTAATTTTAAACTTAGAAGCAATGTGGCCAGAACTATGAAGGATGTAAGAAAACTGTCCTCTTCAGATGACTTGATACCTCTCGAGTACATTGGCTTACATTGCAAAGACACCATGCATATGTGAGTAAGATAATGTATTTTGAATGGATAGATTATCCAGTATTCAAAATAAAATGATCTCAGGTCCAGATGGATTCACAGCAGAATTTTGCCAGACATTCAAAGATCTAGAGCCAATAATTCTTGAATTAGGCAACACTATAGAAACAGAGAGAGAGAGAGAGAGTCAAAACTATAGAGAGAAGAGAGAGAGAGAGAGAGCATCCAAACTCTTTTTGTGAAGCCAATATTACTCTAATACCAAAGCCGGATAAAGACACATGAGAGGAGTGGGAGACAGACAGAGAGAAGGAAGAGAGAGAGAGAGAGAGAGAGAGAGAGAGAGAGAGAGAGAAACTCATGGCACATATCCATAATAATCATAAATGCAAAATTTCTCAACAAAATACTCACAAATTGCATATAGATACACACCAAAAAAATCATTTACCTTTATTACAGATATGCAGGTCTGGTGCAAGATATGTAAGTCAATAAATGTAATAAATCATATAACTGGACTTATAGACAAAAGTCACATGGTCATTACAATAAATGAAGACAAGGACTGTGACAAAATCCAAGATGAATTCAATGCAAAATTCCTAAAGGGAATTGTACTGAATGTACATTCCACAATATAAGTGAGGCTATATAAAATTAACCCACAGGCAACATCATTCTAAATGTTCAAAAACTTAAAGCATTTCCAATAAAATCAGTAACCAGACAAGGCTATCCCCAGTCATTTTCAATATACTGCTTGATAAATAAGAAAAGGAAAGGAAATAAAGGGATAGTGGAAAATAAGTTGTGAAATTTGCAGATTATATATTATACATAAGAGATTATACATAAGAGAGATTCAAAAATTCCACCAGAAAACTGCTAGAAATGATCACACTTTCAGCAAAGTGGCAGGATACAAAACCAGTTTACAAAAATCAGTAGCCTTGTAATATCCCAACAATAACCAATCAGAAACAGAGTTCATGGAAACCCATTCACAACAGCCATATCTAAGAAAAATCCTAACTAAAGACATTAAAGATTTCTACCGTAATAACTGTAAATCACTGTAGGAGACTAAGGAAGATCCAGGGAGATATAAAGTTCACTCATGCACATTGACTGGTGGAATTAATACTGTAAAAATGACCATCCTGGCTGGGTGTGGTGGTGCACGCCTTTGATCCCAGCACTTGGGAGGCAGAGGCAGGCGGATCTTTGTGAGTTCAAGGCCAGCCTGGTCTGTAGAGTGAGTTTCAGGACAGCTGGGACTACAGGGAGACTCTGTCTCTAAAGATAAAAAAAATGACCATCCTACCAAAAGCAAGGTATGCATTCAGTGCAATCCCTATCAAAAATCCCATGACATTCTTCACAGAATCAGTAAAAATATATTTTAAAATTAATATGGAATTATAAATAATTCAGACATCCAAAGCAAACTTGAGCACAAAGACCAATGCTGGAGAAAATAGCATACATATCTCAAGCAATATCAGAGAACTATAGTCAAAAAATCAGCATGCTACTGTTCCAGAAACAGACATGTAAATCAATGGAACAAAATAGAAGACCCAAACATGAGTGAACAAAATTTCAGCCACCTATTACTTGACAAAGCTTCCAAGAACACACACTGGAGGAAAGACAGCATGTTCAAAAATGGTGCTGGCAATACTGGACCTCTAAGTGTAGAAGAATGAATCTAGACCATGAACAAAAGTCAACTCAAAATTTATCAAAGGCATCAATGTGAAATGTGAAATGTTGGAATTGTTAGAAGAACACATAGGCAGTACCCTACAAAATACAGGTGCAGATAAAGACTTCCTAAATCAGGCATCAGTTGTTCAGGAATTAAAGTCAGCAATGAACAAATACGAGCTCATTAAACTAAAAAGCTTCTCTAGAGCAAAGGAAAGAAAAAATGGAGTGAAGAGGAAGCCCACAGAGTGGGAGAAAATCTTCACCAGCTATACATCTGCCAGAGGATTAGTACCCAGAATCTACAAAGAACTCAAAAAACAAAGAATCAAGCAAACGAACAACCTGAGAGAAAAATGGGTTATAGCCGGACATGGTGGCGCAGGCCTTTAATCCTAGCACTTGGGAGGCAGAGGCACGTGGATCTTTGTGAGTTCAAGCCCATCCTGGTCAACAGAGTGAGTTCCAGGATATTTGGGGCTAAAGGGAAACCCTGTCTCGAAAAGACAAAAAAAAAAAAAGAAAGAATAATGGGTTATGGATGTTAACAGAGAGCTCTCAAGAGAAGAAATATAAATTGCTAAGAAATACCTCTAAAATTGATCAGCATCCTTAGTAGTCTAATACCCTGCAAGAACCTGAAACAGGCACCAATTACATTTGAATCTTGAAAAACAGGAGTCAAGCTATACAAGCAATATAAAGAGAACCAAAATTAAATTAAACAAAAGCAGAATAGAAGTTCCTTTTACACACATAACCAACAAAGAAAATCCACGTGCACAAATGGCAGCACAAAACTACAAATAATATGAAAAACCAAGAGAATATGTCCCCCAACAAAAGCCACCAATCCTACAAAAGTGCACTACAAGGAGAACCACCCTAAAGAACCTAAGGACTCAGAATGGAAAAGAACAATCATAAACATTAACAAAGTATTTAAAGAAAATGCAGAAAAAAATTCAAAGAACTGAAAGTGGAAAGCCCAAGAATATACAAATAAGTGAGTTAGTGAATATCAAAAACAATTGATGACTTGAAAAGTGAATTGGCTAAACTTCCCAATCAAAAGGCATAGACTGGTAGAATGGATTAGGAAACAAAACCCATCTATATGCTGTCTACAAGAAACCCATCTCAGTTTCAAGGATAGGCACCAACATAAGGTGAAGGGATGGAAGAAAGTATTCCAAGCAAATGGTACCAAAAAGAAAGCGGGCGTGGCTATTCTAATATCAGACAAAATAGACTTCAAAGCAAAAGAAATCATGAATGGTAGAATGGTATCCCTCATCTGTGGATGCTAGTGCCAATTACCCAGTTGTAAATATTTCTTGTGTAGGGCCCCCTGAGCTTTTGTACAAAGCAATTGGGCATAATGCATTTTGGAAACAACAACAACAGAAAAGACTGCATCAAAGAACTGACTGAAACAGTGAACTTCTGCTCAAAACAGTCAACTTCCCCATGGAAAATATTGAGAAAGACTAAGAGATGAAAAGCATGTTTGGCAGAATGCATGAGCTCTGG
>VZQC01002694.1:2146810-2162120 GCA_009823505.1 Rhizomys pruinosus
ACATTATGTTAAGTGAAGTAACACAGTCCCAGAAAAACAAACGACAAATGGTGTCCCTCATATGTGGATGCTAGTGCCAATAGCCCAGACATAAATATTTCTCATGGAGAGGGATGCATAGTAAAAGAAAAACAACAGAAAGACTGCATCAGAAAACTGATTGAAATGGTGAACTGGGAAGGGTGGGAGGTGCGGGAGAGAGACACACGGGTGTATATTCTATTAATGCATATTTAATTGACGTGAGTTCAACAAGTATCCAGTTTTGCCCAGACACTGATACAGGTTACATGGTGTTTTATGACTCAGTAAAAGTAAATATGTGTACATTAAACAACATTGCTTTACAAACTCTGATAAAAATGGTAATGCATCTGAGTTAAATGGAGATATAAATTGCTGTTGTCCACGTTTGTCTACATAAAATCTGTATAACAATAACTTTGGGATTGGCACATACAAATGTTCCCGATAATTTTTCTGTTTATGGTATCACCTCGTAGCATTCTCTTTCACTTATAAGATGATTTAATGAGGGGACTGGAGAGATGGCCTAGTGGTAAAGAGTGCTGACCACTCTTGCAGAGGACCCGGGTTCGATCCACAGCACCCACATGGTGGCCGAGAAATGTCTGAAACTCCAATTCCAAGAGAACTCCATTTCCAGGGGAATCCGACACCCTCTTCTGACCTCCACAGCATTGCACGACACGGGTGCACACACTTGCATGCAGACAGTACATTCATACACATAAAGAAATAAATAAAAAATTAAATATATATATTTAAAAAAGATGATTTAATGAAAAAATTGTTTGTTTCCCAAGTTAATCACATACAGTCACCCAAAACAGCATGGGTGAATTTGATGAAATCTGTGCCTTGACTCCACCCTATAAGTATGTATAATACAACTGCCTTCTGGAGACTCATGGGTCAAAAAACAAAAACCTAACAAAAAATGGGAGGGGAATACAGATAGAAATGAAACCTTTTCGTCAAAAACCTTGCAATTCAAATCTTAAAACTAACTATGAGAAAAGATTTGTATGTTCCAAACAGGTCAAAATGTCACCAACTTAACTGCTGAGAAAGAAAAGTTACAGCTTTGTATCGAGTAGGATGTATCAGAAAGTGCCAACAGAAATGTTGGCCTGTCCGAACATTGAAAGGAAGAAAAGCCTCAGATTGCTACAAACATCAAACCCCTCTGTGTACCCTACTTGTAACAACTATATATAATGAGTCCTAATGAAACTTACCTTCTAGGAGCCGCAAAGGTTTTAATACGAGAGACTTTCTTACCTCCCCCCCATAGAACAAGGAGAAATATGATGATGATGTCATTATCCAGCTGTAAATTGGAGACAACTATTATAGAAGTAATCTCTTATAAAACCAGTAAAACTGCCTTCTTGAATTGACGAATAGACGTAAGAACTGTGAAAAGGATTATTCTCTATTCAGAACCAAATATAATACTAAAGTCTCCTTAAGCTATGCACTTAAGCAAAATATATTAATGCTGGAGCTCTGACATCAGCAATGGATTATTCTACCAAGGAGATGTTGGCCAGGGGATCCAGGCCCCAACAAAAGGTAAAAGCTCCTTGCCTCTATACTGGGATACCTGCAGTAATAGATGGTATAAGATCCTGCTGTCGAAGACCTGATGTTAACATGGGAAAGATGTATTGAGACCACACATGCAAGTGTACAGATGGTCTCTGGAACGCCAGAGAGTGTTACCAAAGGCCACTAAACCAATAAAGCAAATATGGGTCTCCTTGAGTCAAGCAAGACCCACTGTCAACACCAGCTACACCTCACCTGCCTGGAAATACTGTGCAGCAGAGGCAGCCATATGCCTATATATCCGAAATCTAATTGGCTAATGGCTCTCTCCTTGGAGGAATAACCCACGGCTGATGCCACAAGCTTACACCCTCTAATTGTCAGGAGATGTTATAAGCCACAGTAAGACCCTGTCATATTCAACAGAAAAACAATGTAATTCATGGATTAACATACCATCCAAACATCTGTGTCTATACCAAAGTAACCTATGATAACAATTAGTACTGTTTAAATACCTATATATCTAATTGCTTATGCTTCATTAATAGGATCAAAAGGTTATTCATGGACAAACTGTCAGCCCATGAAAGAAAACAGCCAGAATTGACCAGAGTCCAAGACAACAGCTCCAGAGAAAGTAGACTGTTTTGCCTCTCATCCACCTGTGCCCCTTTTCTAAGCCTAGGGAACAATCTGCGGAAGAGGGGGCATGGTAGAATGTAATGGCTATGATTGGGGTGAATGGTGAAACTACAGCAATTAGCCTGAACACTCATTTGATCAACTTGATTGAACATACAAGCCGCCCCCCTGCTGGATGGTGGGACCAAGGGTCTATGTGGGTTTGTACACAACTGCTTGCAAATTGGTTTTATATGAACGATGCTTGTACTCATAAATTATCACTTATTGCTAAAAAATGGAAAAAAATACTGAGAGAAAGATACAGGACAGTTATGGCAGAATGCATGGTCTGGGATGGGGTGGGTGGGGTGGGGGGAAGGGAAGGGGAAATATGCCTGAACTTATTTGGAAAATGATGTATGAAATACACAAAGCATCAATAAAAAAAGGCAAAGGGAGCAAATACCGTGATATTCTCTATATTACATAAATGTATACAATTACCTAATGCATTAGTTGAGAATGATTTTGTACTCCTATGTTAAAACAACTTTGTCAGTTTGAAAATTGATATCAGCATAATTCATTAGGATATTATGGTTCTTAATTTTATTAAATTTAATGAATAGATGGAAAAAAAAGAAAAGTGAATTCACAAAGAAGATAGAAATGTTGAAGAAAACCTAAAAGGAAATTAGCATGGGATTGAAAAACTCAATAATCTAATTATAAACAACACCAGAAAGACTCATAAAAAGAATAAATAAAACAGAAACAGAATATAAAGACTGGGGGACAAAATTCAGAATTTGGACTCCTGAAGCAAAGACTAAGCAATTAAAAAAAACAGGAATGGAATAATGGATTACTCAGCAAATGTAGCACAACATGAAAAGACCAAATCTATGAATTATAGGCATACAGAAGGAGGAGAATCTCAGACCAATGTCATTGAACAGACTTTCCACAGTATTATGGGAGAAAATGTCCCTAAATTAAGGAAAGACTTACCTATAGAGATTCAAGGAGCACATAGAACTACAACTAGACATGACCAGACTTTTCAATATATACAATGGAAATCAGAGTCAGAACAAAAGTACTCCCAGTTCTAAACAACCATGGACGCACACCCAAATGATTTATGCAGAAACACTATCTATCATGGTATAAACAGAACAGAGAGTATTTATGATATACCAGACTGAAAGAATTCAGCCCCACAAAACAAGCACTACAGAGAACATTCAAATCAATGCAAAGGACCAAAGAAAGAAAGGAATATATCCAAGAGGGTGCAGAAATAAAACAAAGAGAGCAGTGTGCCCAGCATGTGGCGTGAGTGAACATACACTCACAGACAACACAACACCAGTAGGAGCCCAGGCGAAGCCCATCTGCTTTGGTGCTTTGCACACATCTCCTGGCCAGTGGAGGCTTGGTATCACCCAGAAACCTCCAACGTTCAGGTTACAGCATGTGGCATGCACTGGACAAAAGGCCAACAGAGTACCAGTGTGGGCCAAAGTAGCTACACAACACTGGGCCCCCACTCCCAACCTGGTGGACCTGTGCTGCAGAAGATCTGGCAGGCACAGCCAATGTTGAGGCATGAAAATCCAAAGAAACAGATAAACGAATCCACATGCCAAAGACACAAAGAAAAAACGACATGGGAAAAAGCTCATAATAAATCCACACCAAGTCTACCAACCCTACAGAAGGTCCCTACAACAAGATCTCCATGGAAGAAAACCAAGGCACAGACCTTAGAAGAACAATTGTAGACATATTCAAAGAAATTAAAGAATATAAGGAACATATCAGAGAACTAAAGGGAGAAAATTACAAACTCCAGAAAAGTGGAAATGCTGAAATGATCCCAGGCCAAAATGAAAAAAGAAACTGACCAACGAAACAAGGAGCTACAAGATGAGAATGACAGGCTCCAGAAGGAAGTGGAAATACTAAGAAATCACAGGATGACATGAAAAAGGAAATTGAGGGGCTGGAGCGAGGGCCTAACGGTTGAAACCACCGACTGCTCTTGCAGAGGACGTGGGTTCAATCCCCAGCACCTACATGGTGGCTGAGAACCGTCTTTAACTCCAGCTCCAGGGGAATCTGACACCCTCTTCTGACCTCCATGGCATTGCATGACACAGGTGCACAGACATACATGCAGACAGTACATTCATACACATAATAAAATAAATTTAAAAAAATTTTTAAAGGAAATTGAACATTCATCCAATCAACAGGAACGGATGGATCAAAGCTTCAGAAGCAGAATGGAAGAAGCAGGAAAAAAGAATATAAGACCTGCAAGACAACGTGGAGCAACTAGAATGCTCAAGTAAAGAGTATGAAAAGTTAAAAAAAGAGTGGAAAAAAACGGGAAATTTGGGACACTATGAAAAAACCAAACATCCAAGTTATAGGGAAAGAGGAAGAAGAAGAATCCCAAGACACTATTGACGAGATCTTCAACAGGACAATAAAAGAAAATTTCCCCAAACTGAAAAAAGAAAAACCCATACAAATATAAGAAGCACATAGAACACCAAATAGACAAGACCAGAAGAGAAATTCTCCACACCATATAATTGTTAAAACACTAGATGCTCAAAACAAATACAAAATACTGAAAGCCACAAGAGAAAAACAAGTTACATATAAGACCAAAACCCATGAGAATCACAGCTGACTTCTCAGTGCAAACTATGAAAGCCAGAAGAATGTGGATCAAAGTAGTCCCAATCTAAATGACTTTAGATGCCAACCCAGACTCTTATACCCAGAAAAAATGTCAATTATACTTTAAGGAGAAAGAAAAATCTTTTATGACATAAGCAAGATGAAAAAATACATGTCTAAAAAGCCAACACTTCAGAAAATCCTTGAAGAAATCCAAAGAACAGAGGAAAGGACCAAATATCCCTAAGAAATTAAAGAGAGAAATCAAAAGCATAACAGAGTAAATACAAAACTAGGCCAAGAATGCAAATAAAAAGTAAGGTGAAAGGAAGCAACACACATCTGTCAATAATAACCTTAAATATTAGTGGTCTAAACTCCCCCAATCAAAAGATATAGACAGGGAGAATGGATTAGAAAACAGAATCCTTCTATATGATGTCTACAAGAAACCCATCTCACCCTCAAGGACAGACACCACTATAGAGTGAAAGGATGGAAGAAAATAATCCAAGCAAATGGTACCAAGAAACAACCAGGAGTGGCTATACTAATATCAGGCAAAATAGGTCTCAGAGTAAAATTAATCAGAAGAGACAAAGAAGGCCATTACAAAATCTAAGACAAATGGATGAATATCTGTAATCCTGGGAACCGAGAGGATATTGACAGTTTAAACATACCCATAATATTTGAGGAAATTGAAGACATAATAAAAAAACTTCCCAACTAAAAAAAAAATCCCAGGCCAGATGGTTTCACAGCATAATTCTATAAAACATTTAAAGAGGTCCTACAATCATTACTATTCAAAATTTTCAGAAGGATACAAACAGAGGGAATTCTCCAAAACTCCTTCTATGAAGCCAGAATCACTCTAATACCAAAACCAGGCAAAGATACAACCAAAAAAGAAAGCTATAGACCCATCTCATTAATGAACATAGATGCAAAAATTCTCAACAAGTTACTTGCAAATTGCATACACACCCACATCAAAAAGATAATCCATCATGACCAAGTTGGATTCATACCAGAGATGCAAGGATGGATCAACATACATAAATCAATAACTATCATAAAACACATAAATGGACTGAAAGATAAAAACCACATGGTGATCTCAATTGATGCAACAAAAGCTTTTGACAAGATCCATCATACCTTCATGATTAAAGTCCTAGACAGAATTGAACTGAAGAGAACGTTCCTCAACACAATCAAAGCCATATGTATTGGTCGCTTTTCTGTTGCTGTGATAAAACCCCATGACCAAGGAACTTATAAAAGTAAGAGTTTATTTGAGCTTACAATTAATGGTTCCAGGGAATTAGAGTCCATTGTGGTGGGAGGCATGGAGGCTGGATCTGCAGCAGGAAGCCAAGGGTCACATCTCACAAAGAGCACAGAAAGCAGAGAGAGCGACTGTAGACCATGAGGCTTGTTAAAAGACACTAATCCTGCCCCCAACAAAGCACTTCCTCCAGCATGGCCACACCTTCTAAGACCTCCAAAAACAGTGTCACCAACTGGAGACAAATGTCTGAATAATTACAGCCTATGGGGGACATTCACTCAAACCACCACATTCCACACCCTAGCCCCCATAGGCTCCTGACCATATAAAATGCAAAATGCATTTAGTCCAACCTTGAAAGTCCCCACAGTCTTTCTTTACCAGTCTCAACGCCATTCAAAAGTCCACAGTCCAAAGTCTCCTCTGAGACTCAGGCCAATCTCCCAAACTGTAAGCTCCTGTAAAATCAAAAGACAAATTACATACTCCCAACATACAGTGGAACCGAATATACATTCCCATCCCGAAAGGGAGGAATAGAGGCATAGTGAGGATATACTGGGCCAAAACAAGACCAAAAACGAGCAGGGCAAATGCCAAGTCCAGTAGCTCCACATGCAACCTCTGGGACTTGATTTCCGAAGGGCATAGACGGCTCAGCTCTTCCAGCTTTGCTTGCAACATACATCTCTTTCTTAGGCTGGTACCACTCCCTGTATACAGCTCTCCTTGGCAAATATCTCACAGGTCTGGTATCTCAAATGTCTTCTTGGGGTCTCCGCTGCCAACCAGACTTCACATTCACAGCTTCATGCAATGGCCTATCAGGACCTACTTTATGTAGAGACAGCCCTGCTGTGCTCTGCCTGACCTTGGCAGCTCTCTGAAACTGTGGAGGAAGAACTAATGACCCCTTCACTCTTGCAAACTTCATGCCTCTAAAGTCAGCACCATGTGAATGAAATTGTCAAATCTGGCTGCAAGTTCCAGATGGAATCTCTCTTACTTTAACCACATTTGCAATTTTTCTCTGCCCTGGACTTGTTAGAGAAGAAAACACTTTCAGTATTTTCCTTTCAAAAGCTGGAGAATTAGCTGGATGTGTTCTTGCCCTGAAGGTACTGATTCTTTTGTTTACTTGTAAATCTCCAGGCCTCTCCTTAATCACTTTAGTCTCCTTATGAAAGGGAGCCTCTCCTTCACATGCCTTGGCCACACCTTTAATCTTCCTAGTGCAGTTATCAGATCCAAACTGTACATTCTGCATTTCCTTCTACCCCATTTGCTCTTTTTCACTGTAGATCTGCATAATATTGTCCATTAAAATCCACACCACCATTTCTATGGTAGGCTGTCTTGAAATATCCTCTGCCAAAGATATTAGTCCATTACTTTTCAACTTAGCATCAGACAAGCATTTGGGCTGCGGGCAAACTGCTGCCAGACTCTTTATCAAAAAATCCTCTGGAACTACATTTTTTGCAGCCATGCTTTCGTCCAGGCTTCTACTAAAATGGCCTGTTAAGCTCTGCTTACAGTAGTCAACAGCTTTTCTAGCCCAAGGTTCCAAAATCTTCCACATTCCTCCAAACATCCACATGGTCAGGTTCTTCACAGCCAAGAGCCCACTCGCTGGTACCAAATTACTGTATTGGTCACTTTTCTGTTGCTCTGATAAAACACCATGACCAAAGAACTTATAAAAGGAAGAGTTTATTTGAGCTTACGATTGACGGTTCCAGGGAATTAGTGTCCATTGTGGTGGGAGGCATGGCGGCTGGATCCGGGGCAGGGAGCCAAGGGTCACATCTCGAAAAGAGCACAGGAAGAAGAGAGAGCGACCGTAGACCATGAGGCTTGTTAAAACTCAGTAAGCCTGCCCCCAACAATACACTTCCTCCAGAACGGTCACACCAAGACCTCCAAAAACAGTGCCACCAGCTGGAGACAAATGTCTGAATACTTACAGCCTATGGGGGACACTCACTCAAACCACCACACTATATATAGAAAACTCACTGCCAACATTATCCTTAAATGGAGAAAAATTAGAACCATTTCCCTTACATGTGGGAACCTGGCAAGGCTGACCCTTATAGCCATTTCTCTTCAACATAGTGCTTGAAATGCTTGCTAGGAGAATAAGATAAGAGAAGGAAATTAAAGGAGTACTAATTGGAAAAGAGGAAGTTAAACTATCCCTTTTTGCAAATGATACGATAGTTTAACTAAGGGATGCTAAAAACTTCACCATAAAACTTCTAGAAACAATTAAGAGTTTCAGTAAAGTGGTGGGATACAAAATTAACTTAGAAAAATAAGTAGTCTTTCTTTACACCAACAATAAACAAGTGGAGATGGAATATAAGAAGACCTTCCCAGTCACAATAGGCTCAAAAATAAAATAAAATACCTATATATCTAATTGCTTGTGCTTCATTAGTAGGATCGAAAGTTTATGCCTGGACAAACTGTCAGCCCATGAAAGGAAACTGCCAGAATTGACCAGAGACCAAGACAACAGCTCCTGAGAAAGTAGACTGTTTTGCTTCTCATCTACTTGTGCACATTTTCTAAGCCTAGATAACAAGCTGCGGAAGAGGGGGCATGGTAGAATTAAAGGGCTCCCATTGGGGTGAATGGTGAAACTACAAAAATATGGTCTGGACACTCATTTGATCAACTTGATTGAACATACAAGACCCCCCCCCTGCTGGATGGTTGGACCCATGAGCTGTGTGGGTATGGGCACAACTGCTTGCAAATTAGTTATACATGAAGGATGCTTATACTCAAAAATTATCGCATATTGTTAAAAAAATGAAGAAAAAAAAAAGAAAAAAGATTAGGAAAGTTAAAACAGAATGCGTGATCTGGGATGGGCTTTGGTGGGCAGGGGAGAGAAAGGGATGTATGCCTGAACTGAATTGGAAAATGATGTATGAATTACACAAAGCATCAATAAAAAATGAAAATTAAAAAAAGAAGACCTTCCCACTCGCAATAGCCTCACAAATAAAATAAAATAAAGTAAAATAAAATAAAATAAAATAAAATACTTGGGAACAAACCTAACTAAAGATACCAAAGATCTCCATGACAAAAATTTTAAAAGCCGCAGGTAGGGGGACGTGGGCAGGACCTCTCTACATCTTTCTTTGTTGCTGGGGCCGGAGGGTCCCGCGGCCAGTGGGCTAGTGCTCTGCACCTGTGTGCGGGCACAGGGAAGTTACCTGGGCAAGCCTCGGCCGCAGGTAGGGGGACATGGGCGGGACTGCTCTACGTCTTTCTTTGTCGCCGGGTCCAGAGGGTCCCACGGCCAGTGGGCTAGTGCTATGCACCTGTGTGCGGGCGCAGGGAAGTTACCTGGGCAAGCCTCTGCTGCAGGTAGGGGGACGTGGGCGGGACCGCTCTACGTCTTTCTTTGTCACTGGGGCCGGAGGGTCCCGCGGCCAGTGGGCTAGTGCTCTGCACCTGTGTGGGGGCTGCTGGGGCGCGGGCTAGATCAGGCATCCCCCCCCCCCCGAGATTGGTGAGAATCCAAGTGGACCTTTTCTTGGAGAACCTTCAGAGCAAGAAGAGAAGAATGGTTTACAAAATTGAAAACTAGACAAGTCAATATTCCACAAACAACGAGGAAGGAAAGGGGGAAATCAAATTATCTAAAGGAGGAAAGTAAAACTATCACCTAACATAGTGAAAGGTATTTGTGATCTGAACCTCAAAAGGGAAGCCCACATGCCAGGAACACGAAAAAGACAACAACGGAAAGGCACAAGGAAAATCCTGCCACCAAAGCGCTACCAACGCAGTAGGGTAGCTACATGGGAAGCCCCCTTGAGGAGACCCCAAGGAAACAGATCTTAGAGGAAATAATTGCAGACCTATGCAGAAGAAATTAAAGAACATAAAGAGAGAAAATGAAAAACTCAAAAAGGACCAAGAGGGATACAATGAAAATCGAAAAAGAACTAAAGGAACGATTGACAACAAAACTCCAGTAAAGAACTGAGGAGAAAAAAATAAAGAATACAAGAGAAATAAAAGAGAGGAAGAAAAAACTCCAAAAAGGACCTAGGAGGGATACAATGACAAACTTCGAAAGAACAAAAGGAAGAGAAACCGACAAAACCTCCACAAAAGAAACAGAGGGAGAAAAAAACAAACTCCCGAAAGAGTAGAAACACTGAAAAAGGAACAAACTCCAACGAAGTAAGTAGCACCAAGAAGAGATGAGAAGCACCAAGAAGAAGATTGAGAAAGCTCAAAAAGGAAATGGAGTACTAAAAGAAACACAGGAATGAAACTCGCTGAAAAAGGGATTAGAACACACATTCAATCAAGAAGAAAGGAAAGAAAAGCCTCAGAAGTAGATGGAGGAAGCAAACAAAGAATATCAGATCTGGAAGAAACACAGAGCAATTAAAAAGCTCAAATAAAGGATTATGAAAAACATTTAAAAATACAAAAAAAATTGGATACAATCAGGAAATGTGGGACATATGAAAAGATCAAACCTCCGCAATCATAGGGAATAGAGGAAGAGAAGAATCTCGAGGAAAATAGTGGTATTGATCAGATCTTCACAGAATAATAGATGAAAAATTTCCCCCAAACTATAAAAAGAGACAAACCCGATACAAATAACAAGAAGCACATAGGACCCAATAGACAAGATCAGAAAAGAAAAACCCACGCCATATCATAGTTAAAATACTTAGACACCCAAAACAAACAAAGTATTCTGAGAGCTTCAAAAGCAAAAACAAGTCACATACAAAGGGAACCCATCAGAATCACAACTTGACTTCTCGGTGCACGCCATGAAAGCAAGAAGAACATGGAAAGCAAAGCATTCCCAGTGTTAAGGGACTACGGATGCCAACCCAGAATACTTTAACCATCAAAAATGTCGATTATAGTTGAAGGAAGAGAGAAAAATCTTCATGACATAAACAAGATGATGGAATAATGTCTGGAAAACCAAACTCTTCATCGAAAAATACTTGAAGCAATTCAAAGGGCAGAAGAGGGAGCAACAATCCTCAAACACCTAGGAAAAAGAAACTAATAAAAAACAAAACAATAGGCACAAAATCAGAGGCTAGAAGTCCAATGGATAATAAAGTGAAAGGAGCAGCATCCCCAACTTTCAATTACTAACCTTAAATATTAAATGGGCTAACCTCCCCAATAAAAAGGCACAGACTGGGAGAATGGCTTAAGAAACAGAATCCATCTATATGCTTCTTCCAAGAAACCCATCTCAATCTCAAGGATAGGCATAACTTAAAGTGAAGGGAAGGAAGAGAGTATTTCAAGCAAATGGTACCGAAAAAAGAAAAAGGCAGGTGTGGTAATTCTAATATCAGAACAAAATAGACTTCAAAGCAAAAGAAATCAAAAGAGACAAAGAGGCCATCACATCTTTATTAAAGGAACAATTAATGATGAAGATCTCACAATTATTAAATATATGCACCAACACCGGTGCACAACACGTTATAAAGAAACAATTCTCTCAGGATCATCAAAGACAGATTATTAACCCAGCACATAATAGTGGGACTTCAATACCCCATTAAGTCCCCTAAACAGATCAATAGGACAAAGGAAAACAGAGAGACTATCTGAATAAAATGACACAATAAGTCAAGACCTAATACTCCAGACTATCGAATATTCTACCCAAACACCAAGAAGAAATAACACTTCTACTCAGCACCCTCAATGGAACAATTCTCCAGAAATAGACCATTATACTGGGACACAGTCAAGGAAAAAGACTCAACAAGATAAAAAGATTGAAATAAATCTCATGCATCTAATCAGACACAGGCAATGCAATTAAAACTCAAATCAACAACTGAAAATCCCTAAACAGCTACAAAACACAAATGAGATAAACAACACGTCTGCTGAAATAATAGATGGGTCAAGGGAAGAAATAAAGAAAGAAATAAAAACCAATCTGAACCTGAATGACAATGATAATACAACAGCAGCCAAAATCTATGATCCACTTAAAAGCATCCTTAAGAGGGAAGTTTATAAGCCTAAGTGCCTACATTTAAAAAAACAGAATAGAGCAAAGTGAATGATCTAACACTACGCAGCCTAAAAATACTTGAGAGACAAACAACAAACTGAAACCATGCTACAATGGAGGAGACGAAGAAGAAATAACCGAAAAATCAGAGGCAGAGAATCAATGAAATAGAAAACCAAAGAAAACTATAAAAAAATCAATGAAATCCAAAAGTTGGTTCTGTTTGAGAGAATAAAACAAATAACAGACCTCTAGCCCAGTTAACAAAAAGAAAGAGGAGAACAACTCCAAATCAAAGAATCTGTGGATCAAAGGGAAATACACAAACAGACAATGAAAAGATCCAGACAATTATCATAGGGAACTACTTCAAAAAACTATATTCTACTAAATTTGAAAACCAGAAGAATGGATAATATCTGAAAATCCTGGGAATCACCGCCCAAAGCAAACCCGAAGAGAATGAACAGCTCAAAAAACATCAAGAGTATGAGGAAGAAATCGAAGATAGTAATAATAATCCTCCCAACAAAAAATGCCGCCAGAGCGCGCAGGATGTTCATGGCAGAATCTATAAAATTTTAAAAGGACTTACAGACCATTACTACTAAATTTTTAAAGGATACACACGGAGGGAGCTTCTCCCAGATTCCTTCTTATTTGAAGCAAGCAACACGTATTACAAACCAGGGAAAGATACAACAAAAAGAGGAACTATAAGAGCCCATCTCCACTAATGAACAAGATGCCAAAATTCTAAACAGGATCTCGCAAATTCCGATACAGACCTACATCAAGAAGATCAAATCCACCATGACCAAGTTGATCATAAGAGATTCAGAGATGGTTTCAAACATACCGAGAAATCAATAAGACTCATCAGAAGTATATGGATTGAAGGACAAAAAACCACACAATCATCTTCAACTGAACGCAGAAAGCTTTGACAAAATCCAGCATCCCTTAATCATGTTTAAAGTCTATAGGGAATTGTGCTGGAAGGGATTCATTCCTCAATGTAATCAAAGCCCAATTTATACAAAACCCACAGCCAATATCAATACCTAGATGGGGAAATGACAGAAGCATTCCCCTTAAAGGTAGGAACTCGGCAAGGCTCCCCCTGTCACCACTGCCTTTCAATAAGATGCTGGAAAACCCTTGCTGGGCAATAAGACAAGAAGAAGGAATATTAAGGAGTTCTAATTGAAAAGAGGAAGTCAAGCTATCCCTTGTTTGCTGAGATATGATTGTCTACCTAAGGAGATCTGCTAAAACCTCCACCAGAAAACTCCTAGAAACAATTAAGAGCTTCGTAAAGTGGCAAGAGATGAAATAAATAAATCTAGAAAAAGTCAGTAGCCTTTCTTATCACCAACAACAAGCAACTGAAGAAGACAACAAGGAAGAAAAAAAAAAATTCTTCCACTCACAGCCCTCAAAAACAATAGAAAACCTAGGAACAACCTCAACAAGACAACCAAGGATTCTCTACAGCAAAAATTTAAAGCCCTGAGAAATGAGAGAAGAATCAGAAAGATGGACAATACCTTCCAATGCTCCATAGATTGGGAAAATAAGAAATGGTCATCCTGCCCAACAGTGATGCAGATTAAGCAATCCAAATCAGAATCCCAAGAGGTTTCTTCAACAGGCTTGGAAAAAAATCCTCNTCTGTAACTCCAATTCCAGGAGAACTCCAGTTCCAGGGGAATCCGACACCCTCTTCTGACCTCCGCGGCATTGCACGACACGGGTGCACAAACCTACATGCAGACAGTATATTCATACACATACGAAAATAAATAAAATTAAAAAAAAAGAATGTTCTCCCATGTAAATGTTAGGATTAAGAGTTGAAAGAGTCACAGGAAAGAAAGCAACCAACTTCATACAATCCATACAAACATTTATTAATCAGCAAGGTCTGACTACTGAGCAATGGGGATCTGCAATTGCCACACAGGCCAAAAGGCAAAGTAGCTTAGGTATGTTGAGTATGTAAACAGAGTCTGGGACTTGGGTAGAAGATCTGCATTCTTTCTTCTTCAATAGGGGCCATAAGCATCTAGACTTGGGAGGGGCTTTTGAGAGAAGATTTGGGATTTGTATCCTTCTTCATAAATGTTTCATCTCAGAAAGTCTTGTTTATGGGTATCTCAATGGGATTGTTTGAAAAGCAAGATTTATGAGTTGGGAATAATAGAGGTCCCCCTTCACTCACATAGTTTCAGATATCTCATGCTGTGGTGGTTTGAATGAGTGCCCCCCATAGGCTGTAAGTATTCAGACATTTGTCTCCAGTTGATGGCGCTGTTTTTGGAGGTCTTAGAAGGTGTGGCCGTGTTGGGGGAGGTATGTCACTGGGGGCAGGCTTAATGAGTTTAACAAGCCTCGTGGTCTCCAGCCACTCTCTCTGCTTCCTGTGCTCATTGCTAGATGTGACCCTGGACTTCCTGCTCCAGCTCCAGCCGCCATGCCTCCCACCACAATGGACTCTAATTCCCTGGAACCATCAATCTTAAGCTCAAATAAACTCTTCCTTTTATAAGTTCCTTTTGTCATGGTGGTTTTATCATAGCAACAGAAAAGTGACTAATACAGTTATTTGGTATCAGGAGTGAGGTGTGGGCTGTGAAGAACCTGACCATGTGGATGTTTGGAGAAATGTGGAAGACTTTGGAACTTTGGGCTAGCAAAGGTGTTGACTACTGTAATCAGAGCTTAAGGGGTCATTCTAGTAGAAGCCTGGAAGAAAGCATTGCTGCAAAAAATGTAGTTCCAGACGAGGATAATGACTTAGGCAGCAACTGGGATATTTTGATGGAGTGTCTGGCAGCAGTTTGCCCACAGCCCAAATGCTTGCCTGATGCTAAGTTGAAAAGCGGTGGACTGATGTCTTTGGCAGAGGATATTTCAAGACAGCCTAGTGTGGAAATGGTGGCATGGCTGTTAATGGTGAATGTTGTGCAGATGTACAGTGAAAAAGAACAAATGGAGCAGAAGGAAATGCAGAATGTACAGTTTGGATCTGATAACTGCACTAGGAAGATTAAAGGTGTGGC
>VZQC01002696.1:0-41094 GCA_009823505.1 Rhizomys pruinosus
ATATCAAACAGTAACATACAAAATTTCTAGAATTGGATGAAAATAAAAATAAAACATCAAAATCTATGCGACACGATGAAGGCATCCCTAAGAAGAAATTTATGAAATTAAATTAAATGGCTGTATAAAACATAAGAGAGCTCAAATAATTCACATCATGATATACTTGACTTCTTTGGCAAGCAAGAGTAAACATCACTCCAAAACAATTGATAGAGAGAAATAATAAAATCAGAGCTGAAATTCTTGAAATTGTAACACCCTCAGAGATATGTCACACAATTTTTGTGAAATCAATAGTCCTTTATTAGCAGAAAAGCTGGTGGTTGACTGGACCTAGTGCTAGAAAAAATTTTCATTTCCCAGGAGATGCAAAGCAAAATTACAAAACTAAAAAATGCAAATGCACCATACCAGGTGTGAGTCAGATAAGAGGTTCTTCATACAAGGAGCAGGTCAGTGACCAAATAAATGATCAATTTTCAATTAGAAAATAAGTCCGTCTGAATTATTGAAACCTTGACCTCTGAGAATTATTGTACCATTGACCTGATGATCTTTCTGCCTTGCTGTGATCATCAGGGAAAAGTGAGTGGCCCTGTGAAGCACAGAAAACAAACAAGCACAAAATGTGACAAGCTAAAATAAAAGAAATGGAGTGAGTTTTCTAGGCTCATGAAAACAATCATACATACTATGATTATTTGTGCATATATTCTTTCATTTGTTCTTCTATTTTAGATATTCATCCATGTCATCACTAATTCATTTCTTTTTTTTTTTTTTGGCATTTTTGAGACAGGGTCTCCCTTTAGTCCCAGCTGGCTTGGAGCTCACTCTGTAGACCAGGCTGGCCTTGAACTCACAGAGATCTGCCTGCCTCTGCCTCCCAAGTGCTAGGTTTAAAGGCATGTGCCACCACTCCTGGCTCTTTTCTTGATTTTAAGACACAGACATGATGTAGCCCTAACTGGCCTCTAAGTTGGTATGTAGAACTAGCCAGATTGGCCTCATTCTCTCAGGCCTGGCAAGATATGCCCACTGGTGCAATAATGGAACAAACATGGAATTTACCAATCATTTTTTAATTGGCTTTAAGATCTATCTCCTAGGATGGAGCCCACACCTAACATTGGCATTTTAGGAACCTGAAGATATGCTTGTCAGAGTATATAGGGGAGAACCTAATAGCAGCTTTCTTTTTAAACTGTTATTTCATTAAACAAACTATTAATGACTTATTGTTATACCCATAATATAACACATCTCTCAACTTACGCCAAAGAATTTTGTTTATACAGCAGATGGTGATTACCATAGAAATGACCAACATTCAGAGAGCAAGAGACTTCAGAGCACTTATCATTGAACAGGACACATATGTCAAACTTCTGCCCCATGCCCATGACTCAGGGGAGAGAAAGATTTTAGGAGCCAGAAGAGGTGGCTAAACATAAGGAGACAGAGACATACTAATAACTTCCAGACAGTGCATAAGTTATAAGTATGAACAAAAAACAATGGTGACAAAATTGAAGAATCCCATATAAACTCGAAGCATGAAAAAATGTCATCAGAGACATGAGGAAGTGGGTAAGAAACTCCAAAACCACCAAATAAAACAAAACAGTGACAACAGATGGCTGGTAGGAGGGACAAAGACAGTATCTTTCAAGCATGGGATTATTATTGTTAGCTCAACCAGGTTCCAGTGGATTGACTCACACTGAAGGGAAGGGGAGGGTACCTACACACCATCAAATTATATTATATGTAAATTGTAAAAATTCACTTAAAATGTANTCCCATGCTTGAAAGATACTGTCTTTGTCCCTCCTACCAGCCATCTGTTGCACGTTTTGTTTTATTTGGTAGGTTTTGGAGTTTCTTACCCACTTCCTCACTCTGATGACATTTTTTCATGCTTCGAGTTTATATGGGATTCTTCAATTTTGTCACCATTGTTTTTTGTTCATACTTATAACTTATGCACTGTCTGGAAGTTATTAGTATGTCTCTGTCTCCTTATGTTTAGCCACCTCTTCTGGCTCCTAAAATCTTTCTCTCCCCTGAGTCATGGGCATGGGGCAGAAGTTTGACATAGTGTCCTGTTCAATGATAAGTGCTCTGAAGTCTCTTGCTCTCTGAATGTTGGTCATTTCTATGGTAATCACCATATGCTGTATAAACAAAATTCTTTGGCGTAAGTTGAGAGATGTGTTATATTATGGGTATAACAATAAGTCATTAATAGTTTGTTTAATGAAATAACAGTTTAAAAAGAAAGCTGCTATTAGGTTCTCCCCTATATACTCTGACAAGCATATCTTCAGGTTCCTAAAATGCCAATGTTAGGTGTGGGCTCCATCCTAGGAGATAGATCTTAAAGCCAATTAAAAAATGATTAGTAAATTCCATGTTTGTTCCATTATTGCACCAGTGGCATATCTTTGCCAGGCCTGAGAGAATGAGGCCAATCTGGCTAGTTCTACATACCAACTTAGAGGCCAGTTAGGGCTACATCATGTCTGTGTCTTAAAATCAAGAAAAGAGCCAGGAGTGGTGGCACATGCCTTTAAACCTAGCACTTGGGAGGCAGAGGCAGGCAGATCTCTGTGAGTTCAAGGCCAGCCTGGTCTACAGAGTGAGCTCCAAGCCAGCTGGGACTAAAGGGAGACCCTGTCTCAAAAATGCCAAAAAAAAAAAAGAAATGAATTAGTGATGAATGGATGAATATCTAAAATAGAAGAACAAATGAAAGAATATATGCACAAATAATCATAGTATGTATGATTGTTTTCATGAGCCTAGAAAACTCACTCCATTTCTTTTATTTTAGCTTGTCACATTTTGTGCTTTTTTGTTGTTTCTGTGCTTCACAGGGCCACTCACTTTTCCCTGATGATCACAGCAAGGCAGAAAGATCATCAGGTCAATGGTACAATAATTCTCAGAGGTCAAGGTTTCAATAATTCAGACGGACTTATTTTCTAATTGAAAATTGATCTTTATTATTTCACTGACCTGCTCCTTGTATGAAGAACCTCTTATCTGACTCCACCTGGTATGGTGCATTTGCATTTTTTAGTTTTGTAATTTTGCTTTGCATCTCCTCGGGAAGATGAAAATTTTTTCTAGCACTAGGTCCAGTCAACCACCAGCTTTTCTGCTAATAAAGGACTATTGATTTCACAAAAATTGTGTGACATATCTCTGAGGGTGTTACAATTTCAAAATTTCAGCTCTGATTTTATATTTCTCTCTATCAATTGTTTTGGAGTGATGTTTACTCTTGCTTGCCAAAGAAGTCAAGTATATCATGATGTGAATTATTTGAGCTCTCTTATGTTTTATACAGCCATTTAATTTAATTTCATAAATTTCTTCTTAGGATGCCTTCATCGTGTCGCATAGATTTTGATGTTTTATTTTTATTTTCATCCAATTCTAGAAATTTTGTATGTTACTGTTTGATATATCCTTGAACCAGTATCATTCTGTAGTGGTTGTTTAATTTCAGTGATTTGTGTACTTTCTCTAGTTTTTTGTTTTGTTTTTTGTTTTTTTTTTTTTTTTTTGTTATTGATGTAATTTCAATTTTCCCACATTGGTTAAGACTTGCTTTGGTTTCTAATATGTAGCTGATTTTGGAGAACATATCAGGGGATGTTGAGAAGAATGTGTATTCTATAGTGTGTGGGTGGAATGTTCTAGAGATATCTGTTATGTCCATTTGATTATGATGCCATTAACTCAAATTTATCCAGATGACCTTTCTGGTTTTGAGAGATGGGTATTAACATTTATTCACTATCACTGTATTATAATATGATTTTAGACCCAATCATATTCATTTTGTGAAATTGGGTGCACCTGGCTTGGAGTGCATGTGCTTAGAATTGTTGTATAATCCTGGTTGATTTTATTTAATGAATTATGAAGCTCCTAATGTCTGTTGACCAGGTTGTGTGTGAAGTCAACTTTTTTTTCATATATTAGAATAGATAGCTATGGCTATGTATTTTTGGTATATTTGCCTGGGATATCCTTTTCCATCTTTTTACTCTAATATGATGTATCTTTGTTGATACATTTGTGTTTCATGAAGGCAGCATAAAGTTGTATCCTATTTTTTAATTGACCCATTTAGTCTGTGTTTCTTCATTGAGGAACTGAGATTACTATTAATCATGCTCATTATTTAACCATGTGTATTAATTCCTATCATTTTGGTGTTCTGTGTTGTTTTCTTAGGCATATATTGGTAAAGTATTCTGGAAAGATTTAATTTATTACCTCTGCCCACGTGGATGTGTTTATCCTTGTCTTCACACCAAAGTATTCCTTCCAGCATACTTCATAAATCCATATTATTCCTTTAATCTACTTTTATATAACACTTTATTGGCATTTTGTGTATTTCATGAATCATTTTTCAGTTCAATTTTATATATATATATATATATATATATATTTTTTTTTTTTTTTTTCCGGTCTGCTTTCCTCCCTGTCTCACCCGTCCCTGATTGTTTCGCATCGGTATGTGTTCTTTCTTTCTCTCAGTCTTTCAATTATTATTGTTAGCTCAACCAGGTTCCAGTGGATTGACTCACACTGAAGGGAAGGGGAGGGTACCTACACACCATCAAATTATATTATATGTAAATTGTAAAAATTCACTTAAAATGTAAGAAATCATCCTAGATCAAGTAGGCAGGTAGAAATCATAAGACAGTTAAAGATTTGCCTTTGATTACCTGTAATAGCATTGCATAAGAAAGCTGAGGATTTCTCATTTATAATTTTCTCCTTAATATTTTAAACTTTGAATTTACGAATGTTCAGCCATTCTTATGACATTAAGATATAGTATTCAACCAATATAAATGCACTCTATTTGTTAATTTATCAGTAGAACTCTTCATTTTTGAAAAGTAACATAATCATGTCTGATTTTGATACGTGTTATATGAGGGAGCTTTACATAAGGCAGTACCCATATAGTGCTAAGAAAATTTAAAAAAATCACACATTTATATAATTCATATCTTTATATGTGTATTAAATTCACATATTATTTATATATATAAATAATAACAGAGTGATAGACAGATAAACTTAAAAGTAGATAAAGCTATCTAAGGGAGACAAGAAATGGAAGAGGAAGAGATGAGAAAAGAGAAACATGTCCTGAAGGGGCAACATACGATGCATACAATACCTAAAAACATAGTCAAATTGTTTTTAGTACATATCTAGGAGTGTATTTCAAAGATTACATAAGAGTTTACATTTAAATTTTTGAAAAATTACCAAGCTGTTTTCCATAATAAACATACAAAATTCCCCAGTCCTGCCAGCCTTGAAAAGGGTTCAAGTCTTACTATATCCCTGGCAACACCACTATGCATATGTGTGATTTTACGGCCTTACAATCAAATGAAGATATACCTTATTGTGGTTGTTATTTACATTATCCTTATTATTGCTTAGGCTGATGGGTTTTCATAATTTATGACAATTTGTATAGGTCTTTGGGGGAAAATATCTATTCAAGGTATTTAGCCAACTTTTAATTGGTGTGGTTTGAGTGTATGGTAGAATTGTCAGAGCTATTTATATAATCAAAGATTAAACTTTAAACAAATATGATACTGTAGTGATTCTTTGCATTCTGTAGGTTTTAACTTCTCTTTGTATAGCTTTGTTTGGGTGCAAATTAACTTTTGATTCTAATGAAATCCAGATTTTCTTTCTTACTCATCGTTTTGGTATTTTTTAATCAAGAAACGTTTTCATTGATTTTTTTGTGACTTCCATACAATATAATTTGATTGTTTGTTCAGACTCCTTCTGATCCACTAGAGCCTTGTTAATCTACAGAGTCGAACCCTTAAAAGAGACTGTTTTTTTTTTTTTCCTTCCCAAAATACATCAGCTTTCCACACTCCTCCATATTTGGGGGTTTCTTACCAACTTTTCTGTGTCTATACTGAGAATGTATTGCCTTGAGCTTATGTTTAATGTGTGTATGCTGTCATTATTGCTGTGAGTTCATATAAGTACCTGCATAGCTGACTCGAGAACTGTTTCCTCGTGGTCATCCACCACCTCAGGCTCTAACGAACATTTTGTCACCTCTTAGGCAGTGAATGTGAGCCATGGTAAGCAGAAGTTTAATATAGCTAGCTGTCAATTCAAGAATAATCTCTGTGTAGTGCCTTATCCTCTCCATGTGGACCAGTTGTGGGTGTTTGAGTTAATCACCATTTGCTGAATAAGGATGCTTCTCTGATGAGAGTTGAGAGATGCATAATCTATGGGTTAGCAGTCCATTTAATTTTCTGTTTATCAGAATAATAATAATAATATTGTTTTCCCTCTGTCCTGTGGCTGGTCAGGCCACAAGTTACTAAGCCTGACATCAATGTCAAATGCACTCTCTGTCTTTAAAAGCAGACCTTAAGTTCAATTGGAAAGTTATTGGTATTCCCCTAATATTTTTGCCACTACTGTAGCAGAGGTCATACCTTGCCAGGTTAGTTCTTGTTGAAGCACATAGGACTTACAGGTGGATAAGTTTAAGGATTAATTATTTTTGATATTCCTCTAGTAGCATGCATAACAACATCTGATATTTTGAGAGCTCATCAGTAGTGATAGATACTTGATGTCATACTGGTTTGATTTCTCCTTGACTTTTCTCTGTCTCACATATGTTGTGTCTTCAGCAGTAAGGTTTTTCTATCAAGTTCTTATGGGTAATCAAGAGCATGATCAGGTATACCTTGGGGTTCTATTGGAATCCTAGTCCACAGCTTCTAAAATGGGAATACATCCCTAACATGGAGCTTTTACTTTGCCAATAGATTGTATCTAATAGGGGAAATGTCATTCTGCTATAAGGTAACTACATTTAATCTCCTTTTACAATGCATTCTGTAGCTGTACATAGTTTAAGAAGATTCTATACAATGTAGTTATACAAAGGCATAAAGTAAAATAATAGAGTATGAAAGGTTAAGTGGGGTGGGAATAGAAGGGCAGATCAGAGGAAGGAGTATGAAGAGGGATAACTATTACTAAAGGCCTTTAAAAATGCCATATGAAAACTTATCAACGTAGAATCTTCTGAAAGCACATGCCTATAAAAGGAGCCTTTGTATCATAAGAACAACTTGCTGCATCCACATCATAAAAGGTGTGTCATGAATTTTGTTCCAAAATTTTCCAGTTCTAACTTTCCGATTCATTACTGATACATTCACAGTTTGCTTTTGTTATGTGACATATGTAGATTGTGATGGATAATCCTGGGTGCCAACTTGACTGGAATGAAGGAAATAAGAGCAAAAAGGCTTTGGATTGGACTACCGTCAACCTGGATGGCCCAACCCCAAATGTGGGCATTACTTCTGCTGGCAGGCAGTATTAAAGGCCATGGCAGAGGGATTCTGGTCCCTTGTTTCTTTGTGCTTCCTGCTCTCACTGGTGAGTTTGTCTTGCTACTGTTGATCAACCCTACGCATCCGGGTGTACTGAGACCAGTAGATCTGGAATCCATCGGCCTTCAGCACCAGATTGGGATTACTGAGTATCCAGCTTGCGGACTGAGCAGTCCTGGATCTCAGCCCCTCCAGTGTGGCCAGCTACTTTTGGAATCCTTGACTCTGTCACGTGAGAATCATTAATTGTATATAGCTATATATTTTCCTGTTTGCTTCTGTTTCTTTGAGAACCCTGACTAATACATATTTTGGACCAGGAGTGGTTCTAGAGAAAACAGAATTGAAAGAATGAATTTCTTTAGTGGGCTTGGTAGTCTCTGAGCCAGCTCTCCAAACAATGAAAGCCTAGAGTTACTGAAGCTATCTCCTGGTGGCATGAAGAGGAATGATAATCCTTGGTGCAGACTATTTGATGTATTATGAAGATAATCCATTTGAATTCACCGAACATCCCGCCTCTTGTGAGAAGCAAGGAATTTAGTGACATATATATAAAACATTTGAGAAATTGCAGAAAATAAGGAAAAAATGATGTTGCCATGGTTGCTCTAAGCATTTCTGGATAAAGTATAGAAGAAAATAAGGAGCTCAGTGATAAATTAACCAGCTCCAGATCGAAACAACATTTAAAAAGTTTCCAAGTGTGCTAGTGGAAGAGACTTCTCTCCAGCAGCCAAAGAGCTAAAGCAGCAGAAAAATCAAGCTGGAGCCTTATTATACATTTGGCTAATTTACAAGCAAATTTAATTCCCAGCCACTAAGAGTGTCAGCAGTTAAAGTGAGAGCATTGGTGGGGAAAAGTGGAACCTGAAACCTGGGATGGAGATGTGTGGGAAACTACGATGATAAGGATTTTGAAACTCTGGATTCTGAGGATTTTCTTTATCTGAGGAATTAATTCACCACCCTCATGGAGAATCTACATCCTGCAGATCCTCCTCCCACCCTTGCCTGAGGAAACTAATCCCCCCCCCAGTGGGAGCTAATGTCCCTCAGGGCCCAACAATTTTTGCCTCTAGACCTATACCCAATTGAAGTCTAACAAGCCCTAAAGGTGAGATGAGAAAAGTGTGGTCCAACAGGAGGCGCACTACAACCACTAAAAGAAACTTAATGAGTTTTGCCGATTCATTCTGGCAAAAGCCTAAAGAATATGTGTGGAATGGATTTTAAAAGTGTGGATAATGGTGGGAAGGAATATAAAATTGGATCAGAATGATTTATGATATGAGCCAACTGAGTGAGATTCTAGGTTTAACATGAAGCTCGAGTGGTTAAAAAGGTGTTAAAAGTTTATTTGAATGGTTGGCTGACATATTATTAAAAAATGGCTTACTAACACCCAAGTTAGAGTTGCCTGATATTCCTTGGCTTAGTATTGATGAAGGGATTGTGAGGTCAGGCAGATGGGCATGCTCAGTGGATTCAAAGTGTAAAACACATTCTCTCACAAATGAGGACCCAGAGGCATGCCTTTCACTGAGTTTATAAGATGGAAAGTACTGAAGAGACACACAGAACATTTGAAGAGCTTTGTTTTTGTCTATTTCTTATGCAGACTCTCAGTTAGAGAAGTTGCTGCTCACTTTTATAAATTAAATGTACACATAATAGATAATAGGTTTAACAGGACCTCAGGTAGAGTCAGGTGGTAGCACTGAATACCAAAGGCCAATGAGCATGTTATCAGGTAGTTATCATAATGGGCAAAGGCAAAACAATGCTTATAATGGCATGACCAGAAATGATCTTTGGAACTGGCTAATTAATCATGGTGTTCCCAGGAACCAAATACATAAGAAGACTACTAAGTTTTTATTTGATCTGTATAAGCAGAAAAGCTCTAGAACAAAATGACAGGAAGTCAACATATGATTCTCAGAGTAGCGAATCCTGTCCAGTTAACCAAGTTTCCAGACTTGAGACGTTTCAGACCAGAACCCCTTGAAAGAAGGGGTGGCCGGTTCCAATGAGAAGGACCTTGTCACAGTACCAAAAGATTACATCTGTTTGCCTTCTCCTGTCCTTCCACAGAGGGACCTAGAGGCCTTTAACTAGGGTAACTGTACACTGGGGAAAAGGAAATAATCCGATTTTTACATGCCTATTGGATACTGGTTCTGAGTTTGACACTGATCCAAGGAGACCTTAATAAGCATTGTGGGCACTCTGGTTAAAGTAGGGCCTATGGAGGTCAGGTGATAAAATGGAGTTTTGGCTGAGTCCACTCAAAGGTGGGCCCAGTGCCCCAGAACATCACTGTGGTTATTTCCCCAGTCCTCAGAATGTATAATTGGATAGACATAATTAGAAATTGAAGAATCCCCACATTGGTTCCCTGACCTGTGAGTGAGGGCTATTATGGTTGGAAAGGCCAAATGGAAACCATTGGTGTTGCCTCTACCAGGGAAAATAGAATGAACCAAAAATATATCGTATCCCTGGGGGGGATTGCAAAAATTAGTGCCACAATCAAGGATTTGAAAGATGCAGGGGTGGTGATCCTACCACATCTCCATTTAACTCTCCAATTTGACCTGTGCAAAAGACAGATGTATCATGGAGAATGACAGTTGCTATCGAAAACTCAACCAAGTAGTGACACCAATTGCAGCTGCTGTAACCAGATGTGGTACTACTGAGCAATAATATCCTTGTACCTGGTTGCAGCTATTGATCTGGCCAGCTTTCTTCTCAATACCAGTTCATAAGACCACCAGAAGCAAATTTCCTTCAGCTGGCAAGGCCACAGTATACCTTTATGTCTTACCTCAAGGTATGTTAACTTCAGCTGTAACTTAGTTAAAGGGATCGATGCCTGACTCTTCCACAAAATATCACACTGGCCACTATATTTGATTTATTGATTGACCAGTACAGAGGTAGTACTATCTACTTGTTGGTAAGCATATGCACATGAGAGATGGAAATAAATCCAACTAAAATTCAAGGCCATCTACCTTGGTGAATTTCTAGAGTTCAGTGGTGTGGAGCATGCAGAGACATTCCTTCTAGGTAAAGAATAAGTTGTTGCACCTGGACCCTCCCTCCACCAGAAAGAGCACAACGTTTAGGGGCCTTTTTGGATTCAGGAGCAGCACATTCCCATCTTGGAGTTGTCTAGTAACTTACTGGGTCTTGGCAGGAATCTAAGTCGTTGACCTTTGCCAAGGGCAAAAATGTTGGTGTGAGGTAGGCATGTGTGCCAGACACTAGAGTACTGAGCCCTTTGTTAAGGACTTTGAGCAACATGGTTCGCAGCCGTTAGCATTGCACTTGAGGAATTTTCTGGCCTTCAGCCTGTAAGTGTGTCGATTACACAGTGAGCATGGGCCTAGGGAATTTGTTCGCTTGAGTAAGGCCACCTCATGCTCAGGAACACTAGCCCAGTGTGAGAGAGTATACAGATGCAATAGTTGTGCCTTGCACTGTTCAAGGCCTGTGTGCGCAGGGGAGGCACTGCGAGATCCGAGGAGTCATCAGACGAAGGCCACACTGGATTTTTATGCGAGTATAGCGCTCTACCTGACGAAATCAATCTATCGTGTTCTGAAAGCGCTTCATAGCCCATCTGAGCCTTATGGCAAACTGACATGATTAAAAACTCGGGCCACCAATATCACCAGTACGCTGAGCTGCACATTGCAGCTGGATAGTTATCTAGACCCACGAAACCCATAAATAGGATGCACAAACAGCCATTTCAAATGGAAGTGGTACATATGTGACAGGGCCTGGGCAGGCCTGAGGGCACGAGCAAGCTACGTGAAGAAGTTGCCCAAATGCCTATGGTTCCATTCCTGTTACAATCCTCCTGTGCTTAAGCATGCACCTATGGCTTCATGGGGTTTGCCCTATGATCAGTTGAACTGAGGAGGAGAAGACTAGGCCTGGTTTTACTGATGGTTCTGCATGCTATGCAGGACCAACCCAGAGGTGGACAGCTGCAGCATTACTGCCTATTTCTGAAACAACCCTAAGGACACTGGTGAAGGGTCTTCACGTGGCAGAACTTTTGGCAGTGCACATGGTTGTGCTGTTTGCCTGGAAGGAGAAATGGCCAGAGGTTCATTATTATACTGATTCATGGGCTGTAGCCAATGGTTTGGTCTGATGGTCAGGGACTTGGAAGGAGCATGACTGGAAAATTGGTGTGGAAAGCCATTTGGGGAAGAAGTATGTGGATAGAGCTCTCTGAATGGTCAAAGGATGTGAAGATACTTGTGTCTCATTTAAATGCTCATCAAAAGGTGATTTCGGCAGAGAATGAGTTTAATAATCAAGTACATCGGATGGTTTGTTCTGTGGATAGTCAGCTCTTTCTCCAGTTATCCCTGTTGTTGCTCAATGGGCCCATGAACAAAGTGGTCATGGTGGCAAGATGGAGTTTATGCATGGGTTTGACAGCATGTACTTCCACACACCAAGGCTGATCTGGCTACAGCTGCTGCGGAGTGCCAGATTTGCCAACAGCAGAGACCAACTTTGAGCCCTGATATGGTGCTATTCCCCGGGGTGACCAGCCAGAACCTGGTGGCAGGTTGACTACATTGGAGCACTTCTATCATGGAGGGGACAGCGTTTTTGTCCTTACAGGAATAGATACTTATTCTGATTATGGATTTGCCTTTCCTGCAGTAATGCTTCTGCCAAAACTACCATCCAGGATTTACAGAATGCCTTATCCACTGTCATGGTATTCCTACAGCATTGCTTCTGACCAAGGGACTCACTTCACAGCCAAAGAAGTGCAATGTGGGCCCATGGTCATGGTATCACAGGTCTTTGGTCTTACATGTTCCCCACCACCCAGAAGCAGCTGGCTTGATAAAAATGGAATGGCCTCTTGAAGACACAGTTATGGCACCAATTAGGTAGCAATACCCTGGAGGGCTGGGGCAAGGTTCTCCAGCAGGCAGTATATGCTTTGAATCAGCGCCCACTATATTGTACTCTTTCTCCTATAGACAGAATTCATGGGTCCAGGAACCAAGGGATGGGAGTGGGAGTGATTACACTCACTATCACCCCTAGTAACCCAGTAGGAAAATTTTTGCTTCCTGTACCCGAAGACCTTGTATTCTGCTGGTCTAGAAGTTTTGGCTCCAAGGGGGGAGTGCTTTTTGCCAGGAGACATACGCAAAAGTTCCCATTGAACTAGAAACTAAGACTCTCTTCCTGGCCACTTTGGGCTTCCTACTGCCCATAAGCCAACAGGTCTAAGGAAGGAATAACAGTAGTTGGAAGGAGTGATTATCCAGATTACCAGGGGGAAATTGGCCTTTTTCTCCACATGGGGGCAAGGAAGCTTATGTCTGGAAGCAGGAGATCTGTAGGGCACCTTCTGGTGTTACCATGTCATATGATTAATGTCAATGGAAACTCCAACAACCCAAACCAGACAGACAATAAATGGCCCAAGACCCATTAGGAACGATGAAGGTATGGGTTCACTCCTCCAGGGAAGGAGCCAAGTCCTGCAGAGGTGCTTACTGATGGTAGAGGAATTACAGCAATGGGTAGTTATAAGAAGGTATTCATAAATATCAGTCTAGGCCAGGGACCAGCTGCGAAAACATGGATTATAATTGATTTTAACTTTTGTCCTATTTGGATAATGAATAGTGCATTGTTTATATATAGTATATTAAGCAGATACTTTGTTGTTCCCTTTTGAATGTGCAACTGAGATAGTGTTAAGTGTTGTCATATTAGGATTATTAGATACTGAAGGATTAAATGGTCCTCAATGGGAGACATTACCACCACTCTAAGGTATAATGCTTTGCTATTGTACATGAGACACTTATAACATGTTAGTGGAATAATGACCTGCACCATTGTTGCAATTTGACATTTAAGCATAACTAAGAGAGGCTATTTATTGACAGGTGGTCAATTGACAGGGGTGGACTTGTGATGGTTTTATCCTGGGTGTCACTTGACTGGACCTAAAGACAAATAAGAGAAAAGGATCTTTGGATTGGACTATCCTCAACCCGTGGCCCACCCAAAATGTGGGAGTTACCTTCCTCTGGCAAGCAGTATTAAATGCCATGCCAGAGGGATCTGGTCCCTTTTTTCCTGTGGCTTGCCTCTCTCTCACTTGTGAGTTCTCTTGCTACTGTGTCAACCTCACGGATCCAGTGCATGTACTGAGACTGGCAGATCTCCTGAATCCATCGGGCCTGTTCAGCACCAGATTGGGAACTACTGAGACATCCGCCTTGCGACTGAAGCAGTTCCCTGGATTCTCAGCCCTCTCCAAGTGCGGTGCATGCTACTGTTGGACTCTTGAACTTTGTCACTTGATTCAAACTCAATAAAATTGTATGTAGCTATATAATTTGTCTGTTCTCGTTTTCTTAGAGAACACCTAACTAAACACATAGACCTCCCAACTTTCTTTTTTTTTTTTTTTTAAATCTTTTAATCTAATAACATTGTTCGGAAGTTAACTAGCTTGACCCATTCTTAAAAATTAAATTTACGCAGCCGGATGTGGTGTGCATGCTTTTAATCCTAGCACTTGGGAGGCAGAGGCAGGCGATCTTTGTGAGTTCAAGGCCAGCCTGGTCTAAGGAGTCGGATTCCAGGGCAGCTGAAGTACAGGGAGACCCTGTCTTGAAAAGACAAAAAAAAAAAAACCTAATTGACCATAGAAATATTTCTGGATGTCTGTTCTGCTTCATCTGGCATGTCTATCCTTTGCTAGGACTCATTGCATTGATTAATGTAGTTTTGCAATAACATTCAAAATCTCATGTATAAGTCCCCCAGATTTGCTCATTTTTCCAAATTATCTTTGATATTCATGCTTGCTTTAGTTTATGTTCTCAAAAATATATGCATTGAAAACTTAATCCCCGGTGTAATACTCTAGGGGAGTGGGACTTAATAACATGATGATAATAAGGATTCAACCCTCATGAGTGAATTCCTGTCATCCCTATTGAAAAGCAAGTTTCCTGCAAGTATATGTTCTTGTTCCCTGTCTCATTTTCTGGCTAATTATCATTTGTGCTGGTACCATGTTGAGACACAATATCAAGTCTTTTCCCAGATGCCAATATCACACTCTTTGACTTTCTGGCATTAAAAACTGTGAGAAATAAATTACTTTTAACTTTTCTTTTAAAAATTATCCAATCTTCTGATTATGTACTAACAGCACAAAACGGACTATGATAAAGTCCCTTAAAACTCCACATGAATTTTCACTGGATTTTTCTGTTCCTATAAAGTAAAAACCAAAGACCACCTCAATAAAGATTGTGTTAAAACGAGAACTTCACTGGGTTCTATTCATTTCTCCTTCCACTATGAGAATATGAGAAAATTTTCTATTTATTTGTTATTTTCAATTTCTTTCACCCATGACTTTATTTATTTTTATTGAATTTATTATTAAATATTATATTCTTTAATAGTACTATAAATGAAATTATTTTATTTACTTTTTAGAGTACTTGCTCCTTCTACATATAAGAAGGAAAGATATTAGATATCCAGTGATATGAATGTAGAAGTAGAAATAAAATATAAAAACCACATATTTTATATGAGAATGTAAGCAAATAACAATCTTGTATTGTAATAAATAGTTGTATTACATTTCATTGCATTAAAATCAACAAGTGAGAATCAATAGCCTGAGATTGACCTTCAATCATTTTTGTTTCTATTACAGCCATGAGTTTATTTTTAAGAGTTTGTTTATAAGATTCTTATGATAGGGTTACCTGTTTCAAATCTGACTGATGAACTTTGCTTTCCTGGATGTGAATATCTGTGTATTTTTCTAGGGTTAAACAGTTTTTCTGTTCTGTTTGGATTAAACTTCTAGGCCTTTGACATCCACAGGTCCCTGATAAACCTCAATAACCTGAACTTATACCAGTTAAGGCTCTCTCAAGACTCATGTATTCTTTTCTCATTCATTCCATATATTCTGTCTCTCTCTTTACTCTCTTTCAAATAGCTAAACTTTGCACAGGTCTATATTCGATTATTGTATATTTAATTGATGTGAGTCTAACAAGTATCCAATTTTGCCCAAACTATCTACAAACTACATGGTATTTTAGGACTCAGTAAAAGTAAAAATACCTATATTAAACAGCATTGGTTTAAAGGTCTTAATAAAAACGGTAATACATCTAAGTTAAGTGGAAATATAAATTGTTTTCCACATTTGTTTTACTTAAAATCTGTATAACAATAACTTTGGGATTAACATATACAAATGTTCTCTATAATTTCTGTTATACAGTATCATCTTGTAACATTCTCTTTTACCTGTAAGATAGTTTAACTTGAGGAATTAAGCTTGTTTCCCAAATTAACAACATACAGCCACTCAAAACGGCTTGGGTAAATTTAATGAAATCTACACCTGATTCGTGCCTATAGGTATGTGTACTACAACTGTATTTTTGAGACTCATGGGTCAAAAAATAAAAACCTAAAATAAAAAAAAGGGGGAGATAGAGTTATATATTAAATCTTTTGTCAAATTTTCAATTTAAATCTTAAAATTATGGGAAAAGATTTGTATGTTCCCACAGGTCAAAACGTCACCAACTTAATGGCTGATAAGGAAATGATACAGCTTTGAATTGTGCAGGACGTACCAAGAAATACCAGCAGATAAGTTGGCCCATCTCAGCATTAAAAGGAAGAATAGACTCAGACTGCTATAGACATCAAACATCTCTGTGGATCCTATTTGTAACAACTGTTTATAATGAGTCCTAATGAACCTTACCTTCTAAGGGCTGCAAAGTTTTAATATGAGAGACTTCCCTTAACTTCCTTTTATAGACACAAAGAATACATGATGGTAGGAAGTCAATCTCTAACTATAACTTAGTGCTGACTGTTAGGTTTGTTAGAGATTTGTACTCTCTTATAAAACTGCCTTCTTTAATTGACTAATAGACATAGGAACTGTGAAAAGGATTATTCTCTATTCAGAACCAAATATAATACTAAAGTCTCTTTAAGCTGAGCACTTAAGCAAAATATATTAATACAGGAGAGCTCTGATATCAGCAATGGATTATTCTGCCAAGGAGATGTTGGCCAGGGGATCCAAGCGCCCCCTTTACCAAAAAGGTAATGGCTTCTTGCCTGTAAACAGGTATACCTGCAAGAAGAGAAGTGGTAAGGCCCTGCTGTCGAAGACCTGATGTAAGCATGGGAAAAATGTATTGAGACCGTACTTGCAAGTGTACAGTTCGTCTTTGGAATGCCAGAGAATGCTACCAAAGGTCTCTAAACCAATAAAGCAAATATTGGTCTCCTTGAGTCAAGCCAGACTCCTCCGTCAGCATCAGCTACACCTCTCCTGCCTGGAAATACTGTGCAGCAGTGGCAGCCACATGTCTGTATATCCCAAATCTAATTGGCTATTAGCTCTCTCCTTGGAGGAATAACTCACGTCTGATGCCACAAGCTTACATCCTCTAGTGGTTAGGAGAAGTTATAAGCCACAGTAAGTGAGAGGATCAGGCTTTTTGGCATGTACTGATACAACTAAATTGTCTTGAGTTCATGTGCACTGGTCTATTAGTAAGGTGGGATGGTCTGCAGCACATTCAAGTCCAAAAACTGGGTTCTATTTCTGCTCCTTTGTACAAATGAAAGATACCTCCCCAATGTTGTAATGTTCAGAATTGGGGAAACATGCCATGAGCTGCCCTCTTTCTTCAGTGAGTCTTTTTGAAAAATGATAGCATGAGTTGTACAAATGCTCAATAAAAAATAAACAATATATAGTGGCTTCCATTTCTTTACCTGCTTTCCTTTGCTCCTTTTCACATTATTTAATTAGGTGTGTCTCTGCATCCATAGTTGCTGAAGGGTTTTACTCAGCTCTGATCTTGTTCATGGTCTCAGTTTGCCCTTTTTTCATAACTCTTCCTTAAAGTTTGCTACTTTGTACATATGCTTACTTAATGGACTTAACTTCTAAAGCCAGTGATTTTTTTGTTCACCTCACAATGAGGAAATTCAAACAAGATCTTTTGTGCACCCTGATAGCCTTTTAATCAATGATACTACTTTATCTGCAGCAGACATTGGTGTGTCTAATTAATCATTTTATCTCCAATGTGCTATGCCTCAATATCTTGGAAATCAAGAAATGTCAAACTTAAAAAGTGGTAAAATTGATAAAAACTGTATATAACCAAAAATTAAGCAACAAATGTAGAGTATTTTAATACATTAGATGATATTACACAACATATCATTAAAATATGAATAACAGGATAACTGGAGGGATGCCTCAGTGGTAAAGTGTTTGATCCATAAGCATGAAAACTGGATCCAATTTCTCATATTTCCTTAAACTGATCACATCACAGCAATGTGGAGGTAATCTCACGGTGAGAAGTAGTCAGGCTGCACATTAGAGCTTGTTGTCCTTCTAACCCAGTAAATCAATGATGTCCATATGAGGTAAGAGACCCTGTCTCAAAAAGTAAGGAGGAGATTGACTGAAGAAGATACTTGAAACAAGACTCTGGAATCCATATGCATGTGCATATACATGGGCACTCATGTGAATGCATATAATACACACAACACAAACAGAGTCAAACATACAAAATATGAATAATAGCCTTTGAGGAAAACTTACATATTCTGGACTACTTGGTATCCCAATGATTTCAATTATTTGAATTACTTGTATGATTTATAACACACTAGTTTGATAAGATAATTTAAAAGTTACATCATTTAAAGAAAAAGTATAGATAAAGTAATATTTCTATAAGGAATGAAATAATCATTTTAGGACTATGCAGACTCTGTTGTAGCTATTATAAGAACTCTGTGTAAGAAAGAAAAATCCTGATATAGAGACATATATACTACTTATCAGTACACACATAGAATAATACTAACTAAGGTCAGGACTGAGTACATTTAACCTACAAATTAGATTTCTATTTTAAAAGTTAATGAGAAACTATATAGAAGAATTATATAAGCATGTTGAAAAAAACTTCTTTTATTGGGTAGATGGGTTGTTGGACTTGAATTAAGGAAATAAGTAAAATGTCAAAAGCAAATACTTTAAGGAACTCTGAGTTTAATCTCACTCTGGATGTTTTGTTAGTAACTTGACTTTGTAGGCAATTTCCCTTATGCAAGGGAGTGAATTCCATAGATCACTTTCTGCTTGTTGTTTTCCAATGACTTAAGGAGAATGAAAAGATTATACTCATTTATCTTCCTAATGTTGTCTGCCTTCCAGACCATACTCTGCATCTCTAAGTTGCATTTTTCAAATAGCAAATAATTCAATACAGAAGTGCCCTTTCTAACGGGATAATTTTAAGGCAAAATAATTCTTGAGATATTCATTTCTGATATTGTCTAATATTTTTACCATTTTTAGCAGTCCCTGATCTGCTGGCCCTGTGAAAGTTTTGTGGTATATTGTTATGAGTTCTGTTTTTAAATAAAATTTACTGATACACACTGAGGAAAGGATTTTTGAAGCAAAGAAAAGGCAGTGTGAATCTGCAAATGTGAAAACAATCACTGATGGGAAGGATTCCCTTCATCATCACACACAAAAACAGGTATCCATAATGCATGCCTTAGTAAACAGGAAAAGGGGAGGATTGGATGATGCTAAGCATGATCTGAATGGTGTGTGTGTGTGTGGGTGTGTGTGTGTGTGTATGTATTGAGTGACAGTAAAAGTATCTCACCAAGGTACATTGCTCCAGCATACTTTAGTCAAATGAGAAATGAGATATCCCAAGATATCCCCTGTTTATTAAGTTAAGGGGGTGTGCGTGTGTGTGTGTGTGTGTGTGTGTGTGTGTGTGTGTGTGCTTTCTGTAAAGATGAAATTATCTTTATAAGCAGACATCAATTCATTCATCCTTTGCTAACTAAGGACATCTCACTTGGACTGATATCTTCCTAATTTATGTCATATAAATAGAATCATTCAGCAAACATCCCTGAAAGGAGAACTAGGAAATTTTAAAGCAGTAAACCAATTTCTACACCGATATTTAGCCAATACAAGAGAGAGAATGAAGGGAGGGGGATGATTCTGAATGAAACTGCCCATTATAATAAGGCTTGAAACCAGAAATATAGTCAAGGGACAGTGGATGTCAGTCCAACCAACCAAAAGCTTAGAGGTGAGAGCTTTGATAGGAGTGTGAAGGAGTGAAGGATAACTCAAAAACTTTACTGTATGTTGTGGAAAAATAGTTTGCTAGATATTATAGAGTCAATAGTAATATTATGGCCACTAGAAAAGCATAAGCATTTGGGTGGATTAATGTTATTAAGAAGTTGTACAAATCAGTCTGAAAGAAATGTATACACAAGAACAAACAGAAAGATTCATGGTTAAAAGCCAGGGTTTTAGGATTTGATAGGTAACAGAAAAATTTCCCTAATATGAGGAGATTAGAGTAGACTTCAGAAAAAAAGCTCCTAAGCTTCATTCTGTACATGGTAAAATGTATAATATATATATATATATATGTATAATTTCCAAATTATATATATATATATATAATTTCCAAATTATATATATATATATATATATATAATTTCAAAATTAGGGAAAGAATTCTAAATCAATATAGTGATATGTACATTGTGTACACAATACATAAAGAACTATAAATGATCATAAATTACATGGAAACTGTTGTAACTAATGTTTAATGAATTTTGTCACTGAAGCAAGATACTTAAATAGTATAATATCTGAAAACCGAATTTTATGTGTATAAGTATGTACATAAATTTATTTTCTGGCACATGCTTTTAAATTTCCAATGATTTTACAAAAATATTCTCACTTAATATTGAAAGCAACTTATTTAGAGTAAGAAGAATTTATTGCCTATATCTGAAAGATAGAGAATCTTCAGTATGCAAGTAGTAAAATATCTTTCCACAGGTAATAGAAATAGTTAACCTTGGTTTTCTGATTTATTTTTATGGCTTAGATTCAAATTTGAGCATTTTTTATTTATATTTTATATTTACTCAGCACCATAATAATTAAGCCCAATTATTTTTATAGGCATTTATAAAGCAATAGTCATTATTTTTACTAAATATTATAAAATGCTCTTTTAAGGGCACAGGAAATATTTTAACTAGGTTTCATGAGTTGATGTTTGTACTTAGCCAAACTATGTACCACAGGAGGGTGACTGCCGGAGTCCAGCTCCAGCAGGTTCAGTTCCTGAAGTGGTCACAAAGGCGGCGAAGAAATTAATCAAGTAAGACACATGAATCTCTTTTTCATGACCTGAGGAGCATGTATCTTCCCTGCTCCTGTGCAGAGGACCTCTTGGGTCCGTCACTGCCGATTTTTTTGCCTTCTCTGAATCCTGTGCAGAGGACTTCTTGGGTTCTTCACTCTGCCGATTTCTTTCTTTCTTTTTTTTTTTTTTATTTATGTGTATGAATGTACTGTCTGCATGTAGTTTGGTGCAGCCGTGTCGCGCAATGCTGTGGAGGTCAGAAGGGGGTGTCGTATTCCCCTGGAACTGGAGTTCTCTTGGAATTGGAGTTAAGATGGTTCTCAGCCACCATGTGGGTGCTGGGGATCGAACCTGGGTTCTCTGCAAGAGCAGTCGGTGCTCTTAACCTCTAGGCTATCTCTCCAGCCCCCGATTTCTTGACCTAAGGATCAGAGAGCATTTGCCTTCTCTGATCCTGTGTGGAGGGCCTTGCCAATTTGCCACTCTGCCGAATTCCTGACCTAAGGATCAGAGAGCTTTTTGCCTTCTCTGATCCTGTGCAGAGGGTCTTTCCGGTTTGCCACTCTGCCGATTTATTTTCTTTTCTGATCCTCAGGTCCCAAAGTTTATTTTCATATGCCCTAAAACTAATACATGTTATGCAAGTCTAAACTAATGATGAAAAAATAACCCAACTTCCCTGTAAATATTTTTTCAGAAAATTCACACCTGAAATTATTCTTAACATCAAAAACAGTAAACCAATCAATAATGGTACAATCATTTAGTCGAGGAATCAAGACAGTGAAATAATAATAGTATAGCCATTCAGCTAAGCAATTTAACAGTTTTGCAGCACAGTGAAGTTAATATTAACTTTTAACTCTAAGGACTCCATTCTTTATGCCTTGTGGTTACATAGGTGTTGGACAGTTTAAAAAATGAGCTTTAAAGCTTTAACAATAGAGAACTTTATTTTTCTCACTTTAGTTCCTTGTTCGCTTGACCTGTAAGTCATTTTGTGGCTTGGGTAGCTTTGATTCTTATCTTGTTTTTATTCTGGTCATTGTTTTCCTCAGTTTCTGTTTTCCTCATTTCTGTTTTCCTAAGTTTCTGTTTTTAACACTTTCTGCTAAGGTGATTTTTCTAAGGGCTACTAAACTTTGAGTCAGATCACTAGAATCCACCGTTTTACTGGACTTAGATTCACTTTGCCCTACAATCCTCTTTTTAGTTTAAATATGACCAAGAAATCAAAATTCCTTTCTTTACTTGGGCAATCTGTGCATGACACAGTTTCTGTAGAGGTCATATTTACTACTGTATCATACTTTTAAGTTGTGTACACAGTGCCATTATTTCTCACAAAGTACTTATTTCTAGAAAAGGCAAAAGTGTCAGTTCCAGTCCTTGAGGCAGAAGCAGGTACCCTAACTGCTAGAAAGCCAAAAATCAAGCAGGTGAGAAAAATAAGAATTAATATGATAAGGAGAATTATTAAAAACCAAGGTCAGCTGGAGAGCAGGCTCCAGTGGATGAACTTATACTGAGGGACACAAACCTGACTTGAAAGGCCTTAATATATATGACAGAATGCATGAAATCTGTTGGGTAGCTATGGGAGATTTGCAGATCATGATAAAATGTATTGTATGACATGAGCAAAAGTTAAAAAAATATACATTGTATAAAGTACACTATTCACAACATCCAAGAAATGGTAACACCCTAATTGCCTATAAACAAATGAATGAATAAAGAAAATTTATACATGTACAAACAGAATAATGTTTGGTGGCAAAACAATCAAATTAAATAATTATAAGACATTGATGAAACTGAAGACCACAATGGTAAGTGAAATACTACATTCACAGAAATAGAAATATCACATTATCTTATTTACACATAGAATTTTTAAAAAATGATGTCATAAATGTAGAGAGTAGAGTGACAATTACCATACACTGGGAGAGAAGATGTCAGAGAGAGTTGTTTACTAATGGTTATTAAATTAGAGTTAAATAAGAGTAAGATATTCTTACCTGATAGTTCACAATATAGTCGTTTTTGGTAACAGGTATTGTACAATTTTAATAAATGGACAAAAGAATTTTAATTGGTTTTTTTTTTTTTCCTTACAGAAATGATGTTTGAGTGTGAGCCTTCATTCAACTGGTAGTCGGTCCCCTCTCCACGGAGGGTAAGTGTGACAGAGCAAAAGACCACTATGGGAGCTCATCAGAGGGCAAAACTCAAAACTTTATTTTCCAGTACAGGGTATATAGGAAGTTTCTACCAATCAGCACAAAGAGCATCAGAGTGCATCCAATCATTGTAAAGGTCAATTTATGCGGGGCGTGGTGGTGCATGCCTTTAATCCTAGCACTCAGGAGGCAGAGGCAGGTGTATCTTTGTGAATTCATGGCCAGCCTGGTCTACAGAGATTTCCAGGACAGTTGGGGCTACAGGGAAACCCTGTCTCTAAAAGACAAAATAAATAAATAAATAAATAAAAATAAAAAATAAAGAAAGAAAAGGTCAACTTAATCATGCAGTTACATAGTGCTCAGCCTGCACATGCTTCTATAGATGTTTACATGCAGTTTACAACCTCAGCCCAGGGGGCAACTAATCATAGCAAGGGGGCTGCATGCACCTATTGCCAGGAAGGGTGTCGTGTCGAAATTCAGCAATGTGGCTTACTAATTAGGCCCAGAAACAACCTACATTTGAGGGATATGTAATGTGATTTAAATATTGCATAATGTAGAAGTATATGGTATTTCAGAAGATGTGTAATATGGGAGTTTTCAGGTATCGGTCAAGATAAAAACAATTTAAATTTTAGGGGCTGGAGAAATGGGTTGGTGGCTAAGAACACTGGATGCTCTTGCAGAGGACCCAGGATCAATTCTCAGCAACCACATGGTGGCTAACAACCAACTCTAACCCTATTTCCAGGGAGATCTGATGATGCCCTCTTCTGACTTCCATGGGGATTGCAGGACACTGGTGCGTGCATCCAACTACACACAGGCTTTACACACATACAAATAAAATAAAAATGATACATAAAATAAATAAATAAATAAATAAATAAATAAATAAATAAATAAATAAAATAATTCAAATTTATAAATAAAATAATTTCAAATCCTGCTCTAGTGAAGTTCCAATATAATAGGAGAACCATGGATCTATATACATTTATTAAGCTGATTTTATAAGCCTATTGTACAAAGCAAACAGCTGTGGGAAAACCAAAATTGATCACTAATACATACATTAGACTCTAGAGATTTTATGACTGAACTGATATTTTGACTGAGCCTTGAAGGAAAAGGAAGGGTTTACTAGGTTAGAAGTGACATACTGAAGTTCTAAATCAGAATAAAAATTTTATTAGTAAGAAAGGGAAACTATAAAATCAGCTGGATGATCAATTCACTGAAGATGAAATTTACTTTATTATAAGAATTTTGAGCATACGTTTATATATTTCACATATGTGACTGAATGTGTAATATTAAAAATAAATAAATTCTTCATCCTAGAAGCAGCCTGAAGAGAAAATTTAACATGGAACTTACCCAGCTAGGAATCCTAGGAGCTACAATTACAACTGGCTTAGAAGATATACCTATTTATGTAATAGAACCACAAATATTATTGGAGTAATGAACTACTTTCTAATTGGATTTAAGGTCCAGCTTCCTAAGATGGAGCCTAGAACTGAAGTCTATATCAGGCCTAGGTTCCTGAGGCTAGACACCTCACAGGCCATGGGAGAAAACCTAATAAAACTATTTGCTAAATATTTTAATGATTTATTTTATTTTATTTTATTTGTCTTTTCGAGACAGGGTCTCCCTGTAGTCCCAGCTGTCCTGGAACTCACTCTGTAGACCAGGCTGGCCTTGAACTCACAAAGATCTGCCTGCCTAGGATTAAAGGCGTGTGCCACCACGCCCGGCTTAAATTATTTATTTTATATCCATAGATTAATGCTTCTCTCAACACTCAGTGGTGAATGTTCACACAGCAAATGTTGATTAACACAGAGAACCACAACTTGCCAGAGTACAGAAAATAAGCTGGGCATGGGGGCACACACCTTTAATCCCAGCACCCCATAGGCAGAGGCAGCCAGATATATGAGAGATTGAAGTCAGCCTGGAGCTGCTAACTAGCTAACTAACTAACTAACTAACTAACTAACTAACTAAATAAATAAATAAATGCAGAAAATAAGAAGTTGCAGAGTGCTTATCGTTAAATAGGACACCTGTGGCAAACTGCTATCTCCTCAGAGTCGTGGTTCATTGAGGAAAAAAGAGACAGTAAGATTTTAAGAGCCAAAAAAAAAAAAAAAAGATTTTAAGAGCCAGAGGTCATGGATGACCATAATGAATGAGAGTTTTCTGGACATCTTTCAGTTACTTGCATGAACTCATAGCAATGTTGACAGCATGGATGTGTCCCACATAAACTCAAGCCAGACAAAGTTGCAACATAGACTTGGGGAAGTTGGTAAGAAACCCCAACTCTAACTGAGGAACTACTGACAATCAATGACTGTGGGGAAGGGGAGATTCAATTTCATTTAAGGAAGGCATTTGGAGATATAAACCCATCTCTATAAGCAAATATATATATATATATATATATAAAATGTGCTATCTTAATACCAGGGAAATGTCACTTAGCCTCTAAAAGGAGTGAAGTACCAATATACATACTACAACATGAGTGAATCTAAACAATGTCATACTAGAGGCTGGGAGTGAAGCTTAGTAAGCATGCTTACCTAGCATGCCTAAGGCCAAGTTTGATTACTAGTACTGTCAAAAAAAAAAGGAATTATACACATGCACATACACACACACACATGAAAAAGGCCTCTCAAAAAATCATCTTATGACTCTATTTATATGAAATGTATAGAAAAGGCAAATCTATAGATAAAAAGTAATTGATCACCCTTTGGCCTTGGGCAAGGAAGAGTTGAGAGTTAATTGGGGGGATGATAAAAATGTTCTAAATCTAACTACAGTTATGGGTGCATATTCATATGAATGTATTAAAAATCATTCAATCAAACTTTAGTCATTCATTTATTTATCTTTGAGACATAATCTTTCTATGTAACTACCCAAAATTCTCAGTCCTCCTGCCTCAGCCTTCTAAGTGCTGAAAGTTGCAGGCATGCACCACCACACTAAGTTCTCAATATATATATATATATATATATATATATCTATCTATTCTATCTATATATCATCATTATCTATCTATCTATCATCTACTCTATCTATCTATCTTATCTATCTATCATCTATATCTATATCTATATCTCATCCATCTATTCTACTCGGATATGAGGAAAATCTGAGCCTAGAAGGAAAGGCTTAAATAGAATAAATGAAAGAATAAATAATTCTTTTGTTGTAGATATAGAATATTCTTTTGATGTTAAAATTTCATTTCTACAATTCAAAATATTCTAAAAAGTTCCAGAAAAATCCCTTTAAAATTCATTCCAAATACTTAGCATCACCTTTTGCTCTACTGCAACTGCTACTATATGTAAAAATAAATTAAATATGCATAGATATGTGCATCTTTTTGATATATGGTTTAAGTCAATTCCTCAATATATACTATCCAATCAATCACTCTTGAACCATTTCCAGGCTAACCTAGATCTCCATATTTTGATTATCCGTGGATGAGTATATTATTTTCAGGATTTATTTGGAGCACATTTAGATACCCTCCTGTATCTGCAGCCCTTTCCTACCCCCATGAATTTTATATATATATAATATTATATATATATATATGTTTGTTTCTCTATATATATTTCTCATATAATTTCATATATATATATTTAATAATATATATATATATATATATAATATATATATATATATTTGGCTTTAGAGATGGGTTTATCTATCCAAATGCCTTCCTTAAATGAAATTGAATCTCCCCTTCCCCACAGTCATTGATTGTCAGTAGTTCCTCAGTTAGAGTTGGGTTTTTTACCACTTCCCCAAGTCTATGTTGCAACTTTGTCTGGCTTGAGTTTATGTGGGACACATCCATGCTGTCAACATTGCTATGAGTTCATGCAAGTAACTGAAAGATGTCCAGAAAACTCTCATTCATTATGGTCATCCATGACCTCTGGCTCTTAAAATCTTTTTTTTTTTTTTTGGCTCTCTAAAATCTTACTGTCTCTTTTTTCCTCAATGAACCACGACTCTGAGGAGATAGCAGTTTGCCACAGGTGTCCTATTTAACGATAAGCACTCTGCAACTTCTTAATTTTCTGCATTTATTTATTTATTTGTTAGTTAGTTAGTTAGTTAGTTAGTTAGTAGCTAGTTCGCAGCTCCAGGCTGACCTTCAATCTCTCATATAGTCTGGCTGCCTCTGCCTATGGGGTGCTGGGATTAAAGGTGTGTTGCCCCCATGCCCAGCTTCTTTTTGTACTCTGGCAAGTTGTGGTCTCTGTGTTAATCACATTTGCTGTGTGAACATTCACCACTGAGTGTTGAGAGAAGCATTAATCTATGGATATAAATACATAATTTAAGCCGGGCCGTGGTGGCACACGCCTTTAATCCTAGGCAGGCAGATCTTTGTGGTTCAAGGCCAGCCTGGTCTACAGAGTGGATGTTCCAGGACAGCTGGGACTACAGCGGAGACCCTGTCTTGAAGACAAATAAACTAAAATACAATAACTCATAATTAAACTATTTAGCAATAGTTTTATTAGGTTTTCTCCCATGGCCTGTGAGGTGTCTAGCCTCAGGAACCTAGGCCTGATATAGACCTTCAGTTCTAGGCCTCCATCTTAGGAAGCTGGACCTTAAATCCAATTAGAAAGTAGTTGATTACTCCAATAATATTTGTGGTTCTTATTCATAATAGGTCATATCTTCAGGCCAGTTGTAATTGTAGCTCCTAGGATTCCTAGCTGGGTAAGTTCCATGTTAAATTTCTCTTCAGGCTGCTTCTAGGATGAAGAATTTATTTATTTTTAATATTACACATTCAGTCCATATGTGAAATATATAAACGTATGCTCAAAATTCTTATAATAAAGTAAATTTCATCTTCAGTGAATTGATCATCCAGCTGATTTTATAGTTTCCCTTTCTTACTAATAAAATTTTTATTCTGATTTAGAACTTCGTTATGTCACTTCTAACCTAGTAAACCCTTCCTTTTCCTTCAAGGCTCAGTCAAAATATCAGTTCAGTCATAAAATCTCTAGAGTCTAATGTATGTATTAGTGATCAATTTTGGTTTTCCCACAGCTGTTTGCTTTGTACAATAGGCTTATAAAATCAGCTTAATAAATGTATATAGATCCATGGTTCTCCTATTATATTGGAACTTCACTAGAGCAGGATTTGAAATTATTTTATTTATAATTTGAATATTTATTTATTTATTTATTTATTTATTTATTTATTTATTTATTTTTTTATGTATCATTTTTATTTTATTTGTATGTGTTGTAAAGCCTGTGTGTAGTTGGCTGCACGCCCAGTGTCCTGCAATCCCCCTGGACGTCGAAGACGCAAAGGGCATCCGACATCATCAGATCTCCCTGGAAATAGGGTTAGAGTTGGTTTGTTAGCCACCATGTGGTTGCTGAGTAATTGATCCTGGGTCCTCTGCAAGAGCATCCAGTGTTCTTGAGCCACGCAACCATTTCTCCAGCCCCTAAAATTTAAATTGTTTTTATCTTGACCGATACCTGAAAACTCCCATATTACACATCTTCTGAAATACCATATACTTCTACATTATGCAATATTTAAATCACATTACATATCCCTCAAATGTAGGTTGTTTCTGGGCCTAATTAGTAAGCCACATTGCTAATTTCGACAGACAGCCTTCCTGGCAATAGTGCATGCAGCCCCTGCCTATGATAGTTGCCCCCTGGGCTGCGGCTTGTAAACTGCATGAACATCTATAGAAGCATGTGCAGGCTGAGCACTATGTAACTGCATGATTAAGTTGACCTTTTCTTTCTTTATTTTTATTTTTATTGTATTTATTTATTTATTTTGTCTTTATGAGACAGGGTTTCCCCTTTTTNTATATATAATCTAAGGTGAGATCCTCGGGTTCTCTCAATCTGTTACCCAGTGCTATTATGGTACTTACTAGCTGAGATGTAGAATTAAGCACTCTCATTTTTGGTAAGGTAGACTTCAGTGCAAGCTTGGAGGTATAATTACATCATTTTCAAGACATTTTATTTTTTTCTATAAAGGTCGTTGCTTCACCTATAGGCTGAGGCCTACCTACAAGATGAAGAAAAATTACTTCATTCAAAGTCTACTGATTTAAATATGAATCTTTAATAAATACCTTCACATGCAACATGCACACTGGTGCATACTGATGTTTAGCCAAGTATCTAATCACCACAGGTCATTCAAGGCAACCATTAAAATTAATCATGGAGTGTTAACAAGTTCTTGTGGAAATCCACTCAATTTATTTTTACCTATCCCATTCTTCAATTGCTCCTAAACTCTACCCTCTTGAATTTTAAATATTTTTTCATAATTATAGACTTTTATTTATCCTTTTGATATACCTCTATATTTTAGATGATAGAAACACATTTCACTAATAAAATTTCATGATCTAGGCATTGGTGCTACAGACCTGTGAGCCCAGCACTTAGTAGGATAAGACAGGAAGAAAGAAATCATTACACAGATAATTTAATAAGTAAATCAAAGGTATTGAATATTACTAATTCAGTAACTTCCAGAAACTTCAAACAAAATATTTTAATTCAACATTTGCCAAAAATTACTTCATATTCCTGATACTTGAAAAAAGAAACTTGAAGGAAATGTGAACTTTCAATCTATTTGCACTCATTTTATTCACATATTAAGACATATCATTAGAAAATGATGTTACTGGATGATGTAATTTTCAGTAATAATATAAAGGCAGTGTCACTTATAGTTTAAAACTTTCTGTGAACTCAAATAAATTCTCTTTTTTGTTGTTTTTTTGAGACAGGATCTCCCTTTTAGTCACAGATGGCCTGGAACTTGCTCTGTAAACCAGGCTGGATCTCTTTGAACTCACAGAGATCCTCCTGCCTCTGCCCCCCTGAGTGCTGGGATTAAATGCATGCACCACCACACCTGGCCAAAGAAATTCTATTTTAAAAGTCTATACGATAATTGTTTATGCCTCATAAAATTGTATGAATAATTTTAAAATTAATATATTACTCATTTTGTAAAAAAATAAATTTCTAGGCTATTCAGTTTCTAGAAAATGTTAAAACATAACTCATCACTATTACAAGATGACTATGTCTGAGGCTGGAGAGATGGTTCAGTGTTTAAGAGCACTGACTGCTCTTGCAGAAGACCCAGGTTTATGTCCCAGCACCCACATGGCAGCTAACAACAGTCCACCACTCTAGTTCCAGGGAATCTGACAGCCTCTTCTGATCTCTGTGGGTGTTGCATGACATGGGTACAATTACATAATACAGGCAATACACTCATAAAAATAAATAAAATATTAAAGAAAGATGGCCATGTCTGATAAATAATGTCTTAATCTTTTCCAATAGGAGATATCTTCAATTACACTTTTAAATTATACGTGTGACTTATGCAGAGAAATAGGTTTCCATACAACTCTTCCGACATTCAGAATTGTATTGTATTATGGATGGTCTTCCAAAAGAAACACTGACTGGATGCTTTCTCACGAAAAAGGGCACCTGCCTGGCCAGAATTGTAAACTTGACCTGTTTTTTCTCTGGCAGAAAAGGAGGAGCAAGGTGCTAAATACCCAACCAGCCAGCCAGCCTTGGCTGTATAAGTGGGAGGGGCTAAGAGCATATAAACAAGGAATGCCAAGGGGCAAGTCTCTCCTGTGGTCCCCATCTTAGGCAGCAGTCACAAGGTCCATGGAAGACCCTAGATGGCTTCATGGCAGCGGGGGGAGGGGGGATACCAACAATCCTGTCAGAGAACCTCTTACCAATTTTCTTTGTAAGGAAGCCCAGTAAATTCACTAGAATCTACCAAACTGTGGTCTTGGGAGAATCTTCCTCCCTTTACCTTTGGGACCAGAAGTAATTTCAGGAACAAGTCTTTAGAATACAACTTATTTGGGAAACTTGATTTAGGTAGGAAATATGAACTCAACTTTTAAAACAATACTTTATTAATTAATCTGAGATACTCTTTATTTACACTAATAGAGGTCATATTTAAATAGAAATCTCTTTGTTATATTTCCAAATTCTAAAAATCGTACATTTAAAAATAAATATTCAAGGGGCTACAGAGATGACTCAGCAGTTAAGAGAACTGGCTGGTGTTACAGAGGACCTGGGCTTGAGTCCCAGCACCCACATGGCAGCTAACAGCCATCCATAACTCCAGTTCAAGGGGATCCATCCCCCTCTTTTGACCTCCATGGGCATTGCAGGTGTTGGGTACATTTACACACATATAGGCAATACACTTTTACACATAAAGTAAAATAATAAATAATTTTAAATAATGGTAAAATAAAAGATAAATATTCAAAATGAAGAAAATTCTCTTTTAGAAAAATTATTAACAGTTGCAGAATTAGTAACTTTGAATGTTACATGAAAATATATGACTTTTTCTAAATAATCATTTAATAATGTCTTATAGAATAAGCTTCTAAATAAATAAGATATTTGATGCAACTATTTTCTGAAATAATTAACCCCATTCATTTCATTAGTCAATAATTTTACAATTTGAAGATTAAATTTTAATTATGTCAATGTAAAAAATAATGCCCAAATAAAATAATATCTACAAAATAGTTAATTTTGTGATTTTTCATCAACTTTTATTCATGGTCTCTAGATTGCTTTCAGTATTTTCTGTGTTTAGTGTTCATATATATGTTGTGGAGGCTTGAAAGAAAATTGCCTTCTAGACTTGGCAGACAGGCCAGGTGAAGTACAAGCCAGGTGAAGTACTAGCATGCACTCTTGCTGCTGGGCAAGGGATTTGACTCCCCACCTTGGGGAGCAGAGGGAACTGTATGTGCAGATATAGAGACAGACAGGAGGCCCCAGACTTGGTGGGCAGGCCAGGTGAAGTATCCCCCTGTCCCACACACTCGAGCTACTGGTACTGTAGTGGAGACTATAAGCTGCTGGTGCTCTGGGTGGTAGGACCCAGCAGGCACAGTGCCAGTGATTCTAGGCTGCACTTCCAATGCTGAGGAAGAAACCAACAGGAAGCAGAGAGAGTGACCAACCAGTTCTCCGTATTAACATTTGAGATTAGCAACACACTAGAAACAAACAAACAAACAACAAGAAAAAAACAAATCTGCTTGCCAAATACAAAAGGGAAAATCAACAATATGGGAAAAGCTCATAATAAATCCACACTGAACTCTATCAGTCCTGTAGAAGATCCCGACAATGAGATATCTCTGGAAAGAAACCAAGACTCTGATTTTAGGAGAAAAATTGTAGACATATTCAAAGAAATTAAATAATATAAAGAACAAATCAGAAAACTAAGGGGAAAGAATGAAAACCTCATGAAAGACCTAGAAGGAAATAATGATAAACTCTGAAAAAAAACTAGAGGAAGAAAATGACAAACGCCAAAAAGAACTAGAGGAAGAGAAATACAAAGTCCAAAAAGAACTAGAGGAAGAGAAATACAAAATCCAAAAAGAACTAGTGGGAGAGAATGACAAACTCTGGAAGGAAGTGGAAACACTGGAAAGATCTCAGGCTGAAAGGGAAAAAAAGTTGAAACTGACTAGCATAGCAAGGAGCTAAAAGAAGAACATGAAAAGCTCCAAAAGGAAGTGGAAATACTGAAGAAATCACAGGATGAAATGAAAAAGGAAATTGAACATTCAAGTAATCAGTGGGAAAGGAAGGGAAAAAGCCTCAGAAGCAGAATGGATGAAGCAGAAAATAGAATATCAGACCTACAGGATAACATGGCACAACTAGTAACCTCAAATAAAGATTATGTAAAATTTTTAAAATTCCAAGAGTGGAACAACAAGGAAATGTTAGACACCATGAAAAGACCAAACCTCTACATCACAGGGATAGAGGAAGGAGAAGAAGCCCAATATAATGTTATTGATCAGATCTTCAACAGAAGAAAATTTCCCAAATTAAAAAAGTCAAACCATACAAATAGAAGAGGCACATAGAACACCAAATAGACAAGTCCAGAAAAGAAATTCCCCACACCATATCATAATTAAAACACTAGATGCTGGAGCTGGAGAGATGTCTCAGTGGTAAAGAGCTCCAACTGCACTTAAAGAGGACCCAGGTTCAATTCCCAGCACCCACATAATGGCTAAGAACGATCTTTAAGTGGGGTGTGGTAGCAAATGTCTTTAATCCCAGCACTCAGGAGGCAGAGGCAAGCAGATCTCTGTGAGTTCCAGGCCAGCTGGGGCTATAGGGAGACCCTGTCTAAATAAGTAAATAAATAAATAAATAAATAAATAAATAAATAAATAAATAAATAAATATTTAAAAAATAAAAATAAATAAAAATGTGAAATAATTAACAACAACAAAAAACAAACACACTAGAAGCTCAAAATGAAGATAAAATACTGACAGCCACAAAAGAAAAACAACAAATTACAGCTCATTTCTCAGTGCAAACAAGGAAAGCAATAAGAACATGGAGAAAAGTATTCCCAGTGCTCAATGACTTTAATGCCAATGCAGATTACACCACCCAGCAAAAATGTCAGTTATAGTGTAAAGAGAAAGAAAAATATTGCATGACATAAACAAAATGAAAGAACACATGTCAAAAAACCAACACTTCAGAAAATAAAGCAATTCAAAGAACAGGAAAAGAACAGTTTATCCCCAAGCAAGTAAAGAGAGAAATTAACAAAAGCATAACAGAGTAAATGAAAACCTAGACCAAGAATGCAAACAAAACAGAAGTTGAAATGAAACAACACACACCTATTAATAATAACCTTAAATATTTTTCTTGGTCTTTTAGAGACAGGGTCTCCCTGTAGCCCCAGTTGTCCTGGAACTCACTCTGTAGGCCAGACTGGACTTGAACTCACAGAGATCTGCCTGCCTCTGCCTCACAAGTGCTAGGATTAAAGGAGTGTGCCACCATGCCTGGCAATAATAACCTTAAATATTAATGGTCTATAGGATCACCATTTGTAGAATAAAATTAAACTCCTACATCTCACCCTGTACAAAAATCAACTCCAAGTGGATCAATGACCTCAATGTGAAACCTGAAACCCTGAAGGTGATAGAAGAAAAGGTTGGGAACAATCCAAAGGCATAAGCATACTAAAAGACTCTCTAAATCAGACAGCAACCGCACAGGAAATATGGTCAACAGTTAACAAATGGGAACTTATCAAACTCAAAGATTCTGTTCAGTGAAAGAAACAATCACGGAAGTGAAGAGAAAACCCACAGAGTGGGGGCAAATCTTCACCAGTGATACATCTGACATTGTATTAACATCTAGAATATATAGACTACTCAAAAAACAAAGAAGAAAACAGATAACCTACTCAAAAGATGGAGTAAAGAGCTGAACAGAGACTTCATCAGTGAGGAAGTAAAGATGGTTGAGAAACATCTTAAAAAGTGGTCAACATCATTAATAATTAAGGAAATGCAAATTAAACCTACTCTCAGATATCATATCACTCTGACACTTCTGGCTAAGATCAAGAAAACAAAAGATACCAAATGCTGGAGAGGTTGGGGGAAAGGGGAACACTCATGCACTGCCAGTGCAAATGTAAACTTGTACAACCATTATGGAAAGTAGTGTGGAGAACACATAAAAGACTCCCAATGAGCCTAGCCCTTGACCCAGTCATACCACTCCTGGGTATATACCCAAAAGACTCATTCTACCACAAAGATACATGCACATCTATGTTTACTGCAGCTCTCTTCATGATAGTGAAGAGCTGGAAACAACCCAAATGCCCCTCAACAGACAAGTGGATGACAAAAATGTGGTACATCTATACAATGGAGTTCTATTCAGCAGTAAAGAAAGATAACATCTTGAACTTTGCAGGTAAATGGATGGAACTGGAAGTCATTATGCTAAGTGAAGTAACACAGTCCCATAAAAACAAAGGTGAATGGTTTCCCTGATTTGTGGATGCTAACACTAAATCCCCAGATGAAAGGCAAGCTGAATAACATCATTGTTATATTTCTGTTTATCTGAAAGCAACTATGTTGTTATAAAGTAAATCTCTTAATAGGCTTTAGAATGGACCCACCACTTATTTTCAGACTCTGCAATTACTGTATATGAGTGAAAGTATGTATTCATGTTTTAGAGTAATATAAAATTAAAGGAGGAAAATGTGAATTTCTAACATAAAAGAATGACTGAGAGAAAGATGCAGGACAGTTATGGCAGATGCATGATCTGGGGTGGGATGTGGTTAAGGGAAATTGGAATGTGCTTAAATTGAACTGAAAAATGATGTCTGCAATAAACAGAACATCAATAAAGGCATTGTATTACAAAAATGTTAATGGTCTAAACTCCCCAATCAAAAGACATAGACTGGGAGAATGGATTAGGAAACATAATCCATCTATATGCTGTCTACAAGAAACCCATCTCACTGTGAAGAACAGACACCTCCTTAGAGTGAAAGGATGTAAAAAATATTCCAATCAAATGGTACCAAAAGCAAGCAAGAGTTGATATTCGAATATCAGACAAAATAAAACTCAGAGTAAAATTAATCAAAAAACTCAAAGTAGGCCATTATATTTTTAATCTATGGAATAATTAACAAGGAATACTTCACAAACTTAAATGTTTACGCACCAAACTCTGGTGCACCAAACTTTATGAACACAATCTTTCAGGACCTCAAGAGACTGATTAATTCCAGCATGCAAATAATGGGGGGCTTCAATACCCCACTAAGTCCCTTGGATAGGTCAACTGGTCAAAAAATAGACATCGGAACTGAACAATACAATACACCAAATGGACCTCATAGATATCTAAAGAATATTCCACCCAAACACCAGAGAAAATACCTTCTACTCAGTGCCCCATGGAACAGTCTCCAAAATCGACCACATACTGTGACACAAAAGAAATCTCAACAAATACAAAAGGATTGAAATTATTTCATGCATTCTATCAGACCACAGTTCAATAAAGTTCAATATTAACGCAAGAATGAGCCCTACAAACTACAAGAGCAGGTGGAGACTAAACAACACAATGCTGAACAATGAGTGGGTCAGGGAAGAAATAAGGAACAAAATAAAAGCATTCATGGAACTAAATGAAAAAGTCAATATAACACAACAAAACCTGTGGGATACACTAAAAGCTGTCCTAAAAGGTAAATTTATGTCTCTAAGTGCCCACTGTCTCTAAAAGACCAAGAAAATAAATAAATGAAGAAAGAAAGAAAGAAAGAAAGAAAGAAAGAAAGAAAGAAAGAAAGAAAGAAAGAAAGAACAAGCTGGGGCTACAGGGGACCCTGTCTCCAAAAAAAGAAAGAAAGAAAAAATAATGGTTTGCATAGAGGCATAAAGGACAAGAAAAGAAATTAAAGGAGACTAATGGAAAAGAGGAAGTCAAACTTCCCTTTTTGCAGATGCTATGATATATTTACAATGGGATTACTAATAACTCAACCAGCACCACTCCTGAGAAAGGATTAGGTCTCCGTAAATTGGACAGGAACAAATAAACCTAGAAAAATCCAGTAGCCTTTCTTTACACCAACAAGAGTACTGTGAGAGGAAATAAGAGACCTTCCCAACCCAATAACCTCAAAAAAAAAAAAAAAAAAAAAAGAATTACCTGGAGTAAACCTAACACACAGACATACCTTACTATGATTTTTTTTCCAGTTGTTAATCCATTTAATTATGAATTTCCATAATTCATTTATAAAAACTATTAAAATATTCCCATTGTGTAATGTATCAAGTTTCCATTATCCACATCAGTAGATAATCATCAGGGGATGGGCAACTAGGTTTTTGTTAACTTTAATTTAAACTTGGAGAATTATATATAGAAAAACCTTTTTGTGTGTTCTATCTGGACAATTTGTTTTTTTTTTTATTTATTATTTCGTATATTATTTTTTATTGATGCTTTGTTGTTTTATACACATTTTCCAATGCAGTTCAGCGTATGATCCCCTCCCTTCACCTCCCCCCCCCACTTACCCATCCCAGATCATGCATTCTGCCATAACTTTTCGCATCTTTCGTTTTTTGTTGTGTTGTTGGTTTTCTTTTTCATTTTTAACAATAAGTAATAATTGTGAGTACAAGCATCCTTCATGTCAAACCACATTTGTGAGCAGTTGTGCCCACAAACCATACAGTCATGGGTCCCACATCCAGCCGTGGGGGGGGTGGGTCTTGTATTTCAAATCAGGTTGATCAATGAGTGTCTGGTCCCTATATTGTTGTTGATGTTTCACCTTAACACTCCTAATCGCGCCCTTACTTCTACCGTGCATCCTCTTCCGCAGATTGTTCGATAGGCTTTATAAAAGGGGCAAGGTGGGATTGAGATGCAAAACAGTCCTCTTTCTCTGGAAGGGCTTTGTCTTGGTCTCTAGTAAGTTCTGGCTGTTTCTCTTTCATGGGCTGCCAGCTTGTCCAGCATAAAACCTTTCAATCCACTAATGCAGCCCATGCATTTAGATATATAGGTATTTAAACAGTGTAATATATAGCTTTCGGTCCTACTAAAGAAGCACTCGCAATTGGAATATAAGGTATTTAAAACATTGCTAGTTCTTATGTGTAGGTTACATTGATATAGACACAGATGTTTGGATGGTATGTTTAACCATGAATTACATTTTCGTCTGTTAAGTATGACAGGGTCATCGTGTGGTTTATAACATCTCCTAACCATTAGAGGATGTAAGCTTGTGGCATCAGCCATGGGTTATTCCTCCAAGGAGAGAGCCAATAGCCAATTAGATTTGGAAATTTGTTAAGAAAATGTCTTTTTGGAAAAAAAAAGGGAACTTTAAATATGTAATTTTTGGCCAGGTATGGTGGCACATGCCTTTTATTCCAGCACTCAAGAGGCAAAGGCAGACAATTCTCTGAGTTCAAAGCCAACCTGTTCTACATAGCAAGTTCCAGGCCAGCTGGGACTAAAGAAGAACCCCATCTCAAAAAAAAAAAAAAGACCAAAAAAGTAATGTCAGATGTCAGGGGCAGGACATATGACTCAGCAGTTAAAGAACACTGGTTGCTCTTTCAGAGGACCTGGGTTCCGTTCCCAGGGCCCAAATGATGGCTAACAACCAACCATCTGTAACTCTAATTACAGGGGATCCACTGGCCTCTTCTGACCTCTGTATGCATTGTACAACACAGGTGCCTTTGTATTTATACAACACAAAACAGTCACAAACATAAGACAAACAGTTCAAAATCATTCTTATAAAAGAAATTTAATACCGACAATGATGTGTCTATTCATCCATGAAGAAAGACTATATAGCAGAATACAAAATAATTTATTAGATGAACTTCTGCTCAAAACAGTCAACTTCCTCATGGAGAATATTGAGAAAGACTGAGAAAGAGATGAAAGGCATGTTTGGCAGAATGCATGAGCTCTGATAGGGTGGGGGAATGTGGGTACACGGGTCTAGAGTTGTTAAAAAAAATAAAAATAAATTTATAAAAAAAAAGAAAAAGAAAAGAGGAGAATATGTTCAAAGAAAGAAAATTATTAGATCTGAATATCACACTGGAGATGATTTGTATGCTATTTATCTCTGAATCAGAAATTTTACTTGTCCAAATTAGGACATCATTCCTTATAGAAATTCAGCAGGAACCCTAATATATTAGTCTAGTAAGCATCTGCTAATCTTAGTTATACATCTGTTCACTCTTGACATCATTCATGCTCCTTATGTTCCACTTTATTGTTAGTGATATATAATCGCATTGACTTGTATTATGCAAAAATTGGTTAAATAATCATGCCCAAAATATTCCTTACTTTTTAATAATTTTTAGTCCATCAATCCTTTTCCTGTTTCTTGCTAAAAATTCTTACATGCTTATGCTATATTTGTAAGTTACATCCAATCTGAAAAATATATATATCCTTCCTGACTTGATGGTCTTAGATACAGTCTATGTGATCAGATTTGTTAAAAAAAGTATACCATTATAAGCAACAAATACACACCATAAATAATCTATATTGTACCAGCAGTTCATGATTATATTTTTATTCCCAAAGCTCCTCAAGAAAATACATCTGTGGGCCATGCTGAAAAATTATCTGACATTACTTATCCAAATTAGGAACACATAAAACACATATGATCCATAAAGAAACATAAGCAAAGATAAGTCTTCAAACATAGCTATTGCCTGATATTTAGAAACAATTCTTTAGTTATTCAAGAGGATAAATGGATAAATCTAACCTATATGTCTATCAACAAATTTTATTCAGCAACTAACCCACAAAATAAAGGTTACTGCAAAAATTGGAAACCTCTCAAAAATACATCATTTATATATATAAAAAAAAAAAAGGATAATAGCCAGGCATGGTGGCGTGTGCCTTTAATCCTAGCAATCGGGAGGCAGAGGCAGGTGGATGTTTGTGAGTTCAAGGCAAGCCTGGTCTACAGAGTGAGTTCCAGGACAGCTGGGGCTAAAGGGAGACCCTGTCTCAAAAAGACAAAAAAAAAAAAAAGGATAATAAAACATGCAACCAATGTAATTTACACATATGAAAATTATATGCTGTTGAAGCAACAATAGTTAGAAGTGACAGATATAAACTGACAGAAAAACACTGAACAAAATACATACAAAACATTTAACAAAATGTATACTACAGTAAAATAAAATGGTACTGAAGTGTACAAATACTTACCTTTGTTGCTGCTGATAGTCTCCTTTAAGAAACATGGCCCTAAAGGACAGTCTCCCTTCATTTGCATGTGCACAATCTTCTCCTTTTTGCTTTTCTTCCCCCCCCCTTTTTTTTTGCAGCCCTTTTACAAAGATATGTCTGTATCTATCTTAAATTTGACAATATTTTATATGGATTAATCCATAATAATATTTATTCTAAGTGTTTTTCTTTTTGAGTTACAAGTGTTGTTTTAAATTTTGGCTTTTCAAAAAGCATCCTAGGGTGTATGTTTTTAATTAATTTAGGATCATCTTTCAGTCCAAAAAATCAACCTGTAGGGCTCATTGGCAGAGAAGCAAGTACACATAGGGTAGTTTTTACAACCTGGGCTGTTGTTGGTTCTGCTATGTAAAATCCTGTCAGTGCCTTACCATAGGTGTAAATTCACCAATACTTTCTATCAGATGTAGTCGTTATCTTAGAATTGTCTCATGTCTGGCAAAGTCAAAGCACTAGATGAATTGGAAGGTTTAACTTTTAGGGAATGTTGACATTTTTCACTAAATCCTGTTTATGACACTTGTAAAGATTTGGGGCTTGAAGAGATGGCGAAGAGGTTCAGAGTGTAGGCTGCTCTTGCAGAGAAACTGGGTTTGATTCCTAGCTCCACAGTGCTGCTACAACTCTCTGTAACTCTGGTTCTAGAGGATCTTATGCCTTCTTCTGATGTCTATGGGCATTGCACAACAACGGTGACTTTACATATATGCAGAAAATACACTTATAAACATAAAATAAAAAATACATAAAATAACAAATAACAAATAAAAATTTAGAACCATTAAAGTTAAACTTGTCTTAACAAATGCTTCCACTCCTGCTCCGAGTTTCCGGCACCTGCGCCCCTGCCACAGCCCAAGAAACCGCCAAGGCCGCCAGTGCCAGCGTGCAGAAGGGAGAAAAAGAACAGCAAGAATCAGTTGAACATACTAATGAAGTACAAAATGAAATAGACAGACTTAGTGAACAAGCAAGTGAGGAAATTTTGAAAGTAGAACAGAAATATAACAAACTTGGCCAACCATTTCTTTTTTTTCAGAAGAGGTCAGAATTGATCACCAAAATCCCAAATTTTGGGGTAATAACATTTGCCAACCATCCACAAGTGTCCACGGTGCTTGGGGAGGATGAAGAGGTGCTGCATTATTTGACCAGAGTTGAAATGACAGAATTTGAAAATATAAAATCAGGTTACAGAATAGATTTTTATTTTGATGAAAATCCTTACTTTGAAAATAAAATTCTCAGGGCTGGAAAAATGGCCTAGCGGTTAAGAGCACCGACTGCTCTTGCAGAGGACACAGGTTCGAT
>VZQC01002696.1:42963-92587 GCA_009823505.1 Rhizomys pruinosus
AAAAAGACCAAAAAAAAAAAAAAAAAAATTAAACTTGTCACCTTGATGCGAATTAGAATCACTGTTGGAACAAATCTCTGGGAATGTATGTGAGGGATTGTATATACATATACAATGCATATGTATGTACGTGTATATGTATACGTATACGTATATGTATATGTATGTGTATATGTGTGTGTAAGTGTATATGTATATTTATACATACATGTATAGTAAACTGAGGATGGAAGACCCACCTTAAATGTAGATAATACCTTTCCACGGGCTGAGTCCTGGACTGAATATAAAGGAGACAGCTAATTGAGAATGAGCAATCCTATACCTCTGTTTCCTGACAACTTGACAAGCAGTCTCACAATTCTGCCACCATGGCTTCCCTGCCATGAAGGATTATATCCTCAGACTATAAGCCAAAACAAACTCTTCCTTACTTAAGTCATTTTTGTCAAGTATTTTGCCACAGAAACAAGTGTATTTTTTTTGTTGTTGTTGTTGTTGCTATGATAAAATACCACATCCATGGCAACTTGTAGAAGGAAAAGTTTCTTTGGTTTATGTTACCAGAAGGAGTATGTAATGACAGGGGAGAAATGAAGCAGAACCTAGCCATCACACCTTCATTCAGGCACACAGGAGGCAGAGAGAGATTGGAAATCTTTTTTTTCAGAAGATTCTTTTATTAAAACTGGGTGACATCAATAAGGAGACAATACAAAAAAAGTTGGTCCATGGGGGGCGGGGGAACACAATAATTCAGTTAAGAAAAAGTTATCAACAGGGACACTGCAGGTGCGGAGCTTCCTCATCATGCTTCCAGCCAGGAGCTGGCCAGGCCTCAGCTGCACAGGGTCATCCAGTGACAAGGGGAAGACATGGAGAAAAATGCTGTCCCCAGTACAGATGGGCAGGGACGGGGGGAGGGACACCGCTCACAGGAGCCTGAGGTGGGGTGGAGAAGCAGGGGCTTTGTCAGTTCTGTGGGTTCAGAGCACGTGTTCAACGGAATCCCTTTCTGTGCCCAGCTGCCTCCCACCCTGCAGTGTTGTCTGCAAGCCTGGGATATGCTAACTCGGGGTGATACAACCTGGAAGAATCTGAGGCTCTCCTGGAAAAATGCAAAACCATCTCCTTTCCAAGAGGCCAAGATCACAAGTTCCTGCTGCTACCTGAGGGGTCTGAAGCTTTGAGGGCAGGGGTTGGGGAGTCACAATCTGGTGAGGGAGAAGAGTCACAAACCCATCTCAGACCTATTCTCTGACCCTAGGCGCTTTCACTCCTCAGTGCCCTAGAAGTCACCAGTGGGTGTCAACTGGGCAGACAAGGGACAGGAAGACAGGGATGGCCTAGGGCTTTACCTGCTTTTAGGCCTGTTTCTCCATTTAAGGGAGGGAGCAGAGTGAAGCAAATGAGCAAACCATTTGTTCAACAAACAACAGGAATGAGCAGCCTCTGCTGGCAATGACAGCACCCCAGTTTAGATATCTGGGGGCTCTGACAGGGAAAGGCAAGATCCCCTACTGAAATGCCATGGGGTAAGGGGTGACGTGAGGAAATCCTACAAGCAGCTGCGGGAGTGTGTAGGAGGGAGCAACAGTTCTAGAACAAACTCCCAATACTGATGTGGGCCCCATGAAGGGGTGAGAGAAGCACTAAAACAACAGGTCAATCCAGAGGACAGAGACTGACCTGGGGCTCAATGGAGCCCACGAAACTGGGCTCCTTTAGTGCTAGAGGGCAACAAGTGAGGGAGAGTTTCCTCCAACCTGTGGAGGGAAGGGAGGAAGTTGGATTACCAGAGGGCCAATGTCAACTAGTTTATAGGTGTACTGTCCTACTGATGCTGGATTACCAGACCCCCCCCCTCAGTTTAAATTAGACCCTCGCCTGCCTCGTCTCTTGGGCATCCATACCCAGACACGTCCAGTGAACGTCCAAGCACTGTGGCAGTATATTAAAACACATAAGCTCCAGGATCCCCATGAGCAAGAGTTCGTCATCTGTGACAAGTACCTCCAGCAGATCTTTGAATCTCAACGAATGTTTTCAGAGATCCCTCAATGGCTCCACGCCTTGCTTATGCCACCAGAGCCCATTATCATTAATCACATCATCAGTGCTGACCCAAATGAACAGAAAAAGACAGCTTGTTATGACATTGATGTGGAGGTGGATAATACTTTGAAGACCCAGATGAATTCTTTTCTGCTGTCCACTGCCAGCCAGCAGGAGATTGCTACTCTAGACAATAAGATCCATGAGACAATAGAAGCTATCAACCAACTGAAGACACAGAGGGAGGTCTGGTGCTGGGCTTTGCAGGAGAACCTCAAGGTTTCATCAATGACTGGCTTCAGTCCCAGTGCCAGGACCTCAAGACCATGAGTGACATGGTGGATAACCCAGAGGAGGGCCGCCGCGCAGAGTTATATTTCCAGCCTTGGGGGCAGGAGGCCATGTGCCTATACTTCTACTCCAAGGTGCAGCAGAAGCGGCAAGAGTTAGAGCAAGTCCTGGGAATCCGGAATACATAGGCTTCTCCTACAGCCCTGATTTGGCTGCACCAAACCTTTATTTGGGCCCTGTGCTGCCGGCCTCATAGAAACTGCCTCGGTCCTGCTTGAGGCATTCCAGGAGATGTTGTTGGCTCAAGGACACCACCAAAAAGAAGAGGGTCACAAATTTCTGTTTCACAAGGCACCTGTTATCCTCTTCTTAAACCCTAACCTTCTACCCCCAGCTTCTCTTTGACCCACAGTGTTCCCATGTGCCTCTACCTCCCTCCCCTACCCCACCCCCGGTCTTCATAGGACTTCTATAGTATTAGAGAACCCGTAGTGGTAATCAGTGCTCTGAAAGGACTGGGGCCTCCTGAGGCCAAGTGGTCTTCCTGGAGACCAGCTACACGGATCCTGCCCTTCAGAGACCCAGGAGTTGGGAGCTGTACCCTCCTCTGAGTTTGGAAATCTTATGGGAGACATTTTCATTCAAACCACCACAAGTAACTTAAGCAACACGATTTTGAAGCTAATAAGTTTTTATTAAGGTGCCTCCTCAAAGATTAGTGCTTTCAGTTTCAAGTACATATATATGTGCATATATATATATATATATATATATATATATACACACACACACATATATACATATATGTATATATACACATAAAAATATATGTATATGTTTTTTACTGGAAATTCAGACCTTCAAAGACAAATTGATTAAAATAACTTCACAATCACTACCCGTTACTGTGATTAAAACTGTTGCTCCAAATATTCCATTATTTATGGTAACGTGAATGAAAAGAAATAAAAGTAACATTTTCTGAAGTCTGCATTCTTGGTCATTCAAATCCAAAGACATGACTGGTGGAACTTTTATAGATGCTAACTGTACTACTGAAAACGCATCACAATAGTTTAAACTCAATAGAAAATTCCATTAAAATATTCAAAATCCATTCCAAATAAATACACTGCTCAGCTTCTTGGATAATAAAATATCTTCACAAAAGTTATCTCAAGAAAATTCATCTAGAAATGACTTTAAATATATATTAATCTTTTTATGTTAAAACATCTCACATGTTTTGTCTGGTTAATACATTCATATCTTTAATAAATCAAATACTAATTAATCAAAAGTTCTAGAATTCATTGACATATAAATTTCAAAATATTAAATTATGCTTGATTTTCTAAAATATGTTATTATTTCAATTTTATCATATATATTAATAATTTACCTAAATATTATATAGATACTACTGTATAAGTGTATTGATACATATTTCCTTTCAAGGACATTTTAATTGTATGTTACCAACTCATCTAGATGTTTATATTTTTTTATTTTCCTGTATTAATGTTAGATTTTGTTCAAGCTTTTCAAAAGACCCCGAATAGCCAAATCAACCCTGAGTGAAAAGAGCTACACAGGAGGGATCTCTATACCAGATTTTAAACTATACTACAGGGCTATAGTCATAAAAACAGCCTGGTACTGGCACAAAAACAGACCTGTTGACCAATGGAAAAAAACTGTGATTCCAAATCTAAGCACATACAATGTCAGCCATTCTATTTGACAAGGGGGCCAAGAACCACAATGGCTAAAAGACAGCATCTTCAGCAAGTTGGTGTTGGCAAAAAATAGGTCTCACCACTTGTAGAAGAATGAATTAAAACCCCTACCTCTCACCCTGTACAAAGTCACCTCCCGATGGATTAAAGACCTAACGTGAAACCCCAAACTTGAAGATGATAGAAGAAAAAATTTGTCAGCAGACTTACAAGACATAGGCATAGGGAAAACAAGACTTTCTAAAGCAGGCAGCAGCTGCACAAAGAATTAAGGTCGACAATTGACAAAATGGGACTTCATCAAATCTAAAAAGCTTCTGTACATCAAAAGAAACAATCAAGGAAGTGACGAGAAATCCCACAGAGTTGGGAGGAAACCTTCACCGCCGATACATCTGACAACGCCTTGATTTCCCGAATACATCAACTACTCAAAAAACAAAGAAAGACGAAAACAAATGAACCCTTGCTCAATAGATTGGCGCAACGAATTCCTGAACAGAGATTCACCAATCGAAGGCATTAGAGAGGTCTGAGAAACCAAATCAAGAACTGCCCTCAACATCACTAATCCTTAAGGAAATGCAATGAAAACCTCACTTGGGAAAAGATGGCATCTTACTCCAATAAGACTGCGTAGGATCAAGAAACCAGGATACCAAGTTGTTGGAGAGGTTGTGGGGGGAAAAGGGGAACACTCACCCCCTGCCGTGCGGAATGTAAACTCGTACAGCCACCTTGGAAAGCAGTTGTGGAGAACCCTTGGAAGGACTTGGAATGACTTGCCACCTGACCCAAGCCATACCACTCCTCGGCATGTACCCTCAAGACTACGCCACCCACAGCGATACCTGCACGGCCATGTTTATTGCGGCTCTCCTCACAATAGCACGGAGCTGAAAACAACCGAAAGCCCCTAAACGGACGAGTGGATAGAGAAAAATGTGGTACAGCTTCACAATGGAGTTCTCTGCCGCAGTAAGGAAAAATCGAGACAGCACGAGCGTGCAGGAAAATGGCTGGAGCTAGCGGACCTTTGCATGCTGAGTGGAAGTAACACCGTCCCAGAAGAACAAAAGGACGAAGGGCTCCCTCATCTGTGGATGCTAGTGCCAATTACCCAATTGTAAGTATTTCTTGTATAGGGCCCCCTGAGCTTTTGTCCAAAGCAGTTGGGCATAACGCATTTTGGAAACAACAACAACAACAGAAAAGACTGCATCAAAGAACTGACTGAAACAGTGAACTTTCTACTTGTTTTAACTGTATTTTATATCCAATGTAATTTTCTCAAATGTTAGGATCCTTTAAATTTTTTATTGTATTTATTATTTTTTTATGTGTATGAGTGTACTGCCTGCATGTATGTGTGTCATGCAAAGCCTGTAGAGGACAGAAGAGGGCGTCAGATTCCCCTGGAACTGGAGTTAAGGATGGTTCTTAACTGCCATATGGGTGCTGGAAATCAAACCCAGGCATTCTTTAAGAGTAGTCAGTGCTCTTAACCACTGAGACATCTTTCCTGCCCTCAAATGTTCATATTCTGTGAAGTAAGTGAAGAAAGAAAAGCCTGTCTCCCACATGTCTCTGGTTAAGAACTTACAATTTTCATATCATAGTCAAAAATTAGCAAATAGTTACTCTATGGCAGATAAATTAATAAACTGCCATTTTGTATATTTATGTTAATGTATTATATTTACAGTGAATATTTCCTATTCTGTCTGTTAGATGATAGAATCCATTATTTTTTCTCATAATTATGAAACAAATCATGGCCATAAAAATTAATTTTCGTCAATGTCCTAATCAAAGTAGTGTTGTTTTCTTGCTTAGGACCACTAATGAAAATTTTCTTGCTATTTTCATTTAATTAAAAAATATTTTATTTATTATTTTCATTTTATGTGTATGATTGTATTAACTGCATGTGAGTAAATGAACCAATATTGTGTAATGCCAATTGACGTCAGAAGAGGACATTGTATTCCTTTGGAACTGTAGTTACAGATGGTTGTTAGCCACCATGTGGGTACTAGGAATCAAATCTGAATCCACTGACAGAGCAGCCAGTGCTCTTAACTGTGGAGATATTTCCCCAGCCCCCTGTTTCTTCATCCCCAGGGAGAATGGCAGCAGTACAACTTGAGATCCAGTCTAAGTAGCAAAGAATAATTCTGAAATCAGTCTAAACTATAAATATTATAAATATCATTGTAACAATTAAAAAAAAGGATAAGGAACCATCATCTCAATTGTTTAACAAACCCATTTGCCTAATTCCAAAATCTTCCAGAATGCCTAAATATGAATTATTTTGTTTATATAGAAACATTTGAACAACAACTTTATCATTTGAGAAACTTTTATTAATTTGAAAAAAGTTGGTCAATAAAAATACTCAAGACAACATGCACCACATACATATCAATAGAATTAATTTGATTGCTGGTAAATCTCTATAGTGTCAGAATATATTATGCAAATAACTCAAAGATTTATCAAATAAAACAAACGCTAGCAATATCCCCAGGGATTGTATGCTACCTCTAGAAAGTATGCAAACTAATTATTTTTTCATATCTTATTTTCATGTTCAATCTTTTACAATGTTAGATATACAATTGGAAAATAAATCAACATCAATAAATAGAGCAATCCAGAATGCACAGAACTATATATTCACTTGATTTATTTCTTTTAAAGTCTTAATCCTTTCTCAGTCTTATGATGGTTGAAATTTTTGTAAGGTATACATCTCAACAATATTAACTGACTGGCACTCAAAATATTTTTCTTTTAGCCTTAAAAATAAAATAAATGAAAAGTTTTTAGAAGGTAAAGTAGATAAGAAATTTTGATCTAAAAGAAATATAATGAAAAATATGACAAATGCCATATTGCTAACCATGACACCCAGAGAAGCAACAGTTCTCAGAGTGAAATCATTCACATTAGAGTGACTGCAGATGCTTTCCAAGATTCATTCCAAGGACATCAACCAAGCATCCAAAAATCAAAATTCTGGCAATAAACTTCAAGGATGTATATTTATAACAAGCCCTTTAGGTCATTTTAAATAATATATTTTTATTCTTTGAGAATTTTGTACATGCATACAATGTATTTTTAATCATATCCACCCCCATTTATCCTTCCAACTCTCCTGAAAATTTTCTCCACAAGTATTTTCCCTTTCCACCTTCATATCCTCTTTCATAAAATATTTTATACCTACTGAGACCAATTAGTGCTGACCATATTTTCATGGGAGTAGGGACATCCACAGGCAGAAGGGCAATCTACTGGGGTCATCTCCATAAAATTACTCTCCAGATAAATTGCCAATACAACCTCCACTACCTATGGAGCCTCATGAGCTCATCCTTATCCATGTGAGAATTTTAACTGTACTGATCTTATGAAGTTTTTCTACAAGTAACCATAGCTACTGTGGTTTCAACAGTACAAGAATCATGCCATATCCACAGCCCNATCCACCCCCATTTATCCTTCCAACTCTCCTGAAAATTTTCTCCACAAGTATTTTCCCTTTCCACCTTCATATCCTCTTTCATAAAATATTTTATACCTACTGAGACCAATTAGTGCTGACCATATTTTCATGGGAGTAGGGACATCCACAGGCAGAAGGGCAATCTACTGGGGTCATCTCCATAAAATTACTCTCCAGATAAATTGCCAATACAACCTCCACTACCTATGGAGCCTCATGAGCACATCCTTATCCATGTGAGAATTTTAACTGTACTGATCTTATGAAGTTTTTCTACAAGTAACCATAGCTACTGTGGTTTCAACAGTACAAGAATCATGCCATATCCACAGCCCAGCAGTTTATAGAATGCCTTCCACATCCTCCTGCAATTACATTCTTTTCTCAGGTTCTCTGAGGCTGGAGTAGGGAAACTAGTTCCATTTTGAATGAGAACACACAGTCATTTATTCTCAGCCCCTTGACCACTTATATGTCCCTACATTGACCACTGCCCATTGTAAAATGAGCTTCACAGACAAAGGTTGGAGGGCGCCCAGGCCTAAAAACATGAATATAAAAATATAGTTTGACAACATGACAATTTAGCAAAATAATTATAGTGGATACCTTCCAAACCTAGGCTCTAAGACCTTCTCAGCCATAGCTTTGACCAGATTAACAAATCAGGCCATAAACTGAATTAGAAAGAAGTTGATTACCCTCCTAATATTCCGGCCATTATTGGACGTCAATCACATCTTGCCTGGCAGGTGAAATCTCATTTGTTGAATGTATGTTTTATTTCCTGTGCTAATATAACGTCTTTGCTCTTCCTATAGATTGAAGTGCACTCTCAACCCCCCCCCCGCCTGCACCCAACAGCTTCATAGTATTAGGTCTTACGTTGGGATCTTTGATCTATTTAGACTTGAATTTTGTGCCAAGTGGCGATTAGGATCTAATTTCATTTTTACACGTACTAGAGTCTAAATTTGCCAACACCATTTTTAAGGATACAATGTTTTCAAATAAATAATTTTGGCAATTTTGGCAAAAATCAGGTACCTGGGTGTTCTACTTTGCCTTCAAACACTTTGACAAAACAAGCTGGCCAATACCGACTTGGGGGAAAACGGTCTATTTGGCTCACATCTCCCAGATCACAGTTGATCACTGAGGTAGCCTAAGATAGGAACTCAAGACAGGAACCTGTTGTTAAGAGCTGAAGCACAGGACTTAAAGGAACCCTGCTTACTGGCTTGTCCCTCTGGCCCATGCTCAGCCAGCTTTCTTATACAACAGAGAACAACCTGCCTAGATTTGAAACCACCTACAGTGGAATGGGCCCTCCCACACAAGAGTAAAGAAAATACTCCATAGACAAGATCACAATTCAATAGAGGAAATTCCCCCAATTGAAGCTCCCTCAACCCAGGTGTGTCAAGTTGACAGCTAAAGCTATTCAGTGGGCTGGAGCTAGAGAGGTGGCTCGTTGGTTTGAACACTGCCTGCTCTTGCAGAGGACCTTCATTTGCTCCCAACACCCACATGATGGTTAACAACTATTTGTAACTCCAGTTTCAAGGGATCCAATGATTTCTTCTGACCACTGCTATGACATGGGTGCAATTACACACACGCAGGCAATATACTCATACATATACAATAATAATATTTTCTTTTTCTTTTTTATCTATTTCATCATGAATATAAATAAAATATTTTTAAATTAGGTTCCTGTTGTTATTTGGACTTAATTATGGTTGCTCTACTCTATTCTGTTCATTTGTGCGTGGTTTTGTGTCAGTTTCATTTATTTTTAAAGAAATTTTATTTATTGATAATTACATATGATACATTTTTATTACATTCAGACCACTTTCCCCATCTTGTCTCATACCCACCCAACCTCCATACCCCCCAACTTCATATACTCTGCTCTTTTTTTATCTCATTTGTGCTTCATAAATGCTTTTGTGGGTGAGATCATACCCTAGAGCCATGGTCAAGGTAATTGGGCTTGAGTCAGCTTGTGTCAATAGTCAGGAAACAGAGAGAATGAATCTTGATGCCCAGCTCACATTCTTCCTTTTATCCAGTCCAGGACTCCAGCCTGTGGAAGAGTCTTACACACATTTAGGGCAGATCTCCACAGCTCTGTTAAGTGAATCAAGAAAATTTCTCAGAGACATGACCAGAAGTTTGTTTCAATAATCATTCTAAATTGCATCAAATTGAGAATCAAAATAATCTATCAAAGAGGTACACATCTGTAATCACAGCACATAGAAAACTAGGTCAGGAAAGTCATAAGGTCACAGCCTGGGTTATGTAAGGAGACTATCTCAAATTGAAATCAAAACAAAACCAAAGAATAATAACACAAGAATTTTTCTCCCATTCTTATCATGCTTTCCTTCCACTTTTTTTCAGATTGTCAGAAAACCTACTAACATTGCTCACTATAATTAATGCATTTTACAATTAAAAGTTACTTTTCCAAAATAAGTACAACTACTTTCTTTAAAGTCTTTTAATATTGTTCTTTATAGGGGAAGGTAGCAAAATTCTAGCCACATAGATGAGTCCACTCATCCAGTCAATATCCTCCTAATGAATATTCAAAATGCACAAGAACCTGTGCTGAGAGTGAGAGCTGAATAGATGATGAAGCCATTCATCTGATTAGCATTTATTTTCCTTTTTAGAATACCATTGGTTCCCAACTTAAAATTGAAGTGTTTTTCAAGTTGAAGTATATTTTGCTTTAAGTCTTTTAAGTCTGCAGTAAATTCATGTACCACTTATTTGCAACAGGGATTTTAAATGGTCTGGGAATGAGTACGTCTCTGAAAATTTCATGCATTAAATTTACTTGTTTCAATGTGAAAATAAAATTGACTTAAAACCTAAAACTTATTTATGTTTAAACCTGTCTTGTGGTGATTTGCGTTAATTTCTTTACATACCTGGCTTATCCCCACTAATTAAATCACTTTCAGTGTAAAAATTATTATATGGAAATGGCATGACAAATAGAAAGCACAACAAAAACAACAACAAAAAGAACTAACTGAAACAGTGAACTTCTGCTCAAAACAGTCAACTTCCTCATGGAGAATATTGAGAAAGACTGAGAAAGAGATAAAAAGCATGTTTGGCAGAATGCATGAGCTCTGGTGGGGTGAGGTAAAGGTGGGGTGAGGTAAAACAAATAGATACTCACCTTGGGAGGTCCCTGAGTCACTACTCCATAGTATAAAGATATTGCAGATATGTATATATATATATATATATATATACATAATTTTGCTTGTGTTTCCTTACATTTTGTAGGAGTCAGGATTCACATAGTTAAGCTTCTGATAAAGATTTTGGGACATTAACTGGAAAAATAGAGAAAAAAGAAAGGCTAAGAAGAGGGGGAAAGTAGAATCAAGTATTCTAAGGCAGTAAGTGTAAATTTACAATGTAGCATTCAGTCACTACTCACAGATCATGTCCACAAGGGGTGGAAATGCATATAATAGAGTTCCATCTCTTTTGAGAACATTTGTACACGCTCAATTCCAGCTCTCATTGGACAAGAATAAGTCATGACTGGACAGTAGAGATGTTCCCTTATACTAAAATGCTCCTGACCACCTGGCTCTGGTTAGTTAAATGCTATAAAAGGCTTACATGCTGAAGAAGCCCAGATCAAGAGAAGCCAGGTAAAGCCAAGGCAGGCAAAGCATTCATTGAATGATTTATGACCTTGCCCATATAAGCCCACCTTTGCCTAGAAGAGAAATCCTTTAATTCACAGCATCCCTTCAGAGATATTTACCAGTAAGTTCAGCTTCAGAGAGCTCTTGCAGGTTAAGTGCTTCCAATATCACAAAAAAGGCATTAAACACAGATTTGGTGTTTTAAGGCCATCTTGCCAGTCAGAACACTGGCATAAGTAAAATAATTAAAAATTTCTAATTAATCCAGTCTTGAAGTATATTGAAATAATAAAAAATCTTGAAAATCCCTGTATATAAAGTACCACTGGCATCTTTACATAAAATGCATCTAATTTAATGCAAAATCCAGGAAGAACCCTAGTCATTCCCAGGAAAAGGCATTCTACAAATATGACATCATAAAGATAAAATATTTAGAGAAATATACCAATAATTCCCATAAAGTAAGGATATATAAATGATACAAAAGACAGAAACGTATTATAAAATGTGATTACTTGTTCAAGTCAAACACCAATCAGATAACACAGTATTTAAACAATGACCAGCATTTATAATAGGTGAATCATTTAAACCTAAGCAGTTATCTCAATATTTAGAAAGAAATAAAATAAAAAATGTACTTTACAACTTTTTATTTTAAGAATTATTTTCTATTTTCAAAGTATTACCTGAGTAATACTTTGCACAGAGAAAGAATTGCTGATAGATCTAAAATTATGTGTCAAATATTCTAAGAAAATTTCTTTTTCAGCAGATATACAGCAGATATTACAAAAGTAATATGCTGACAATTTTTGAAAAATAATAGAAGAAAAATTGGATGATAAAAAACAAAATATAATTTGGGAGTAATATTAATATCTATGTTGTAGTGTCTTCACATCTGAGTACATTCATAGTAAATATATGAACACAAAACCTTTCATTCATATTTTCTTTTCCTTGTTGGAACCTGAATAGAACAGTTAATAGTGTATTAAGAATGAAACTAGGTCTTTGCTGAAGCCTTTTGTTGTAAGAAGATGGGTATATGAATCTATCTACACATGCATCTAAATTGATTTTTTTGCACTGTTAGTGAGCAGAAGAAAATTAATAGTTCCTCGACATGAAAAATCAACTAAAGTTCATTGTTTAAAAGTATGTGCTACACTCAGGAGGCAGAGACAGGCGGATCTCTGTGAGTTCAAGGCCAGCCTGTTTTTCAGAGTGAGTTCCAGGCCAGCTGGAGCTATAGGGAGACCCTGTCTCCAAAAATAAATAAATAAATAAGTTGATTAATAAGTAAATTAATTAATAAATACTCATAATATAAACAAAATTTGCAAGTATGTGCTTAATAATCCTGAAATCCAGAGAAGCCAAGAGACTAGGGAGTGGTTTTCAGGGGAGAAAGTCAACACTCTAAAGGAATTCTAATAATAAAGAGAAAACAGGCAAAAGAAGCCTCTCAATTTATATTAATTTCAGAATTTACTCTTTCAATATTATTGAACTAAAGAAAGTTAATTTATCCATCATCATAACCAGCCACTGTGTATTTGAATATTGTATATATGTGTCATTTGCCTGACTGAAAACCAATTCCTTCCAACTCATATAATAGTTACTTGGCTGCCATAATCTAGTTACTTATACATTTCCTTTATTTTTTTATTTTTATTTTTTTGGTCTTTTCAAGACAAGGTCTTCTTATAGCCCCACCTGTCCTGGAACTCACTCTGTAGACCAGGCTTGCCTTGAACTCACAAAGATCTGCCTGCCTCTGCCTCCTGAGTGCTAGGATTAAAGGCATGCACCACCATGCCCCACTTACTTATCCATTTTTTATTCTCATTGTTATGGAGTTAGGTTTGTAAGTGCAGTGTAGGATGTTAGACATAAACTGTAAAATCCTTTCATTTTTGCCAACAAATCTTCTATTTACATGAATATAAATGCATTAATGTTCTCCTATCCACTATCCCAAATGAATTCTTAATGGATGCCATGTATACTCCCTTCTCTATTGAACATGCCACAGGCTTTGCTACTATAGAATCCATATTTCCTAATGAATCATAGTCCAGTTCTCCTTGTTAATGCACAACATCCACCCTAATGGCTTCTACTTCAAAAAGAAACACTCAATTTTCTAGACATTTTTATTGTTATTAAACTTTTTCCATAAGTCATACATCATTTTTCAGTCGAATCTAGAGTCACTTCCCTTTTCATGGCCCCCACCCCACCCTAGTCCCTGTACTCTGCCATACATGTCCCGCATCTTTTTTTAATCTTTCCAGAGTTTTTTTTCAGTTCTTTTGTTGTTGTTCTCTCCAACTTGTATTGCTACAGTATATACACATATATATGTATATATAGTTATATACATAAATAAATGTATACATACATACATACATACATATATACACATATTACTTGAATTGGAGGATATTTTTTTCCTAAAAGATGTCATGTTTTCCTTAAGGTACTTCTCTGAGGAATTTTTTACTGCTCCTGTTTTCACATCAAATTTCTCAATGTGCCTTATTAAAAATAGCATCTCCCTCCTCATTTACATTTTAATCTGAACCTCTCTGACATGTTCCATAAATTGGTTAACATTTGGTAAGATTCCAAACTCAAAATAAACATCCTTTTTTGTTTTATTCAGTATCTCTGTAGCTCAATGTTATTCACTCTTCTTTCCTTAACTTACTGTCTTGTATTTTCTCAACATTTTCCTGATTTTTCTCTTACCATCCTACTTCCCTTGCTGAAATCAAATAATTATCACAATAAATCATGAAACCCAGCCACATTCACTTACGTCTCTACTGAGTTTTCTTATCAAATATGAATGGTTAGAGCCATACATTATTTAAAGACTCCCAAGGAAATTAAAGATGAGAAAGATAGCCTTGATAATTCCACATTTATTGGAAGAAGACTAATATGACTTGTTTCACACACACTCACATATACACACCACATACACTAGACCCACACCAAAGAGATGTCTTACCTGTCTACTAGTATTGAAGCTGTTATTATATATCTAAGATTCAATTTTTCTTTTAGACTAATACCTACTCAAACCTCTCATTTCCAGTTGAAAAAGGAGGTGGCAGCAAGAGGTGTCAGTGGGTAAATATGCTTGTTAGCAAGTTTGACAACTTGTGTTCAATCCCCAGAATCTACACAGTTGAGGGAGAGAATAAAGACCTAAATTATCTTCATATTTCCTTATGAATGTTTCATACACATGTGCCCACACACATACACAGAAACAACCTTGTCTTTTATTTTCTGTTTTTTTTTTTTTTTTGGTCTTTTTTAAATTTTATTTATTTTTGTATGTGTATGAATGTACTGTCTGCATGTAGGTTTGTGCACCCGTGTCGTGCAATGCCACGGAGGTCAGAAGAGGGTCTTGGATTCCCCTGGAACTGGAGTTCTCCTGGAATTGGAGTTAAAGACGGTTCTCAGCCGCCATGTGGTTGCTGGGGATCAAACCCGGGTCCTCTGCAAGAGCAGTCAGTGCTCTTAACCGCTAGGCTATCTCTCCAGCCCTTTTTGAGACACAGTCTCTCTGTAGTTCCAGCTGTCCTGGAACTCACTCTGTAGACCAGGCTGGCCTTGAACTCACAAAGACTCGCTTGCCTCTGCCTCCCAAGTACTAGGATTAAAGGTGTGCGCCACCACGCCCATGTAATGCAAACATAACAAAAGTGGAGACTACAACCTTCTAAGATTTCAAGAAAGCAAAATGATATTTTTTTTCATGTAATCCTATAAATAAATCAGGAAATTATAGTACAAACATTGTTTCGGTTAAGGTTTCATAGAAACAGTCTCTGTGCAAGTGACTTGGTACAAAACTGTGGTCAGAATAAATTAATAACTAAATAGTCTTCAGGTCATGGAAGGGAAATATCCAACCAAAGGTACAATGTCGGGAGTGACCTTAGTTTTGACAGGATCTCAAGGGGCAATTTGTGCCATGAATTATGCAGCAAAAGTTATTCTATCTACAGGTAAGGAAAATAGGATTTATTCTCCTGCTACAGTTGTTTCTTGGATTCTTGCTACTCAGGAAACATAAATTCCAAAGGATCCTGACTCTCTCTATGGATAAAACACTGCATCATCCCAAAGGTATTTCTGACCATAACTGCTGATATAGGCGGTAAGTGTAAAGATCACAGAAACAAAGGGATATGTACACTGGGCCAGTACTTACATCAGTAGATTGAAAAGTGAAGACAAATAAGTAATACATAGAAAGACTAGATACAAAAAAATGGTTGACCAAATGAGCTGGTTTTGAAAACATTATTCTCTAGGTGAAGTGTTCTGCCCACACTGATTTCTCACACAGACAATGAAACTGAATTCAAATAAAATGGAAGCAAATAAATAAGAATATTGGATGAAGTTATGTAAGTATTTAGACTAAATATATGTTTTTAAAAAGATATAACTTACCAAAGTAAAATAAGGGGAAGCAAATCAGTGAAGCTAAATAAAACATTGTAAAACTTAATTTATAAATAATACCATCTTTAGCAGAATACTGACTTCAAATAATTACTGATGATCTCTAGTCCTCTAGAAAAAAAAATATTACCAATTCTATGCAGATTCTATGAGAAGGTAGGGAAAGAGTGAACACTTAACAAAATTATCCTGAAGATAAATAATTCTGAATCCAAAGTTAGATGATAAATTATAAGACAGAAAATGTATAGTTCAATCTCTTAAGTATGCATACATATAATAGAAATATATAATTTTGTAAAAATGAATCCACCAATACTTCAAAAAATATCACTATGACATTGGGATTATTTAGAGGATACAAGATTATTAAACATTAGAGTTTAAATTATATAAGCAGAATATGTGAAAAGAAAAAAATGATAAACAATAATAGATTAAAAAATAGTTAAACAGCATCAATTTTTATTACAATAATAAATGAAAATATAATTGAACTAATAATATTAATAGAAAATTTTCAAAATTTTCCAGCAAGCACAAATATAATATTAGAATGTGATTTTTTTTCTCCAGAATATCATAGTAAAATCAAGGAGGTGAACTATCATGCAATTATTCATCACTTTGTTAGAAATGTAAGCTATGGTGCTAGAACTAAGAAAGAGAATAAAAATAAATCCAAGTGCAAAGACTTCTGTTTTGGACTGGGATAAAGATGACTCATATATTAAGAGAAGACACTGCTGTAAAAGAAGAGCCAAGTTAGGTACTTAGAACCCAAGTTAGACATTTCGCAACTCCTGGTCACTCTATTTCCAGGGGGGTGCGATAACCCTATTCTGGCTGCTACATACTCCTTCACTCATGCACATATGCACATATTCAAACACACACACATATGTATATATATGACATTAAAAAGAAAATAAATTCTAAAAAAAGAAGACTCCAGGGAATATAGATCAGTCCCATAGCCAATTCACAGCATCCACATCTGGGTTCGATCTGAACATGCACAGTGACAGGAAATCGTATACAAACTCTATAAGCCCAGACAGTATGATTGTAAACAGGCAATTCACAAATAATGGACATAGAACCATACATTTTTAGAATCATTAAATGTTTTATAAAGATTGACAAATTCAATGTCAATATAAAAAATTCCATTTTAGTTCTACTTAGACAATAAGTTGAACAAATTGTATACCTGATGCAGAGTAAATACAATGCTTTCCAGAAACTAAGCAGGTACTCTGACATATTTTATGTGTGTGAGTGTTATACCTGCATGGATGTAAGCGCACCCAGAGGACAACAGAGGGTGTTCTATCCCCTTGGAACTGGAGATACACATAGTTGTTATCCACCATGTGAATGCTGGGATTCTAATCCAAGTCTTCTGCAGGAATAACCAGTGCTCTTAACCACTAAGATATCATTCCAGACCCCAGGACTCTTTCATTTTAAATTATATCCTCAGCCCAGTTGGAAAAGATGTTTCTCAATAAATACTTCAGTTATATGAGTATGGAAAATCCTGTTTTAGGAATAAAAACCAAAATGGTGTAAGGTATACAGGGTTACATTAAAGGTCATTATGGGAAATTAGAGTGATGATGGCTTCATAGAAGGAGTTTGGAAGTGGTCCCTCAATTTTTACCTGTTTGAATAATTTAAGAAATATTTGTTGTACATCCACTTTGAATGTCTTTTAGAATTCTGCTGTTAATCCACCTGGCCCAGGGTATTTTTTACTTAAGATATTTTTGTATTGCTTTTTCAATTTCTTAATTTGTTATCAGTCTTTTAAGCTGTTGATCTATCCTGATTTACATTGGTGGTTTCCATGAATCGAGAAATTCATCCATTTGTTTTAGAGCTTCAACTTTAATAGAGTATAGATTTTTAAAGTATTCCCATATAATGTTCTGGAATATTATGGATGCTTGTTGTGATGTGTGCTGGATAGCTTTAGTGTCAATTTGACACACCTGGGTTGAAGGAGCCTCAATTGGAGAATTGGCTCCATTGGACTGGCCTGTGGCCACATCTGTGGAGTATTGTCTTGATTGTTGGGCAATGTGGGAGGGCCCAGCCCACTATGGGTGGTGCCACCCTGGGCAGGTTGTTGTGGACTGTATAAGAAGGCAGGCTGGGCATGGGCCCAGGGAGCAAGCCAGTAAGCAGCATTCCTCCATGGCTTATGCTTCAGCTCCTGCCTCCAGGTTCCTGTCCTGAGTTCCTACCTTGGGCTCCCTGAGGGATGAACTATGACCCAGGGGATGTGAGCAGAATAACCCTTTTCTTCACCAAGTTAATCGTGGTCAGAGTGTTTTGTCACAGCAATCAAAGAGAAAACTAGAACATGATGTTTCTCTTTTCAACTCTGATTTAGTTAATATGAATTTGTTCTATCATTCTTTTGGTTAACTGGGCTAAGCACCTGTCTATATTGTTTAACTTTTCAAAGGACCAGCTCTTAGATTAATTGATTCTTTTTATTGATTTCCTTGTTTCTGTTTCATTAGTTTCTTCTCTAATTTTTGTTAATTCTTCTTGTCTGATAGGTTTCAATTTCACTTATTCTTCCCTTTTGAGAACATTGAGCAGCACTGTTAAGTCAATTATATGTGCTCTTTCTGATTTTTAACGTAGACATTTGCAACTATATATTTCCCTCATAGGACTTCTCTTAAAATTTCCAGAGATTTTGTTGTATTCTATTATCATTTTCATTTAGGTACAGGAATACTTTTATTTCTTTCTTTTTTAACAATTTTATTTATTTCTGTATGTGTATGAATGTACTGTCTGCATGCAAGTTTGTGCACCCATGTCGTGCAATGCTGCGGAGGTCAGAAGACGGCGTCGGATTCCCCTGGAACTGGAGTTCTCCTGGAATTGGAGTTTCAGACGGTTCTCGGCCGCCATGTGGGTGCTGGGGATCGAACCCGGGTCCTCTGTAAGAGCGGTCGGCGCTCAACCACTAGGTTATCTCTTCAGCCCCATTTATTTCTTTCTTATTGTATTCTTTGACCCATTCATCATTCAGGAGTGTGTAGTTTAGTCTACATGAGTTTGCAGAGTTATTAGAGCTTCTTTTCCTGATGATTATACGCTTTATTGCATTGTGGTCTGATTGAATGCATAGAATTATTTCATTGTTTTATTTGTTGAAATTTGTTTCATGCATCAGTAGGTGATCATTTTTAGAAAAACTTCCATAGGGTGGTGAATAGAAAGTGTATATTTAGTTATTGGGTGGAGTATCCAGTATATGTCTGTTAGGCTCATTTGATGGATAATGCATTTAATTCAAATGCATTTAATTCACTCTGTTTATTCTTTGGCCAGTTATCTGTCTATTGGAGATAATGCAGTATTAAAGACATCCACTATTACTGAGTTGGGATTAATCTGTGTTTTGTAGCCCTAGAGTACAGATTTTATGAAAGCAGGTGCATCAATGCTTTGTGAGCATATGTTCCTGATTGTAGTATCTTCTTGGTTAATTGTTCTTTGATTAGAATAAAGTGACCTTCTTTATCTCTTCTATTTGATTTTTATTTGGATGTTCTCTTGTCAGATATTAGAACTGTAACACCTGCTTCCTTCTTAATGCTATTTGCTTGGGTTTTTTTCCATTTGAGAAAATAATAACTTGAAGAAATATGCAATATTAATCAAGTTGAAGATTTATCACGATAAAGGTATTTATCCAAATAGATAGTGTATGTGTATGAGTGTGCATGATTATGTGTGTGTGTGTTTACGTGTATCCTGGAAAATACTTTGCTTATTTTTCACTCTCTCAATAATTCCTCACTTACTTATTTAAATACATAAACCTTGATACAAATCATCTGCTGAGTAGCAAGAAGGGAAGAAAGATCAAGCTTGCTATCTTTAACTCTTTACTCTCAGTTGTGACTATGCATACACTTATTACATATATTGAAATGTATTTCTTCCATATAAATATTTAAACTACCCAAATATATATGTATTTATAAACTGATTATTTAAAATTTGAATGAGTAATCCAGGCTTTAACATGAACCATGTTATGAGATACATAAAATAATTTATTGATTTCACACATAGCTCATGAAATTATAGTAGATGGCAGCTCCAAAATGCACAGAAGCCTGTCAGATTAGAGAAAGAGGAACATGCAAGCATTTAAGTTCCTAACTGAATATTATCCTTTTGCAAATTTTCTACATGTTTTCTACTCTCCCCATTTCTTGAGCTTCTTTTACCCCTTGTTCCCATGCTTCCCTTTCCATTTCCTGGCTCCTGCTCTTAGAACAGAATATATATTCATATGTAAGTATTTGGAACTAAGAGGCACAATGAGAGAATATAGGTCACTTGCTTTTCTGAATCTTTGTTGTTTAGTATAATAGTATCTAGTTCCATACCTGCAAATTTCGTGATATTTTTTAATGAATGTAAATCATTTGTGTGACTTTACCACATTTTCATTACTCATTCATTTATTTAGGGCCATTTATGTTGTTTCCCTTTCTTAGGTATTGTGAAAAGAGAATTTGAAGATAAAACCCTATTGCTATACTTTGGACACAGAACTTAGAGCAATGGAGGTAGAACTTACCTGGAAGCCTTTTCTCTGAAGAATAGCTCTCATAGTAACAAAGTATATTGTACAAAATGATAAAAGAGAAAATCAGTCAGTAGTCCAAACCAGCTATAAGCCCTAATAACCACAGCAGTGACCAGCATAGCAAATTGTCTTCATTGGTGAAGTACTTTTATCTTAGGAATAATAAACAGGTACCTAACTGGACTTGAAACTCACTCAATAGGAGGGAAATAATGTGCGGTACTATAAACACAGCCAAATATATATATATAACTTAAGAGGTCATTGATACTAGAGAAAAACCTACATCTGCCACATCCTTAGACATCTGTCATCTGTTCCTACTGACCTCTTGTTTCCAGATTTTTCTTTTCTTTACCTCCATGTATCCTTTTCAATTTCTTGGTTCCTGGTCCTATATCAGGATATATACTCACATAAGGTGATTGTTTCTACAATCCATAAATGAGGGAAAACATACATCACCTGGATTTCTGTCTTTGTGTTACTTCACTCAGAATAACATTCCAAGGAGGAGCTTTCGAGCACTTCCTGAAGGAAAACATGACATCTTTTTTTTTTTGGTCTTTTCCAGAAAGGCAGAAAGGGTCTCCCTGTAGTCCCAGCTGTCCTGGAGCTCACTCTGTAGACCAGGCTGGCCTTGAACTCACAAGTGCTAGGATTAAAGGCTTGTGCCACCATGCCCGGCTAAACATGACATCTTTTACGAAAAAAAAAAATCCTACAATTCAAGTGATATGTGTGTATGTATGTATATTTATGTATATATAACTATATATATATATAACTATATATATATAACTATATATATAACTATATAGTTATATATACATAAATATATAACTGTATTGTATTGCTATATACTGTAGCAATATAAGTTGGAGAGAACAACAACAAAAGATCTGAAAGAAAGAAACAAACTCTGGAAAGTCGCAGAAAAATGATACAGGGCATGTGTGGCAGAGTGCAAAGACTCTTTATCTCTTCAAAAAAAAGTTAAAAACTGAATTTTATTTACAAATGCATATTTCCTCAGCACACCATTGAATCAATCCACTACTACTCATAGAACTTTGTCAGAATGTCATTTTACCTTTTATTGGAATAGTAAATTATAGGGTAGAGATTCTTCCATGATAATTTTCAGCTTAGAAACTCATCACCATGTTCCCTGTTATGACATTTAAACTTTAATTGGTTATTTTAAATATATCATTTATATTTAATTATTCCAGAGTCATTTATTTTGAATGTGAAATTTCCTTTAATTAGTGATCATTACTTTGCCATGATAACCTAATAGTCTCTTTCCTTCATTATTTGACTTCTTAAGTTATCAAACATCTTTCTAACTATTCCTAACTCCTCCATAATATGTCAGTCCATTATGAAGTTTTATTACACATAATTAAAAAAATTGTTCTAAATAGAAACTCTCTTGTTTATATCTCTGCCTAAAATATGAAATTAAAAAGATGTGGGAAAAATATCCAGGCCAGTTACTTTCATCAGTTGCTCAGGATAAGTATCTATATATGATGCACTTTTTTAATTATATAATTGTTCTTGAAAATATACATACAGGGCTAAGGTGAAAGCTCAGTGGCTAAAGTATTTAGCATGTAAGCATGGTGATCTCAATTTGATCCCCCAAATCATGTAAAAAATCAGATGTGGTGACTTGCAAATAATCACAGCACTTGGAAGACAGAGACAAATGGATATAAGAGGCTGCCCAGCCTAGCCTAATGGGTCAGTTCCTGGCCAATGAAAGATACTGTCTCAAATAAAAGCAAATACTGGCTCAAGAGAAACAACTCTGAATATTGACTTCTTGCCTCCATAAAAGTATACATATATGCAAACATGCCTACACATACAAATGCAGAGACACAAACACACACATACAAAAACATAAAGAAATAAAATAGCAAAGAAAATTAATTTACAATTCTGACAATTGTGCCCATCCTCAACATCACCAACAAAATACAATTGTAGGATTGAGGATGTAGTTTATGGGAAGAGCAATTTCCTGACAGACACAAGGGCCTGTGGGCAATCTCCAGTTCTACAGTATTGTTAAATTTATTAAAATATTAGTTAATAGCAATAAAAGAGTAAAATAGTAGGGAAGTTTTCATTATGGTTATCTCCTTATATCTGCTCAGTTATATAATTTAGATCACATCAGACATAGTAAAAACTGCCAAGGATTTTTATAAATAAAAACTTACATATTTAAATTTGAATTTATTTTTATATGACATATATATATATATATATATATATATATATATATATATTTGTGGGATAGTAAATTGTCTTTCAATACATTACAAATGGTGAAAATTTTAGATAAGCCTAAACATATCTACTTCAAACATTTATCTTTTCTTAATTGAATTAGTATTTAAAGTCCTTTCTTTCAGATTTTTGAAAAAGAAAACACTTTATTAGTATCGATAACAACCTTTCTGTATAATAGCATGCCAGATTTCCTATTTCTTTCTTTTTTTTTCACCATTATAGAACAAAATTGACCAAATATATGTGCATTTCAGTCATAAAGAAAACTGAAGTTATATTATTTGTAGGAAAATAGTAGCACTTGGAAATTAACATATTGAGACAGATTCAAAACGACAGATATTGCATCTTTTCTTTCATGCTTCTTAGATATTATGAATACACAATATCATATATACATATTGTACACCACTTTAATTCTTTGAGAAAGCCATATATTTTTTCTTTAAGTTTTATTGAACTTTTGAACATTTCATACAACATTTCCTAATCAAATATAGATTCATTCCTTGTCCATGCCCCCCACCCTGCCAGAGCTCTTGCATTCTGCCATGCATGTCTTGAACCTTTTCCTCTGTCTTTTTTTTTTCTTTTTAATGTAGAAGTTCACTGATTTCGTCAGTCTTTTTACAAGTCTTTCTTGTTGTTGTTGTTTCCTTTGACCCCACACTGCTCAAAAATATGCATATACACACCCCACACATATAGCAAAATTACATCATCTGAAAATAAACTATAGGTAAATTTTAAAACATTTAGGAATTCACATTTTAACAGTAGAGTTGCATGCAGGTAAAAGGAAATATTACTTTACACTCCCAAATTACATAGCAGGTTTATGTAGGTTGTAGTGTACTTTTTATAATAGCATCAAGTATTATATTTACTAAAAAATATTACTCACTTAGCTTTACAGATAGGGATTTGATGCTAGGATCCACAAATTAGGGAAACCGTACGTTGTTTGTTGTTTGTTTCTCTGGGACCATGTTACTTCACTTAGCATAATGGCTTCTAGTTCCATCCATTTACCTGCAAAATATATGATGTTATTTTTCTTTACCACCAGATAGAATCCCATTGTGTAGTTGTGCCACATTTTCTTTATCCACTCATGAGGGACACTTGTGTTACGTCCAGTTCTTCACTATTGTGAAGAGAGCTGCAATAAACACTGCGATAGGATGAGTCTTGTGGGTATATAGCCAGGAGTGGTATGACTGAGTCAGGTGGTAGGCTCATTTTGAGTCTTTTAAGAGTCCTCCACACTGCTTCTAATAGGTTGCATTCCCACCCACACTGGATGAGTGTTCCCTTATCCCCACAACCACTCCAGCATTTAGTATCATTTGTTTTCTTAATCATAGCCAGTCATACTGGGATAAGATGAAATCTTAATGTGTTTTTTTTTTAATTTGCATTTTCTCAATTATTAGAGATGTTAAATACTTAAGGTGGTTTTTCAATCATCTTTGCTTCTTCATTTGTGAAGTCTCTGTTAAGCTCTTTACTCCATCTTTCAATTGGGTCATTTGTTTTCTTGTTCCTTTGTTCTTTGAGTAATTTATATACTCTGGATGTTAATCCTCTGTCAGATGTATCACTGGTGAAGGCTTCCTCCCACTCTATGGGTTTTATCTTCACTTCTTTGATTGTTTCTTTCATTGTACAGAAGGTTTTGAGTTTAATAAGGCCCCATTTGTCGATTGCTCCCCTTATTTCCTGCACAGATACTGTCTGATTTAGAAAGTCTTTTCTTATGCCTACATCTTGTGGGTTACTGCCAACATTTTCTTCTTTAATGTTCAGAGTTTCAAGCTTCACATTAAGGTATTTATTACTCAGATTACTCAAAAAGATAGAAACAGAAGGAAATTTCCCAAATTATTTCTACGAAGCCAGCATCATTCTAATATCAAAACTAGGTAAAGATACAATGAAAAAAAGAAAATTACAGATACATTTCAGTAATGACCATTGATGCAAAAATTCTCAACAAAATATTGTAAACTACATACAGACACACATCAAAAAGTCATCCAGCATGACCAAGTTCGATTTGTACCATAGATTCAAGGATGGTTCAACATATGCAAATCAATAAATGTCATAAAGCACATAAATGGTCTGAAAGACAAAATCACATGGCCATCTCAATTTAGGAGTAAAATGTCTTTGACAAAATTCAACATGCTGGGCTGGAGAGATGGCTTAGCGGTTAAGAACGCCGACTGCTCTTGCAGAGAACCCGGGTTTGATCCCCAGCACCCACATGGCAGCTGAGAACCACTTTGACTCCAGTTCTAGAGGAATCCGACTCCCTCTTCTGACCTCTGTGGCATTGCATAACACGGGTGCACAAACCTACATGCAGACAGTATATTCACACACACACACACACACACACACACACACACACACACAAATAAATGAATAAAAAATTAAAAAAAATTCATGTTTAAAGTCCTAGAGAGAATTGGACTGGAAGGAACATCCCTCAACATAATTAAATCCATATAAAATATATCCATGACCAACATCATCCTAAATGGGAAAAATTAGAAGCATTCCCCTTGAAGTCAGGAACCCAGCAAAGCTGCACCCTATCTCCACTCCTTTTCTATGTAGTGCTTGAAATGCTTGCTAGAGCAATAAGACAAGAAAGGAAATTACACAAGTACTAATTGGAAAAGAGGAGGTCAAACTATCACTTTTTGCAGATGACATGATAATTTACTTAAGGGACACCAAAAATTGCACAAGAAAACTCCTAGAAATCATTAAAAGATTGAGTAAAGTGGCAGGATGCGAAATTAACCTAGAAAAATCAGCAGCCTTTCTTTATACTAACAAGCAGTTGGAGAAGGAAAAAAAAAAAAAAAAAAAAACCCTTCTCCTTTTTTACAATAGCTTCAAAAAAAAAAAAATCTCAGAGCAAACCTGACCAAAGACACTAAAGACTTCAACAACGAACATTTTAAGCCCTTGAAGGAGAAGGAAGAAAAACACTAGAAGATGGAAGGACTGCCCATGCTTATGAACTCGAAGAATTAATATAGTAAAAATGACCATCCTTCCCAAAGTAATATACGGGTTCTATGTAATCCCAATTAAAATTCCTATAAGTTTCTTCACAGACTTAGAAAAAGAATCCTAAAATTCATATGGAAAAACAAAAGACCCCAGATAGCCAAAGCAATCCTGAGCAAAAAGAACAAAGCAAGGGGTGGGGGAGGATTGCCATACCAGACTCCAAGCTATATTACAGGGCTATAATCATGCAAATATCCCTTTACTGTAACAAAAACAGATAGATGATACCATAGATCAATGGAACAAAACTGAAGATTCAAACTTGACCACATGAAATTCTAGCCACTTCATATGGGACAAAGGGGCCAAGAAGACTCAATGGAGGAATGACAGCATCTTCACCAAATGGTGCTGGCAAGACTGGATCACCACTTATAGAAGAATAAAACTAAAGCCCTACCTTTGACCCTGTAAAAAATCAACTCTTAATGAGAAAACCATATATATTTATCATGTTCACCCTCACTATCTCATCACAGATCCACTTTGAGCTCCCCACCTACCCAATCCTGTGTCCTCTTTTTGTTTGAGTGTTTTATAGTGTAACCAGTCCAACTTGTGTTTCCCCAATACTGTTCTGGGAGTGTCTACCCCTGGCGCATGATCAACCTCATAGAGAATACTGACTCCCATACTCCCCTGGGCTATCAGTTTTCAACAGCTGCTGGGTGAGGGTGGGACTTCCTGCCTGCATTCCACTTCATGCTGGGAATTTTGTCTAGTTTGAGCCTGAAAAGTTTTTGTGCACAGTGAAACAACCACTGTATGTTCTTATGTGTAACTGCCCTGGTATGTTAAGAAAACACTTTTAATTTTGGTCAGTTACTTCCTCTGGATCTCTATAGCCATTTTTCACCCACTTCCTGGAAAATCCTTGAGCCTTGGGGTTAGAGTAGTGGTATAGTTTTCCCCTTTAAGGCTGAGCATTCTGTAGTCTCTTATTGCCTTCACTTTGATCAGTTACAGATGTTTGTGAAATTGGCATGTACAGGAAATAAAAGCTTCCTTGATGGAGGTTAAAAGACAAACTAATCTGTGAGTATAAAAATAAGTCAATACTGTTCTGTTGCTATGTACTGCACAACACGAGTGCACATTCACACATTTATGGCTAACACTCCTTCACACCATAAATAAAATGAACCTATCAAACATTTATACAGCATTGTACCCAAACACCAAAGAACATACTTTCTTCTTAGAAATCAATAGAACTATCTCCAAAACCAACCACATATTGGACACAAAGCAAGACTCAACAGGTTAAATGAAATTTCAATAATATTCTATATCTTATCTGACCAGAAATAATAAAGCTGGATATTAGCAGCAATAGAAATGGGGAAAATATATGCACTCAATAAAACTAAACAACACAAACTGAACGAAAATTTAATCAAAGAAGAAATCAATAAATTTTTTATTTCCTATGCTTTAATGAAAATAAAACATATCAAAATTTATAGGACACAACGAAGGCAGTCTTAAATGGAATGTTTATATCACTGTGTCTACCTCAGAAAATTAGAGATATCTCATAATAATGACATAACGATCCACCTGAAGACCTTACAAACCAAAAAATGAACAATATCCAAAAAAGTAGCTGGGAAAAAATAATCAGAATAAGGGCTGAAATTAGTGATATAGAAACAACTGAAAACAGTACAAAGAATTGGTTCTTCCAAAAGACTAACAAGATCCACAACTTGTAGCCATACTAACCAAAAGAAAGTAAAAGAGGACCTGAATTAATGAAATGATGAAAAATGAAACATTAAAGCAGTTACTGAATAAATTAATAGAATCATGAAAAATGTACTTGTAACTGGAAAAACCACAAAGAAATGGACAGATTTCTTAGGTATGTATTATCTGTCAAAATTAAACCAATATGAGGTAAACAATTTAAATGGACCCATAATTATCAATGAAATATAATTAAAAATTTCCCAACAAGTAAACCATAGGCCCAGATGGATACAGTGTAGAAATCTACCAAATCTTCACAGAAGAATGAAAACTACAAATTCCCCTCAAATTACTCAGATAAATAGAAAATGAAGGAACACTCCCAAATTCTTTCTATGAAAGCCAGTATCACTCTCATATGAGCACCAGATAATGATCCAACAATGAAATAAACTTATAGACCAATTTCAACAATAAACATGAAACAAACTTTCAATAAAATACTTGCAAACAAAATACAATAACACGTCAAAAAAGATATGCATCAAAAAGAGTATCTACCATTAACATCAGTGTTCTGACAGGATTTCATGTCTGCCTGACAACATGAAGTCCAAACTTCACAATTATGTCAGGCTTGTCCTATTATGATCATAGGGCTGAACCTACCAATAATATTCCTTTAAATAGACATAGTGTAAAACTGACTCCTAATGATTTATTCTCATATTTACAGATTAATGCATCTCTAACTCTCTCAAGAGAAATTTCCTTATGCAGCAGATGGTGATTGATACAGAAATTCATAACTGGTTCATGTATACTTAGAAGAATGTAAGAATCAGATTTTGTGTATATTATATGAGGAAGCAGAGTTTCCAGACAGCTGGAGAGTCATTCATTTCAACTCACAGCAATGGCAACAGCATATACAAGTACCACATAAGCTCAAGCCAAACAAAAATCTCAACATAAAACTGAAGAAGTAGATAAGATGCAATCCCAAACTACATGAGGAACTGTTGCCAACTGGTAGATGCCAGTAGAAAGAGAGCCAGTTTTCTTTGCTGGATACATTAACCAGGCTTTAGTGTATGGACACAACCCAAAGTACCTTTGCACAAAAGTACATGAAATTGGGTAGGGATGGTAAGGGGAGGTACAGCCAGTGAAGGGAGTCTGAACGTGATCAAAACATACTGTATGAAATCCTCAGTAATTCAATAAAATATAAATCATCAACATTTTCTTGCAATAAGCCATTTTCAATAATTGTGCTTTGCATTTCCTTCATTCTTAGGGATCATGAGCATTTTTATATAATTTGGTAAGAAATGTCTACTTAAGTTTATTGCTTTTTATAAGTGGGTGAATTTATTTTTATTCCTGCATTCACCTCCCAAGTGATGGCGTGTATATGGAGGCCAGAGCTACAATTGAACATCTTTAGCTGCTCTTCGCCTTATTTTTTGAGATACCATTTCTCAGTAAACCTGCTGTTTATGAATTTGGTGATGCTTGCTGGTCAGTAAACTCCAGGGTTCCCCCTGTCTTTGCCTCCCTAATGCTGGGATTACAGGCCCCAGCTTTATATTTAATGTAGATCTTTCTGTTTAATGGAAGTTCTGGCATTCTGAATCCAGATCCTCATCCTTGTGTGGGTAGAGGTTACTCAGTGAGCCATCTCTCCAGCATTTTTAGGAAATTTCATTAGAAACCTAACCAGAAATTTCTGCCTTCACTGAAATAAACTAATTGAATGTCTAATTGAATGCAATATAAGATATAGCATGTTCATCTATCATAGGAGAAAATAAAAACTATGATTAAAATCTATAAATTAAGAATGGGAAATATTAGCCCATTATATAGAAATATGGCTGAAAATTCAAAGGAAAGTAATTACATGGTTTATTTTCCCCCAAATATTATAATAGTATATGGATGAAAAATTGTCCTAGGAGGGACAAATTTCTTATATCCTTGATAGTCTTATAGCACTCTGTAACCCATAAAATCTTTATAAACATACCTAGATAATATTTAAAATAAAATCAAATTTGAGTGTATAGTTAGCATTTCTATCCTCCTGTTACTCTAGACTTTGTACCAAGAAGAATTATATACTAATGAAGTCATCATAACTATAATAAATAAATGTAATAATGATTTTAAATTCTCCTTTGGGAACTATTTGTAATTATCTCATTATCTTATTTTTATCTCCTTTTATGTGTTTTGTGAATTTCATATGATATATCTTAAGCAAATTTACAACCCTTCTCTCCTTCCAACATTCCATAGCCTCCCACTGGATTTCAGATATTCTGTCATATGTTATGTCTTATACACTCAATCATTTATATTCAGATGTTCTTCAGTATAACTTTACCAACAGGAGGCTAGTCAAACTATCCAGAGTCACTCCTTTAAATATCACTCTAATCATTTGCCAGTAATAGTTCCTGGGCTAGTTTTGGGACCTGCTGGTTATTACCCCAGTTCTATGCTGAGTTTTTGTCTTATTGACTAAGCATAGGTCTTATGCATGCTGTCACCGTTGTTGAAAATTCATATGAGCAACTTGCCAGTGGCCAGAAGGCCTGTTTCTTGTTCGTACACCAACCCTGGATCTTATAATCTTAATACTCCTTCTTCTACAGTGGTACCTGAACTGTGGGAAGGTGTAGGAGTCCTATCCAGAGACCTGGGCTCTACAGTCTCTTATTCTATTAAACTTAGCCATGTGTAATCTTCTGTGTGCATACACTCTGGTTTATGAGGAAGCTTCACTCTTGAGAGTTGACAGATGTATTAGTATTCTCTCTACCCTTTTTTTGCTGTGTTCCGTGAGGCTTAGGTGTTGATGTTTCACTGTAGATGTGTAACTTAGGGATGGGAATTTCTCAGACATATATTCCATGTGTGTGGTTTGTTGTGGAACTCTGTAATAGCTTCCAACTGTTGCGAAAAGAAGATTCTTTGATGAATAGTATATATCATACCTATCTGTAAATATTAAAATGACATGGTATTGGTACAAAAACAGGTCCATAGATCAATGGAACAAAATTGAGGATCCAAACTTGAGAATATCCAATTTCAGCCACCTGATATTCAACAAGGAGGGCAAGAAGACTCAAGGGAAGAAAGAGAGCATCCTCACAAATGGTGTTGGAATAACTGGATCACCACTTACAGAAGAATAAAAGTAAACCCTTACCTTGATCCATGTATAAAAATCAACTCCAAATGGATCAAATACATCAACATGAAACTCAAAACTCTGAAAATAATAGAAGAAAACTTTGGTAGTAACCTACAAGCCATAGGCATATGTATTAGTCACTTTTATGTTGTTGTGATAAAACCACCATGAGCAAGGGAACTTATAAATGGAAGAGTTTATTTGAGCTTATGATTGATGGTTCCAGGGAATCAGAGTCCGTTGTGGCGGGAAGCATGGTGGCCAGGGCTGGAGCAGCAAGCTGAGTGTCACATCTTGAGCACAGGAAACAGAAAGAGGCAGAGGCTGGAGACTGCAATGCTTGTTAAACTCACTAAGCCTGCCCCCAATAATGTACTTCCTCCAGCACAGCCACATCTTCTAAGACCTCCAAGAACAGTGCCACCAACTGGAGACAAAATGTCTGAATATTTAAAGCCTATGGAGGACACTCATTCAAACCACCACAGCATAGGAAAAGACTTTCTAAATCACACAACAGCTGCACAAACAATAAGGTCAACCTTTGACAAATGGGACCTCATTAAACTCAAGACCTTCTTTACATCAAAAGAAACAATCAAAGCAGGGAAGAGAAAACCCACAGAGTGGGAGAAAACCTTCACCAGTGATACATCTGATAGAGCATTAACATCCAAAGTGTATAAACTACTCAAAAAGCAAAAGAGGAAGAAAACAAATGACCCACTCAAAAGATGGAGTAAAAAGTTGAGAAGAGACTTCACAAATGAAGAAGTAAAGATGGCTGAGAAACATCTTAAAAAGTGTTCTGGGGCTGGAGGGATGGCCTAGCAGTTAAGAGCGCCAACTGCTCTTGCAGAGGACCCGGGTTCGATTCCCAGCACCCACATGGTGGCTGAGAACCATCTTTAACTCCAGTTCCAAGGGAATCTGACACCCTCTTCTGACCCCCGTGGCATTGCACAACATGAGTCCATAAGCCTAGATGCAGACAGTACATTCATACACAGAAATAAAAACATAAATAAAAATTTTTTTAAGTGTTCAACATCACTAATAATTAAGGAAATGCAAATTAAAACCACCTTAAGATTTCATCTTATTCCATTAAGACAAGCTATAATCAAGAAAACAAATGATACCAAATTCTGAAGAGGTTGTGGGGAAAGGGGAACACTCATCCACTGCTGGTGGGAATGCAAACTTGTGCAAACCCCATGGAAAGCAGTGTGGAAAACTCTTAAGAAACTGAAACTGAGCCTATCACCTGACCCAGTCATACTACTCTTGGGTATATATGCACAAGATTTATCCTATTGCAGAGATACATGCACATCTATGTTTATTGCAGCTCTCTTCACAATAGGGAAGAAGTGGAAGCAATCCAAGTGATGAGTGGATAGAGAAAATGTGGTACAAATACACAGTGGAATTCTATGCAGCAGTAACAAAGATGACATCATGAAATGTGCAGGTAAATGGATGGGACTAGAAGCAATTATGCTAAGTGAAGTAACAGTCCCAGAAAAACAAACAATGAATGGTAGCCCTCATTGAGGAAAAGTGGATGGAAAGACTGTAAGATCCAGTGCTGGTGCATGAACTAAGGTAACAAGCTTTCAGGCCACTGGAAATTTGCTCAGCTTACAAAAACAGTTAAGAAAATACACATAATCCTCACTGATTCAAACAGACAAAAGCACTGAATATAATGAGGGAAGTGAGCAGCAGGCCACAGCCCTGGACTAGGAATTCGACAACTGATTATTGTTGGGTAACAGAGAGTTGATATTCTTTAAAGGAGAGTTGACTAACTACCAGTGAAAAGAACTTGCACTGAAGGAGACATCTCTATACAAGTGTTTGACTGGAAAGGACTTATAAGAAAGAAAGAATGAAATCTATTGGGAGGAGTGGATATGGGTGAGGGAGGGGGTCAAAAGTAAATTAATATCTATTATATTAAGAGTACAAAATCTCAGTAAAATATTTTAATAAAAAAGAATTCATGTTTAGTATACAGTAAGAAATAAATTTCATATGTCTAGAAATATGACAGAGATAGAGTTTTCTCCTTTCACCCATACACATTTGGCTATATTTCCAGTGTCACCCATGAGTTCCCTCCCATTGAGAGAGCTTAAAGTCCAATCCTATAGTTATTTATTACCCTCTAGATGAAAGTGCCACTTCTGTACCAATAGGGAGAGTTGGCTCTGTCAGTTGTGGTTATTAGGCTTTACAGCTGAGCTGGGCCATTGGTTGATTTTTTTCTCCATTAGCAGCTTGCATATCTTCTAGGACTAGTCTTCAGGGAGAAGGCTTCTAGGTCAGTCCCAGCTCTATTTCCCTGAGTATTGTGTCCAAAGTACATACTGACTTCAACAATAAGGTCTTACCTTCAAGTTTGGGGAGGTAATCAAGGGCTGTGGCAATAGCCTGTGTTATTTTTGGAATCTCTTAGACTACCCTGACCAACAATTCAAAGAGGATTGTCCTGTCTGATGCTGTGCTTCTTGTTGTTTAGCCTTAAGGTATACATATGCGTTCATTTTCAGACATTGCACGTGTATTTTTAGGGTATTTTGAGTTAACATATTTCCTTCTGGCTTTTTCTACATCACCTAAGCTTTATTTATCTCTCCTCTTTCCTTGTCTAATGTCTCTCCTAGTTCTCATTTTAAGCAACCCTATTTTCACCTGTAATACTTGTTTTACTATCTCAATAAGTTAAATACCATTTTTTTGCCTATGATTGTCTTCGATGTTTGTCTCAGTGTTAAAAATAGATACATATCTTTAGCTTTTACATTTCTTAAATTAGAACATTTTTAAAGAAACAAGCAAAAAAAAGTGTGTCTTTTATTCCACACATTATCTTAAACAAGCTACATTTCATAGGTTCTGAAGATAGACTACAATGTTTCAAACTGCCATTCTTTGGTGATTCTACTGCTGTAAACTATGGCTAGGTTTTTGCAATTTTCAAACGTTTCTCTTGAATATCAGAATGATTTTAAATGCTTTCATGTGTTCATATTAAAATTCTAATCTCAGACAATGGAGCAAAGTAAAATTCTTTCTACATGAGAGTATACTGCACTTTGTAATGCAACTGTTGAACTTGGTTTTCTTCAAAGCACTGGCTTTCATTTACCATTCATTCAACTTTCTCCCTTTTCCTCACCATGTAGGAAACTCAATTTCTCTGATGGTCAGTAGAACTTTTGACAATTTAATGAAGAATCCTCAAGACTCAGAGGGTAAGCAAAGAGATGCTTTTCCCCCTCCTATCAGGAGGTACACCGAAGTGGTAAATATGGAGTTTATTTCTTTTCTTGGTATTGTATGCTGGCCTACATGCCTAGGTTTGAAATTCATAAGCAGCTCATAGAATTCTCAAAACAATAACTATTTTTCCATTGTTTCATGAGTTTCTACCACTATTAGATACTAGTAGGAGGCATGCACAGCCAGATTGAAGTAGAATCTGTACTTTCTAACATCCGTTTCTTACAGCACATCATCTCCCCATCCCGACTTCCAACCAGTCTGGTAAATGCATTATGATCCATAAACTTATAAAAGAATTTCAAGCTGCATTCTACCATACAGTGAAACATACATAAGATACAGGACTTGAAATAAATAAGGCTAGTTATCTGCCTTGGTCCTCTGCCTCTCTTATAATTCTATTTAAAATAACTTAATGCATCTATTTCTTTATACTACTTCATGGTATATCCCAGCCAGGCACAGTTGTCTAAATGAATCCTGTTGTGATAAAAGAAGACTCTTCATTTCTTAGATTAATGCATTGTCTGTGGTCACTAAGCACAAAATAACCATTAACAATTATAACTACATGACAAGAATGATTCTGGTGAAAATATGTGATTCAAAGCTTGAAAAGGTAAAAGGATGTGAACATATTTTTATTTGTCTGTATCAGTTGTTTACAATTGGAATGGTTCTCCCATAAGGTGATATTTTCCTACTGGATCATATCTGGAAATGTTTTGTTATCAAACTCTGTTATTTGACTGGTCTGGTATCTAATAGGGAAATCCAGAGTTGATGTTAAATATCTTTTTACATAGAGAGATCACTACATGCCAAATAATTTTTGACAGGAAATTTGATTATGCAATGGGTTATATGTTTATTTTAAAGCCAATTATAAACAAGAAATAATGATACAGTAAAAAATACTGAAAGAGATACAATGCATTATGTCGTCATTTACAAGGCAACATGTATGTTACATTATCCTTTTAAATCACCCAGGAAACCTAGCAAATGAGGGGTTTCTTCCAAAATCCAGATGTCTCATTTGAAGCAGATACTACTTACCTCAACACTTTCCCATGCTTTCCAAGAATACTATAAGAAAACCAAGGAACTGATAGCATATGGCTTCTGTGTAAAGCAGTGCTGTATTCCTTGTCGCTAGCTGGCGTGTTTTAAGTAGCTCAATTGCTTGAGTGCCACCTTCTCTCCGAATCCTTGCCACTGTACCCAGAAGACACCTAATAACTTTCTATGATTCTTTACGAATTCTTAGTGACCATCTCAGCCACAAGTCTTTTCATAGTATTACTATTGCTTATGTTACAAACTCCAGAGACTTTCCTCTAGAGAAGCACAGCTAGAATGAGGATATCATTTCATTTGTCTTAAAACTGAGCATAGAGCCTGAAACAGCATGTGTGTGTGTGTGTGTGTGTGTGAGAGAGAGAGAGAGAGAGAGAGACAGACAGACAGACAGACAGAGACAGAGACAGAGACAGATGGAGACAGAGAGAGACAGAGATTGGCTACTCTTGCAAAGGTCCTGGGTTTAATTCTTATCAACCACATAGGAGGTAACAGCCATCTGCATCTCCAGTTCCACGGGATCTGATGATTTTTCTTGCCTTCTCAAGCACTGCACAACAAGCAAAAGCACTCAAACATGAAATAAACAATAAATAAAATAAAAACTTCATAAGAGTTTGAATTCTCAATTAACAAGTATTGATAGAACTTTTAAAAAGCCTTTAAACAGGGGCTGGAGGGATGGCCTAGCGGTTAAGAGCGACGACCGTCTTGCAGAGGACCCGGGTTCGATCCCCAGCACCCACATGGCGGCTGAGAACCGTCTGTGACTCCGGTTCCAGGAGAACTCCAGTTCCAGGGGTATCCGAGACCGTCTTCTGACCTCCGCGGCATCGCACGACACGGGTGCGCAGACCTGCATGCAGACAATACATTCATACACATAAAAAAATAAATAAATAAATAAATAAATAAATAAATAAATAAATAAAAGCCTTTAAACATAAAGCAAATCACAACGTATACTTTCTTTAGAAGGTATAGATTAAGGTATAAATTAACAGAGTGTTGTATTTGAATGAACAAGATAAATATTTCCAGAGACCATTAAAAGTCAGTCAATTCATGTGCAGAAAAAAAAGAAATGAAGGACTTTGCTTCATACCCTTAGATATCATCCTGATATCAATTAGAAATTGATTATTTTTACCCAGCCTCACCTTTTAATGCCTAAAGAGAGTATTACAATGAAAATGGCTACTGAAATCAGTGGACTTCAGACAGTTTTGTGACTCAGTAATTCATCAGATTGTCGTTTAAATTAAAAATTGTATTTCTAGGTCATCCAAATCTGTCATGTGCTGTTTCTGAAACTGATGCATTCGGGCTTCTTACCTGTGTCCACATTTACAATATCCCTGTTGGCACCTTATAAAAGAAACCTGTGTACCCCTCTCACCTAGAATGTTTCTAAGGTGAAAATAAGCTGATTGTACCTTGTACCTGTACAATCTTGGCTGAATTGGGGTGAGGTGCACCAGGCAGCCTAACCAAATAAAAGTGTGAATTAAATCCTGTGAAATGAACGCCTTTGTGGATTGAGGCCCCATAATCCTGGGCTGGTGTTTCGTGCCTTTTCTCAGCTGATGTGTGATTTGTTTAAGGGCAAGTGTGGCATCAGCTCTGAGAAACTTTGGCTGTCTTTGGGATCTTCTTAGTTCAAATATGTCATATGACTGGGTAAACACAATTTTTATTTAATGTTTTGAGAAAACTTCCCTTCTCTCCCCCAACAAAGTACATGCCCATGAGAAAATATCCTATGAGAGCCATGCAAAGTATGATTTCTTATGATAAATTGCAAGTAACAACATACAATTTTATGTGGTTGGAAACAAAATGAACTGTCTCTTAGATTCATAGCAATTAAGATGTGTACAAAGTAAATGGTGAGACATCAATCTCTGGCAAAGTACAACTTCACAGCAGTTTGACAATCTTCAGTAATGAAGAATAGGCTAGGTGATTACTCACATTTACCCTTGAATAGCTCTTGATCTCAGTTGCATATTTCACATGATTTTCATAAAGATCAAATTTTTTAAATTTATTTTTGTATGTGTATAAATGTACTGTCTGCATGTAGGTTTGTGCACCCGTGTCGTGCAATGCCGCGGAGGTCAGAAGAGGTAAAGATCAAATTTTACATTGACTTCCAAAAAATGATATTAAATATTCATGTGAAAGAGGTACATTCTAGGTATCAGTAGAGTTTTATATTCTCAGGGTGTTTACAATCACAGATACTAAGAAATATCAATAGGCTTTGCCAAAAATTGTTGAATTCAAGAAATTCGTACTAAGTTCTTACTTAGATTGTATTTCATTACATATTTTATTTACTTATTAGTATTAAGAATTATACTATAAATAATATAAGTGGCAATGCTAATTATTATAACTTTTAATCTTAACTTTTAAATCCTCTCTCTGTCTTCCTGTTTCTCTTCTCTCTCTCTTTCTCTCTATCTCTCACACACACACACACAAAACACATCATAGCACAAAAGTTTCACAAATGCAGTGAAATGTACAATGCCCTAAACAGAACATTACTTTCTTGTGATTCAATACACAGGCATTGTCCTTCTGTTCTAAATATTTTGATCTCATTCCTTTCCCTGGAACTAAAAACTTTGGTATAGACTGCTAATTTTATCCTAAGTTCATCAATGAATCAAATAAATGAAAAACAGAATGTTTTGTCATAGTATTAGTGAAAGTACAGTTTAGGAGCTAGTGAGATGGGTCAGGGGTTAACTGGGCTTGCACCAAAGCTTGAGAAAGTGAGTTAAATTCCTGGAACCCGCATGATGGAGGGAAAAGACCAAATTCCTTGAGTTTTTCTCTGACCTCCACACATTCTTGTATGTGCATGCCCCACTATCCACACAATAAACAGATACAGGCAATAAAAATATAATTTGAAACTTACATAAGTATTAAATAATAATATTACAGTTCTTTTAGAATATGTATGATTACTGAATATGAAGTTTAATTATGTTGTTTTCTTTGAAACTTAGAAAGATAAATGTGTCTGCTTTTTGGTTTATGCTTAATATAAGCCAAAAACTGTCTGTTAATGCTATAGCTAAATTCACACTTAAATACAGCAGGGGGATGTTTTATAAGTAAAAAAACAACAACTGAACAACTTGTTAAAAAGAAAAGGTAAGAAATAAGATAACAATGAACTATATGATGAGATGAAAAGGGGTTTGAATACATTAAAAAAATAAAATAATTCTAAGAGATACTTAGGAGAGTGAATTTGAAAAGCAGCACAGAGAGATTTGCCATCATCAAGAAAACGCACTGACAACGGATGAAGGTGAGTATGAATAAGATATATTTTAGCTGGATACTGAGAGTAGTACGTTTGTATTTGACTCACTAACAGGATTTTTTCAGAGGCTATCCAAAAGTAAATCATACCACATACATGAGGGGAAGCAAAATGTAAATAAGTGATTTTTTTATAATTATACAACTTTTTGTTTATAAATATATATATATATATATATATATATATATATATATATATAATCTGTAGGCAGTTTATTACTTATTTTACTTTGGTAGATTTTTCTGAACATGTTTATTCTTTAACTGAGATAAATAGCTAATGTAATTCTGAGAAAGAATTTCTATTAGCTCTCCAACTGAAAAGTCAAAAACTCTGCATATATAGGCTATGGGAAGACCATATATTAAAAGCTACTTAATGCTGGGCTTCATGTTTTTCATTTCCTGATTATTTTGTAAGGTCTGTGTCCAAGAAGCACATGATAAATATTGACTGTGTGTATGAATCTGAGCACAGAGTGTTATTTCTATTAAATCATCACTCAGTTTATAGAAGATTTCTTACCTAACTAGCAGGAAACCCACCCTTGTCATGTCAGAGGCATACTCTCAATGGCAAAAGCAGCATAAACAGAGCAAGATATACTCTGCACAAAAATCATGGTCCGCAGAGATGAAGACATAATGAGAGCTGGGTACTGAGCAGAATAACAGTGGCCAACATGAGACAAATTTGTTTCTCTGGGAAGCAATGCCTACAGAGAATATCAATGAGAAAACTCAATGTTTCAAACCCCTTGCTGAGATATATTTTCTTATCAGGGAATGCATTTCTTATCATGATGAAAAGGAAAATAGATCCAAGGCTAATGCTGATAAGTTAAGAGCAATAATGTGATTCAGTAAACAGTAATACATCATGCCACTGCTCAGAAACAAATGGAAATAAGATAACAAAGAAAGGGTAAGAGGAAAGACTTTATGCCCTTCATATCAAAGACTCAAAGTAAAAATGTGATAATTAGCCAACAAGTAAAACAAGGATATAAAAATATGCCCTGATTTTGAAAATAAAAAGGAATGAATACAGCATTTCCTCCTCTAATTAAAAAACAACAGCTTACCCATTTGAAGAAGAAAAAATGGGGGGATATTATGTTTAATAAAGTATCTTTTTGAAAACTCAAATAATGGGTGGACTTTATATTCATGAAATAAATTTTCTTAGATAATGTAATTAGCATCTAGTAGAAAGCCAATATAGCAATCTTTGTTTATCTGGTTTTAAAAAGAAGTAAAATGTGATTGAAACATGTTAGTCAGACATTGAACATGTTAAAACATTATAAATAGTACTGTAACTGTGTATCCTTTGTGAAAAATAAGACAAATTAATACATGTAAAACTGCAATAAACATAAGCTTGATTGTTTTATTGCCAAGGAATATTTGAGTAATATATAACCCAGATGATAATTAAGCCATTACAAGGCAGGACCAAAAGATGACGAATGTGGGGACATAGAAAGTGAATTGGGGGCTGGAGAGATTGCCTAGTGGTTAAGGGCACCAACTGCTCTTGCAGAGGACCTGGGTTTGATCCCCAGCACCCACATGGCGGCTGAGAACCGTCTGTAACTCCAGTTCCAGGAGAACTCCAGTTCCAGGGGAATCCGAGACCCTCTTCTGACCTCTGTGGCCTTGCACGACATGGGTGGACAGACCTACATGAAGACAGTACACTCATACACATACAAAAATAAATAAAATTAAACAAAAAGTGAATGGAATTCCTGGTGTTGAAGTATTTTCTGCTGAGAATAAAGAATTCCAACAAACTAATATTTTCTGTGAAGGTTGCTGAGATATAGAACAAGATTTATTTTATAGATAGAATACTGTTAAAATAACAATGAACCATGCTTAAGGCCTAAGAATGCATGACCTTCAATTTTGGCTTACTCCTTTCCAGATGTTTTCTGGTAATCTAAAAAGTAGACTCAACTTTTGTTTATAGTAAATAATCTTAACTTCCTCTACAACTGGGTGTGACAGAGTTTTATCTTATCAACTACAATCCTATGCAAACATAGGACTCACCCTATCATTCATTCCTTAGCTACTTACATAGCTACATTACTTAGCTGCAGAAGCCACTCAAACCAATAGATATTGCCACTGTAACCACAGTTTTTTATAACTCTCTACAGAAAATTATTTCAATTATACTTCAAAATAGCTCATAACAGTATGAAAATAATATTTATAGTTTAAATGTCATGAAAATTTTGAATATAGCTTAATAAGTTATGATATTTATGCCAGTGAGATGGCCTGTTTGATAAATGTGTTTGCTGCGTAAGTCTAAAGACCAGAGTGTCTAATAAAAGCCTGATTTCTGAGTTCTGTCCCTGAAAAAACACATAAAGGCAGAAACATGTAAAGGACTCCTGAAAGGTATCTTGTGTCCCATGCAGGCATATAGTGGTACTTCAGTACATGCACATGGACACCCATATATAGACACAAATACCAACTCCCCCACACCCACTCACACACATACACATAAATATACATACAAAAAAGATGTGACATGAGACCAGTGTAATTTCCCTTCAGTGTGTACATTATAAAAATAAGCATTCTTTGTTTCACGAATACTCATTTTTCAAACAGAAACATTTGGAGGAAATGAGAGAAAGGAGAGGATAGACAGGATATTGGAAGGGAAAATGCTCAACATGAAATGTATACTTATAGCCGGATGTGGTGGTGCATACCTTTAATCCTAGCACTCAGGAGGTAGAGGCAGGCGGATCTTTGTGAGTTCAAGGCCAGCCTGGTCTACAGGGTGAGTTCCAGGACAGTTGGGGCTACAAGGAGACCCTGTCTTGAAAACACCAAAAAAAAAAAAAAAAAAAAAAAAAAAGAAATGTATACTTGTAAGAATTTTTTAAATAATAAATAAATAAACAGAAACACTAGCATCAACGTACTTAAAATACCATAAATCAAATATGTTACTTCATTCTTCAAACCACATCAAAGACAGATTAAAGTATGTGATGGACAGGAGATCATTAAAGGAGAAGTCAAGAGAAAGCAATGTAGGTTGTTTGGGTAAGAGGAAAGATGGAAAGGGAAAATCAAGTTCTCTATCATTTAAATACTGTTCATTTGAGTCTTCATCTGCAACAAGATTTCTGAAAAGTCTTGTCTCCATTGCTGCTCTTATTTCTATTAATGTATCAAAGAACCATTAGCACACACTTTCCTACATTCTCACAATCTCTCTAGTATCTTTGGGGAAATAATATGTGCGCCTGAAGTAAACAAGGAATGCACTGCTCTAGTAAATAATGAAGAATGTAGCTATTGTTGTTTCTTGTTCAGCAATGTCCTAAGTGACACCAATCAGTTTATTTGTAGTTCTTCCTAAATTCTAAATTATATTTTAATTTAAAATTTTATTGAATTATCGTCATTTGTATAAAGTTTGACACTTAGATTCCCTCTATTAAACACCTCCCACAGTCCCTTGACCTATTTAGCACACACACACACACACACACACACACACACACACACACAAACATATGTACTTATAGAGTTTGATTTGTGAACCCAAATGTCCTTCAGCGTGGAATTATCCCCCTAGAACCAGTAAGTCCCATACCTGAAAGACCTTATCTTTTCCCTTCCTAGCAGCCATTAGTTGCCAAATTTCCTTAGGCTGGGTTAGGGTTTCTCACCCACTACCCCAAGCCTCTGCTGAGATTTTTCTCTGGTATGAGCTTGCATGGCACTTGTGCACGCTGTCAACATTGCTATGAGTTCATAGGAGTAAATTACAAGCTTTCTGGAAGACTCCTATTTCCTTCACCTCCCTATTTTCATGCTAATTCTTATATATCTTGGTAACTTAAGGTCAATTTCATTGATATTCACTAAGAAAATCTTTAGTGTGTGTCCATATTTACAACTGGAACATGCCTTTCCTTCCACGATTGCTGCCTTATCTTCTAAAGAGTTTGCTGCTAGTTTGAGGAGGTCTGACCCTCAACGTTTTTCAAGCATAAGGTTCTTTGTCCAGAGGCTGTTTACGTAGGTACTATTCTGTAAATCATTTATAATATTAAAAAAATTCTTTCAGATAATATTTCCACATTTGAAGAATTCTGTTTTTTAATTCTATTTTTTTCTTTTTTTTTTCTTTTTAGTATTTTTATGTGTATGAATGTACTGTCTGCATGTAGGTTGGTGCACCCATGTTGTGCAATGCCGCGGAAGTCAGAAGAAGGCGTCGGATTTCCCAGAGTTAAAGACTGTTCCTAGTCGCCATGTGGGTGCTGGGAATCAAACCCAGGTCCTCTGCAAGAGCAGTCGGTGCTCTTAACCGCTGAGCCATCTCTCCAGCCCATGAATAATTCTTTACACAGAACTTATCCAACAGCTTTCTGGAGAATCCACCCTGTGATTTTAAGTTTTCAGAGGCAAAGTTGGTATCATCAGCCCATTGACTTGTGGACTGTGCCATTGTAATTGTTTCAGCCTCCCTTTTAGTGTCTTATTTTTCCTTAGCAGGAGGAGCAGATCAGGAAGCAGATCTAAATTCTATCAAACCATGCTTTAAGAGAATCACAAAAAACAATCAATAAAAAAATAAAACTTAAAAAGAGAGGGGAATATTCATCCACTGCTGATGGGAATGTAAACTCATACTACTACTATAGAAAGCAGCGTGGAGAACACTTAAAAGGCTCAAAATGAGCATAGCACCTGACCCAGTCACTGTGGCTCTCAAATACCTAGTAGTATGGCAAACTGAGCAATATGTGTGTGTATTATATATATATATATATATATATATATAATTTCTTTTTATTTTTTCCTGAAAGCAACTGTGCTATTATAATGAAAATGCCTTAGCTGGATCTAGAATTAACCTTACCACTTATTTTCAGACTTTGTGGTATATGGGGGGAGCGTATGTATGCATACTTTAGAGTAATATAAAATTAAAGGGGAAAATGTGAATTCCTAAACATGTTTTGAAATTAGCATACAGTTTCCTTTCAGACATAATTTTGGTATAAGTGTGATGTACATATATGCATATTTCAGAGCAATAAAATTTGGAGGGAACAACCAAAAAAAGAACTGGGTCAAAGAACTGACTGAAATAGTAAACTTCTCTCCAAAACAATAAACCTCTGCATAGAAAACCTTTTAAAAGACTGAAGAAAAGATGTGAGACATGTATGGCAAAATGCATAACTCAGTGGGGGACATGGAAAGGGAAATGATTCTAAATTGGACTGACAAATGTTATACGTTATATGAATGGCACAAAACTTCAAAAAAATAACAAAAAATTGTAATAATTAGCCACTCTTGCCAATCATAGTCAATATATCTAAATTAAAACCTCCAAGTTTTCAAAGTTATAGTTCACAAATATATCACATGATTCTGGATTTTCACTGACAAAAAATAATGCTCCTGACTTAGAAAAATATTCCAACATTACTTATGTTATATTTGTTGCAAAATAGCATTGCAAGAGTTAGATTGCTTGGGTCCTTAACTCTTCTGTTCCTTTGAATTTTAATACAAATAATGATATGATTAAGTCTCACTGAAGTTTATTCTAAACTAAGCTTGGTCACTCACAAACAACAAGGATGTTTAATCTGAAATAATGAAAATATGTATTCTGGGTATACAAACAACCCAGCTCTGAAAACTGCATTTTAAGTGTCAGTACAAACACAAATTCAGTGCTTCAAACATAAGCATGGCTCATTTTCGGGGAAATGTTTTGGTTTTCTTTGCCTGTTGTTCTGACAAGTGGAAGATGACAGTTATCTTTCATCTTTCTAAGAATGCAATCACTGGATGCATGAAAAATTTATTCCTCTTCTTACAAGGTGAACAAATTAATATTTTTCACACTGTATCTTCCTCCTAGCTGCTGACTGCTTAAGTTCTGTTCTTAAGATACAGAAATTGAAAGTATTTTAATTTTAACTTTTCTCCTTTGCAGTTGTGATGAATAATCGTAAGGATGAGCCAATATGTGTTAAGGATAATAAAACTCATATTCTTTTTATCAAAGCAGATGACCCCTAAAAGCATATTTCATTTCAGAAAGTTGAAAATATTGCTGGGCGTCTAGATGGTTATATAATCTAAAAATCACTGGCTTTTGAAAAGGTACACCAAACTTACAATTTCAGAACAAATTGTTAATATTTGTAAGATGTCATATTGCCTTTTGTCTAGATTAATACACACTGAAACTGCATTCCTTTATGAAGCTGAAGCATAATTCATTTTATAAAGGACTGAGAGCAAACAGTATCAGAACCACAATAATAAGGGAAGAGTGTCATGTTATTCCATAAGTATAAACATAGATATTGACAATGAGCATAATGAAATATATTACAGCCATTTGCATAAACTGAAATGGAAGTTTAAAAATAAATGGCAATGCTCCATTTCAAGTTTTTATTAATTTTTATTTTATGTGTATGTGTGTTTTACATGCATGTATGTAAGTTCACCTTTGTTATGAAATGCCAGTAAATGCCAGAACAGAATGGTGGCCAGGAATGGAATACCAGGTTGGCTGCAATAGTAGCAAATGCTATTAACCACTGAGCTGTCTCTCCAGCCACTGAACTCTGTTTTTTTTTAATTATGCAATAATTAATCAAAGCAATGTGACAAAATGCTAGGTCATTCTAAGAATCTCATTTTCAGTTTTTGAAGACTACAGGATGAGACAGTCTTCAAAGGTCAGCCACACTTCTCAAAATGCTTACTTAGAATAGGATACACTTCACAAAAGTTTCTCTACCACATAACATTCTGCTACTAAGTATCATTGTGCTTCTCTCGCAAATATTTATTTATACTCTTCTTTCAGGAAAGTTACCAGGAGACAATTTATTGTTGTGTGAATTCAAAATTCTAAAGAACTTTATAAAATAAGGCAGCCAATGTTATACAATGATTGTGAAAATCAAAGAGCAGATATAGGTTCAGTCCTCAAATCTCACAAGGACTGTTTTATGGCTGAGTCAGAGCCTCAGAAAAGCTGATTCATCTATAAACATAAAGTTATATGACCCCAGCCCACAAACCAGGTGAGGATCTGTGCACCCAGGGAGCCCAGGATCTGGAACACAGTTGCTACTGTACATCGGTTGGTCATATCTGGCTGCATTCCAGCTTCTGTCCCACAGACCAGGTGAGGATCTGCATACCCAGAGGAGTCCTGGATTTGGGACAGGGTCACTGGTGCAAACCAGTCACCTCCAAGTGACTCCAATTTCTGGCTGACAGACCAGGTAACAGAAGAGAGAGAGAACCTGCCACTTACAACTGAGAGGAACAAGGCTTCAACACAAGGAAGAAAGACCTGATTCTCACATCAGATTAAAAAAACGACAAATCAACAAATCAAATCCACATGCCAAAAGCACAAAAAGCAAATCAGTAACATGGGAAAAGCAAATAATAAATTCCCACCAAATTCTATCAGACCTGTAGAAGTTTCCAACAATGAGATCTCCCTGGAGGTAATCCAGGACACAGATCAGATCTTAAAGGAACAGTCATAGACATTCAAAGAAATCAAGGAATATAAACAACAAATCAAAGAATTAAAGAGAGAGAATGACTAACTCCAGAAGAAAATGGAAATGCTGAAAAAAATCTCAGGCTGAAATGAAAAAAAAAAAAAAAACTGAAAAATTAAAAGGAGAGAATGGACACTCTGGAAGGGAATGGAAGTACTAAAGGAATTTCAGGCTGAAATGCAAAAGAAAATCAAACACTCAGCCATTCAAAAGGAAAGGGCAGGAGAAAGTCTCAGACACAGAATGGATCAAGCAGAAAATAGAATATCAAGTCTAGAAGATAACATGGGAGAACTTAAAAGCTCAAGGAAAGGCAATGAAAAATGTAAAGAAACACAAGAATGGAATAACCAGGAAATGTGGGACACCATGAAGAGACCAAACCTCCACAACATGGGTATAGAAGAAGGGGAATAATCCCAAGATAATGATATGTACCAGACCTTCAAGATAATTATAGAAGAAAATTTGCCCAAATTGAAAAAAAATACCCATACAGGGGCTGGAGAGATGGCCTAGCGGTTAAGAGCGCCGACCGCTCTTACAGAGGACCCGGGTTCGATCCCCAGCACCCACATGGCGGCCGAGAACCGTCTGAAACTCCAATTCCAGGAGAATTCCAGTTCCAGGGGAATCCGACACCCTCTTCTGACCTCCGCGGCATTGCACGACACGGGTGCACAGACTTGCATGCAGACAGTACATTCATACACATACAGAAATAAATAAATAAAAAAAAAGAAAAAAAATACCCATACAAATACAAGAAGCACCTAGAACACCAAATATCAGAAAAGAAACTCCTCACGTCATACCATAATCAAAATGCTAGATGCTTGAAACAAAGAAAGAATATTGAAATCCACAACAGAAAAACGGCAAGTTACACATAAAGGAAAATCTATCAGAATTACAACTAACTTTTCTTTTTTTAATTTTATTTATTTTTATGTGTATCAATGTACTGTCTGCATGTAGTTTTGTGCACCCGTGTTATGCAATACCGCAGAGGTCAGAAGAGGGTCTCAGATTCCCCTGGAACTGGAGTTCTCCTGGAATTGGAGTTACAGATGGTTCTCAGCCGCCATGTAGGTGCTGGGGATAGAACCCGGGTCCTCTTCAAGAACAGTTGGTGCTCTTAACCGCTAGGCTATCCCTCCAGCCCTACAGCTAACTTTTCATTGCAAATGATGAAAGCCAGATGACTATGGACCAAAGTATTCCTAGTATTAAATGACTACAGATGTCAACCCAGGTTACTCTACCCAGCAAAAATGTCAATTATAATTGAAGGAGGAAGGAAAATCTTCCATGACATAAACAAGATGAAAGAAAACATGTCTAGAAAACCAACCCTCCATAAAATACTCAGAGAAATTCAGAGTACAGAGGAAAGAAGCAGCTATCCTCAAGTGGCAAGAGAGAGTAATTAATGTAAGTATAACCCAGGGAATACAAGCATAGACCACAAATGCAAACAGAAAATAAACTGAAGGGAAGCAATATACATGTCTCAATATTAACCCTAAATATTAATGGTCTGAATTCCTCAATCAAGAGACACAGAATGGGAGAATGGATTAAGAAACTGAATCCATCTTTCTGTTGTCTACAAGAAACATACCTCACCTTCAAGAATAGGCATCATTTTAAGGTGAAAGGATGGAAAAATATTCCAAGCAAAAGATACCAAAAAACAAGCAGGAGTTGCTATTTTAATATCAGACAAAATAGCTTTCGAAGTAAAACTAATCAGATGAGATAAAGAGGGTCACTACATCCTTATCAAAGGATCAATCAACCATGAAGATCTCATAATCATAAATATATATGGACCAAACTCTGGTGCACCAAACTTCATAAACACAATCCTGCAGGACTTCAAAGCACACATCAATCCCAGCATATAAATAGTGGGAGACTTCAATACCCCACTGAGTCTATTGTACAGGTGAATGGGACAAAGAATAAACAGAGAGACATCTGAACTAAATGATACAATACACCAAATGGACCTAACAAACATCTACTGAATATTCCACCCAAACACCAAAGAATATACTTTCTACTCAGCACCCCATAGAACATTATCCAAAATCAACCATATACTGGGGCACAAAGCAAACCTCAGCAAATACAAAAACAAATTGAAATAATTTCATGCATCCTACCAGACCAGAAAGCAGCAGAGCTTAATATCAACACCAGAAAGAGCGCTACTAGCTACCAGAACACATGGAGACTAAACAGTACACTACTGAATAATGAATGGGTCAAAGGAGAAATAAAGAAAGAAATAAAAGCATTCCTGCCACTAAAGGAAGGGGATGATACAACACAGCAAAACCTATGGGATACCTTAAAAGCAGTCCTGAGAGGGAAATTCATAGCCCTATGTTCCTACATTAAGAAAACATAAAGAACACAAATAAATGAACTAACACTGCACCTTAAGATTTTATCTTACTCTATTAAGACTAGCTATGATCAAGAAACCAAAGAATGTAGAGGTTGTGGGGAAAGAGGAACACTCATCCACTGCTCGTGAGAATGCAAACTCATGCAACCCTTATGGAAAGCAGTGTGGAGAACTCTTAAGAAACTGAAAACAAGCCATAGCACTCCTGGGTATATACTCACAAGACTCATCCTACCACAGAGATACTTATGTTTATTAAAAGCATCTAAGCCTATTGCAGATCTATTCACAGGATTGAAGAGCAACCCAAGTGTCCCTCAACTAACTGGTGGTAAAAAAAAATGTGGTACATCTACACAATGGAATTCTATACAATGGTAAAGAAAGATAACATCGTGATTTTTTGCAGACAAATGGATGGAAATAGAAGCCATTAGGCTAAGTGAAGTAGCACAGTAACCCTCTGCCCCCCCCAAATGGCATATGTTGTCCCTCATTTGTGGATGCTAGCACCAATTCTCACTTTAGAAGGCAAACTGAATAATTCCACTTTATTTCTTTGTTTTTTTTAGTAAATATATTACCTCATATTACTCATCAACTTGCTTTGTAATGTAAGAAAGTAAAATAACATTGTCTCTTTATCTGCATAAATTGATCAAAATGTGAAACCTTATATATGTTTTGGAATTAACCTAGATTTTATTTTCAGATGTCATAATTTTGGTATATCTATGGTGTCCATATAGGTATATTTTGGATCAACATAAATGAGAAAGAACAACAACAGCAAAAAAAGACTGGTTTGAGGATCTGACTGAAACAGTAAACTTAAGCCCAAAACAGTAAACTTCAGCATCAAAAAAATTTTTTTAAACTGTAAAAAGATGAAAGACATGTATGGCATTATGCATGAGCTCTAACGAGGAGGTGGCAAGGAAGAGGAATTAGGTCTAAATTTGATTAAGAAATGTTGTATGAAATTTACAAAACTTCAATAAAAAGAGTACTTATACAAATAAAAGAGATTTTAGAAATAAAAAAATAAAGCTATATGCAATGACAAGCTAGTTTACTGTGAGGAAAATGGATGTGAATATATATATATATATATATATATATATATATATATAT